>CM060912.1:167306492-167660908 GCA_030737875.1 Allium sativum | reverse complement strand
CGCGTTTGACCAGTTTTAGTTGATTTTAATCGACTGGAAATTGGCCATTTTTCCAACGGTCTCAGAATTCGACGAAACTAGTTTTGTTAGGACCGTATCGTCAATACGAAGCTAGAAAATATTTTTCTGGAATTTTTCTAGTTAGTATGTGACCCCGGTAATTTGAAATGTACGTTTAAAATTCAATATGATGATTTAAATGTAAATGCAACGGAAACTGATCGAAACGGTCGATTCAGCTTGCGGTACATATCCCATTGTGTTCGGAATGGGGGTGAAACGCTATGGGCGACAGGCGGTGGACCTCGTTTAGAGGTCGTATGTGAAAGTCAACTTTTTAATAATTAAGTAATAATAATAAAAAAAAAACCCTCCTCTCTCCTTAACTACCTAGGCCCCCCCTCCCCCCCCCCCCCCGTTCGTTTTATTTCAGATCAATTATATAAAAAAAAAGAGACGGAGGCGGAATCCGTCGCGCCCCTAGGCGGCGGCGACCACCGCAGCTCCCCCATCGAAACCCCACCCCCAGTGCCGCGGCGAGCCACCAAAGCACCCCCCCTATCGCGAAGCAACCCCCCCTGAATCGACTGCAGCCCCCCCCCCCCCCCCCCCCCCCCCGTTCGTCGAACCAGCGACGAGCCTCGAAGCCACCTCCAGCTCCGACGATTCGCGAAACCCCCCTGTAAGTATTTGGTTATTTTATTTTATAATAATTTAAAAACTGTGTTTTTAATTAGGAATGTAAAACTGGTTTTAAAGATTTTAAACTGAAATCTTTGAAAGGAGAAAAACTGGATTTTTAATTAGTTTAAAACTGATTTTCTTTTTAGAGAAAAAAAAATGATTTTTATAAATAAAGTAAAAACTGTTTTTTTAAAAAGTATAGAACTGTTTTTATAAAAGAATTTTTAAACTGATTTCTTTTAAGGAATTTTAAAACTGATTTTATAAAAGTATTATAAAAAAAAACTGAATTGATTTTTTTTTTTAAAGTATAAAAAACTGAATTGATTTATTTTTTATAAAGATAAAAACTGAATTGGTTTTTATAAGCAAATAATAAACTGATTTTAAAAGTAAAAATCATATTTTTATATGTGAAAGCAAAAGGTAAAAAATCATATTTTTATATGTGAAAGCAAAAGGTAAAAAATCATATTTTTATATGTGAAAGCAAAACGTAAAAATCATATTTTTCAATATTGAAAGCGAAGTCAAAATCATATTTTTATATATTGAATAGAGAACTAAAAAATTCGATTTTTATATATTGAACTTTGAAATAAAATTCGATTTTTATATATTGAACTTTGAACTAAAAATTCGATTTTTATATATTGAACTTTGAACTAAAAATTCGATTTTTAGATATTGAATAGCGAAGTAAAAATGGGATTTTTATATATGTAGTGAAAGCGAACAACGAAGGTGGCAAAAAGGCGAAACGACGAAGACTTCTGCAAAAGAAGTGCCGTGGAGCTAGGATAGCTATATGTGAGAATTTCTCACCTTTCAAATTTATTTTCTAGTTATATATATATATACTAGGATGCAGACGGTGTTTAGTAGCACCCGACACAATCGTCCACAGACCATGGACTTGTTTGTTTGGCTGTTTGGTTATTGATTGTGATATTGGTTTGAATGTGGTTTGTGGTGTGAAAAATCGAATCGATAAATTGGTTAGGATTAGACGTGCGCCGTTATAAGGCGAAGGAGTAAGGCTAGGTTAGACTCTTACTCCAAATTTTGTGGTTTGCAAAATGAAATTGATTTGATTGATGTGTGAATGGCGTGGGCCTTCACTAGACCGGGGATAAGGCTAGGCCTCGTCCCGTTTCTAGTATCGTGCCGTTATGCCGCCAAAATTTTCTAAAATATGTTAGAAAAATAAAAAATATCATTTTATCGAATAAATGAATTGAATAGAAATTCATATGTTGAAATAAAATGTTTTATCGTTAAAAATATAATTTTTAACGTGAATGTGAATAAATAAATATTCATTTACAAACCAGACGGTTTGTTTATGTACACCTATTTGAAGGACATTGATTGGGTCGATAAATTTTACACATCGCCCAACTGCACAAATAAAATGTGCGTTTGATTGTTTGAAACCCCACACGGGTGTTAGGATGAAATTTGAAGTTCACTCATCCTGATTGATTAAGTATGTCGATCGATTGATTGACAGGCTGTTATGAGCGTTAGACATCTATATTTGATGCTTATACAGTGTAGTGCACTTTGGTTGATGGTTGATTATTTTTCAATGCTATTATATACATGTGTTGTATGGAAATCCATATAATTAACTTTATATGGTAATTGATTGGGCCTCATTCCAATTTGAAAAATAAAGAATATTATAAAATAAAAGTTCATTTGTTGACAGTACTCATTCATTGAGATTGGTCATGTGTTGAACGAAATATTTTGATAATAACAACTATTTTGAAAAAGAAATATTTGAAATAGAATATTTGAAAATAGAAATTTATGAAACCGTGTTGATTAGATTGACGCCATTTTGACGTGAACGATATTTATATCGATTTTAACGATTTCGAAATGAATTGAATTGAAAACGATTTCGAAGTGAAATGAATTCAAATTGAATTGAAATTTGAATTGAATAGGAACGAATTTATAGAGAAGAATTCAATTTTGATTTGAATTGAAAAGGAAGTTGAAATTGCTTTTGAAACGAATTTTTAAACTATTTATATAATTCGTTTTTAAATGGAAATCGACGGAATATATTATATATATATTATATATATATAATATAATGGCCTGAATAGAACGCGCCGCGCCGCGGCAGTTCGTGAATTTCGACCATTTATTTCAAACGGACATTGCGGGAGATCCGACCATCGGATTCTCCTAAAACCGGAACCGTTGGGTTCGTATCGAAAAGAGCTTTCTAATGAATGTTAGAAATTTGAAACCTAACGGTTGGATTTGGAGATACGTCCAAATCAAATTCGAAAAAGGTCGCTGTAAGTGCAGTTCGATGGCCGTTAATGGAAATCGACTGTACGGGCCTTGATAAAATTATTAAAAATAGTAATAATTTGTGTAAAATCATAAGAGATGATTTGTGAAAGTTTGGGATGAAAAACTCCATATTTGAAAAGATAAAAATAGATTTTTATCGAAATGAACTAGTTTTGAACTAGAATTATAATTCTATTTATTTTTAAATAAATAAATTGAATTTGAAATGGTTTTGAAAATAACCAAAATTTCCAATGATTGCATTGGAGTGGATTTGAATCGAAATTGTCTTCGGAATATTTCGATGTTGGAATTCGTGATATTACAGGTGTTGTTATGGAAATTTGAAAGATATATATTTGTATCGTTATTTCCAATACGACATTTGTTAGTCGTAGAATTCGATATTGAATATAAGCCGATATATTTTCTATTCAGAGCCTTGTATTGAATATCGAATGTGATTTGGGTTTGTCGTGAATGGTGTCTTCACTAACACTGTTCTTGAACCCAGTTGAGAAAAGATTAAATCTTTTTATTTAGATTTAATGAAGTGTACCAATTAAATGATATTTAATTGGAATTGAATTGATATTGATTTTTGGGTTTATCGTGAACAGTGTTTTAAATAACACTTGTTCTTTAACCCGATAATTAATGAATGTGATTTGGGTTTGTCGTGAATGGTGTCTTCACTAACACTGTTCTTGAACCCAGTTGAGAAAAGATTAAATCTTTTTATTTAGATTTAATGAAGTGTACCAATTAAATAATATTTAATTGGAATTGAATGGATATTGATTTTTGGGTTTATCGTGAACAGTGTTTTAAATAACACTTGTTCTTTAACCCGATGATTAATGGAATGTGATTTTGGGTTTATCGTGAACCGTGTTTTAAATGACACTGATTCTTTAACCCAGATAATGATTAAAACTAAGTGGAGTTTTAATGAATCTTTAATTAGATTGAAAAGATCGAGAATGGAGTATCACCAGTTTTGCTCCAGGCGATAGTTGAATCTTTAATTAGATTTAAACGTGAAATGGTAATTGAATTTACCGATAACACCGTGGTGTTAGATATGAAGTATAACCAGTTTTACTTCATGGGATGAATAGGTTGGGATTGGGAAATGAAAACAAATGATTACTTCGGTAAGGTTCGCTAATCCCGACTAGTTTGAATTGATATTCAAAAGTAGATTAAAGAATAAATTCAAGGAATTTATCTTTGATAAAATTAATGGGAATCTTTCCCTATGAATGTGAAATTTAGAAACTAACTGTCGGTTAGCTAAGCAGAATGGTTTTCTGGATATTGATCTGATGTTGGTTTCGGCCTTCGGGGTTAATATTTGGGGAATTATTCTCTTGATTAATTTACGGTTAGTGACTAATGAATTGGAATGAGGCGTATGTTGTGTTTGTGTAACACTTTTATAATATATACGCGAGTTATTCGGAAAGACCGGGTTTATCCCATTCTGAATAACTGATACGACGATAAGTCGAAGATGAAGACGATGGTCGAAGACCGGAGGTCTTCACGTCGTTTGGGTAATTACTGATGATCTTGATTGGGCTGTACACCCAAGAAGATGGAAACAGTTAGTGATCGTCCAGACGTACTTGGAGATCGATGGATATGCGGGGTACTAGGTGCCTCCGGTTTCGTTCAGACCCAGGACGGACTTGTAAATGGACTGTGTGTCTGACATCGGATTTCATTCTGTGTGACTGATATCGGTTGCATAGGATGGTTTGCCTGTGTGGCATGCTAAGATGCAAGTGATCGAGGCTTCTGTTGAAAAGCAAAGTCTTGTGGTGATGATCAAAGCAAGGCCTTTGTGGCGTAGCTTTGTGTAACGTTTGATTCGCGAGTTTCACACCCGGTATGAACCAAAAACGGGAGACGGACCTCAGGGAGGACTTGCGTTTCTTTCTAGCTAGAAGTGGCGTCAGTGGTTTTACACGCCCTGACGAGTTTAACTTATGTTGTTGTTGCTGTTGCGAGGCGCCTCGGTTATATCGGTTTCGGCCGAATGCATTCTGGTCGGCTGACGGACCAGACTTACACCCCATAGGGTGGGGAGACGTATTGTTCAGGCATAATAATCCACTCCGTGTGGACCGGCCCTGACGATCCAAGGCTTGCCTGCGCGCTTGCCTGAGACACGGGCTAGAGCGTCTCGAATCGGTTGAGGACTATCTTTTGCCTCGGTTCATAGATGGAAATCCAATTTCCAAATACGTGACTTTGCGATTTTGATTGTATAACCTATATATGGCGACATAGTGGTATGGGGCATTCATGCCGCCTATGATTGATACTTATGATTTGAAGTTGTTTTATACACTATACACTTAAAATAGTATCAAATGATTTCTTTTAAACGTATCAAGCATTCTTGGCTATTATAAGGTAAAAAACCCTATCCTCCGGCTTGCGTTGCATTGTGTGATAGGACCTGGGTCTTATAACAGCTTCATTTTTCTTTATTTAGCATTGCGCTGTTTGTTTTATGCACTGGTATTCTTGGGAGGAAACCCGTTCCGTGTTATACGGCGTGGTCCCTTGATTTACCTGACTTTAAAAATAAAGATTAATAACTGTTTTAGTTCTCACACCAGTCACATGACTGACCTGGAGTTTATTGTTTTAACCTAAACTCTGGGTGCCCTTATTTTGACACGGGCAGCTAGTAGTTTTGGTTTTGCAGATTTATATTCACAGGATCCTGGTTTACAGCTGGAACGATATCCGGAAAGCTTTGTATCCGTATATCTCTTTCTAGTTGTGTATTGTATTATTTTCCGCTGCTATGTATTTAAATGTAATTTAAATCTCTGATATTTTTGTGTAATATTCCTTTATACTCTGTATATTCTTGTAATCTGATGCATTGTTGTAATATACAATGAAATGTTCTTTTATATGCGTTCTGTTGTGGCTTGTTCTCGAACTATCCGTCGTTTTCCTTTACGGGGAAGTTACGGGTCTTCACATTTGGTATCAGAGCTTTGGTTTACAAAGCTAGAGAACAAGACACATTAGAACCATACGAAAGAATTCATCAGATATTGGATTAGTAAAATCCAATTAGAATGACTCGTTAGAGATGGGATCAGTAGTATCCTAGAACGAGTGAGAAGAGTATATTTTTCAAATGAAAACAAATTTTGTTTTGAAAATTTAAATCAATTATTCGTATTTGATTATCTATTTATATTGATTTGGACAATGCAGTATATAAAGATTTTGGGTATACGTCTGATCCGCGTGTATTCGAAATTTTAATATACTGGATAGATATAGAGTCACACTCTAGTCGCCCGAAGATGATTCTGATGATTGTAGCTACATCATCAGAATTAGTGTTCGAGAGTTGAAGGTGTGATTTTCTATATATTTCCATTAGGCTGGTGTGAGAACCAAAACTTATATAGTTAGAACACTTTGTTGTGAATTGGCATCAAAAACAAGATTTTTAGTATATATATCAAAATTATGAATTTGAAGCTCTAATTCACTAATTGATTGATGTTTGTGTTGTTTGTTTATTTGTTTGCTAATTTTGAACCATTTAGCCTAATTGAATCAAATATTGGATTATATTGAAAATTGGTCGCATTTGCTTGCATATACATATATATCATTGAACAGGTCATAGCAAGGAGGCTAGAGCCAGAGAATAAAATTTGTTTGCCCGACAAATAGGTACATGTTTACTACATAATTTCCTGTTTTGTTTGGGTGATGATGATTTTGTGAGCCTATTGGCTAGCCGCTTGGCTTTTTCTTTTTCTTTTTGAGATCTGAAGGACCGGGGAAGCTATTTGAAATTCCCCGATGCTCCCGGTGCAGGGGAGGTTATGGCGAAATTTTTCAAAAATTTAGGGTGTTAGCCAAATTTTTGAAATTTTGAAAATTCTCAGAAACTGAAAAGTTGGAGAATGGAAGCCGGATCGAACGTAAAGTTAAATAATCAAATCACTTTCGACTTTGTTCCTTTTCGGGGACGAAAAGTTTTAAGTGGGGGAGATTGTAACAACCCGTAAAATGCGAGCCAGTTTGAAATTTTTATTTTGGTAATTTTAGCGAATTTTGATTATTTAAAATGAAATATTTTAAATAATATCGACGAGAAATTTATTTTGAATTGAAATTCGACGTATATATTATATACGTCGTCGTTAGAATATATAATAATTATATATAATTATAAATAGAATTAAAAATGGCGCGGTAGTTCGATAATTCGATTTCAAACTTCAATTGAATGTACCGGGTGCAAAACAATCCGGATTTTAGTGAAACCAAAAACATTAGGATCTGATTGATAATATCTTTCCAACGAATCCGGAAAATCAAGATTTCATGTCAGGAATCAAAAGATATGTCCAGTTGAAAATTCTGAATAGTCGCTATGGAATTCAGGCCCTTAAAAATGGACATTTTGCAAACGACCTCGGATTTCGACGAAACCAGTTTTGTTGGGTCCGGGATGTAAAGTTATTGCTAGGTTTCAAATTTCATAATTTTTCGAATCAATATGTGAGCGTGGCAAAAGAAAACGCGTTTGACCAGTTTCAGTTGATTTTAATCGACTGGAAATTGGCCATTTTTCCAACGGTCTCAGAATTCGACGAAACTAGTTTTGTTAGGACCGTATCGTCAATACGAAGCTAGAAAATATTTTTCTGGAATTTTTCTAGTTAGTATGTGACCCCGGTAATTTGAAATGTACGTTTAAAATTCAATATGATGATTTAAATGTAAATGCAACGGAAACTGATCGAAACGGTCGATTCAGCTTGCGGTACATATCCCATTGTGTTCGGAATGGGGGTGAAACGCTATGGGCGACAGGCGGTGGACCTCGTTTAGAGGTCGTATGTGAAAGTCAACTTTTTAATAATTAAGTAATAATAATAAAAAAAAAACCCTCCTCTCTCCTTAACTACCTAGGCCCCCCCTCCCCCCCCCCCCCCCCCCGTTCGTTTTATTTCAGATCAATTATATAAAAAAAAAGAGACGGAGGCGGAATCCGTCGCGCCCCTAGGCGGCGGCGACCACCGCAGCTCCCCCATCGAAACCCCACCCCCAGTGCCGCGGCGAGCCACCAAAGCACCCCCCCCTATCGCGAAGCAACCCCCCCTGAATCGACTGCAGCCGCCCCCCCCGTTCGTCGAACCAGCGACGAGCCTCGAAGCCACCTCCAGCTCCGACGATTCGCGAAACCCCCCCTGTAAGTATTTGGTTATTTTATTTTATAATAATTTAAAAACTGTGTTTTTAATTAGGAATGTAAAACTGGTTTTAAAGATTTTAAACTGAAATCTTTAAAAGGAGAAAAACTGGATTTTTAATTAGTTTAAAACTGATTTTCTTTTTAGAGAAAAAAAAAATGATTTTTATATATAAAGTAAAAACTGTTTTTTTTAAAAAGTATAGAACTGTTTTTATAAAAGAATTTTTAAACTGATTTCTTTTAAGGAATTTTAAAACTGATTTTATAAAAGTATTATAAAAAAAAACTGAATTGATTTATTTATTTTTAAAGTATAAAAAACTGAATTGATTTATTTTTTATAAAGATAAAAACTGAATTGGTTTTTATAAGCAAATAATAAACTGATTTTAAAAGTAAAAATCATATTTTTATATGTGAAAGCAAAAGGTAAAAAATCATATTTTTATATGTGAAAGCAAAAGGTAAAAAATCATATTTTTATATGTGAAAGTAAAAGGTAAAAATCATATTTTTCAATATTGAAAGCGAAGTCAAAATCATATTTTTATATATTGAATAGCGAACTAAAAAATTCGATTTTTATATATTGAACTTTGAACTAAAAATTCGATTTTTATATATTGAACTTTGAACTAAAAATTCGATTTTTAGATATTGAATAGCGAAGTAAAAATGGGATTTTTATATATGTAGTGAAAGCGAACAACGAAGGTGGCAAAAAGGCGAAACGACGAAGACTTCTGCAAAAGAAGTGCCGTGGAGCTAGGATAGCTATATGTGAGAATTTCTCACCTTTCAAATTTATTTTCTAGTTATATATATATACTAGGATGCAGACGGTGTTTAGTAGCACCCGACACAATCGTCCACAGACCATGGACTTGTTTGTTTGGCTGTTTGGTTATTGATTGTGATATTGGTTTGAATGTGGTTTGTGGTGTGAAAAATCGAATCGATAAACTGGTTAGGATTAGACGTGCGCCGTTATAAGGCGAAGGAGTAAGGCTAGGTTAGACTCTTACTCCAAATTTTGTGGTTTGCAAAATGAAATTGATTTGATTGATGTGTGAATGGCGTGGGCCTTCACTAGACCGGGGATAAGGCTAGGCCTCGTCCCGTTTCTAGTATCGTGCCGTTATGCCGCCAAAATTTTCTAAAATATGTTAGAAAAATAAAAAATATCATTTTATCGAATAAATGAATTGAATAGAAATTCATATGTTGAAATAAAATGTTTTATCGTTAAAAATATAATTTTTAACGTGAATGTGAATAAATAAATATTCATTTACAAACCAGACGGTTTGTTTATGTACACCTATTTGAAGGACATTGATTGGGTCGATAAATTTTACACATCGCCCAACTGCACAAATAAAATGTGCGTTTGATTGTTTGAAACCCCACACGGGTGTTAGGATGAAATTTGAAGTTCACTCATCCTGATTGATTAAGTATGTCGATCGATTGATTGACAGGCTGTTATGAGCGTTAGACATCTATATTTGATGCTTATACAGTGTAGTGCACTTTGGTTGATGGTTGATTATTTTTCAATGCTATTATATACATGTGTTGTATGGAAATCCATATAATTAACTTTATATGGTAATTGATTGGGCCTCATTCCAATTTGAAAAATAAAGAATATTATAAAATAAAAGTTCATGTGTTGACAGTACTCATTCATTGAGATTGGTCATGTGTTGAACGAAATATTTTGATAATAACAACTATTTTGAAAAAGAAATATTTGAAATAGAATATTTGAAAATAGAAATTTATGAAACCGTGTTGATTAGATTGACGCCATTTTGACGTGAACGATATTTATATCGATTTTAACGATTTCGAAATGAATTGAATTGAAAACGATTTCGAAGTGAAATGAATTCAAATTGAATTGAAATTTGAATTGAATAGGAACGAATTTATAGAGAAGAATTCAATTTTGATTTGAATTGAAAAGGAAGTTGAAATTGCTTTTGAAACGAATTTTTAAAACTATTTATATAATTCGTTTTTAAATGGAAATCGACGGAATATATTATATATATATAATATAATGGCCTGAATAGAACGCGCCGCGGCAGTTCGTGAATTTCGACCATTTATTTCAAACGGACATTGCGGGAGATCCGACCATCGGATTCTCCTAAAACCGGAACCGTTGGGTTCGTATCGAAAAGAGCTTTCTAATGAATGTTAGAAATTTGAAATCTAACGGTTGGATTTGGAGATACGTCCAAATCAAATTCGAAAAAGGTCGCTGTAAGTGCAGTTCGATGGCCGTTAATGGAAATCGACTGTACGGGCCTTGATAAAATTATTAAAAATAGTAATAATTTGTGTAAAATCATAAGAGATGATTTGTGAAAGTTTGGGATGAAAAACTCCATATTTGAAAAGATAAAAATAGATTTTTATCGAAATGAACTAGTTTTGAACTAGAATTATAATTCTATTTATTTTTAAATAAATAAATTGAATTTGAAATGGTTTTGAAAATAACCAAAATTTCCAATGATTGCATTGGAGTGGATTTGAATCGAAATTGTCTTCGGAATATTTCGATGTTGGAATTCGTGATATTACAGGTGTTGTTATGGAAATTTGAAAGATATATATTTGTATCGTTATTTCCAATACGACATTTGTTAGTCGTAGAATTCGATATTGAATATAAGCCGATATATTTTCTATTCAGAGCCTTGTATTGAATATCGAATGTGATTTGGGTTTGTCGTGAATGGTGTCTTCACTAACACTGTTCTTGAACACAGTTGAGAAAAGATTAAATCTTTTTATTTAGATTTAATGAAGTGTACCAATTAAATGATATTTAATTGGAATTGAATTGATATTGATTTTTGGGTTTATCGTGAACAGTGTTTTAAATATCACTTGTTCTTTAACCCGATAATTAATGAATGTGATTTGGGTTTGTCGTGAATGGTGTCTTCACTAACACTGTTCTTGAACCCAGTTGAGAAAAGATTAAATCTTTTTATTTAGATTTAATGAAGTGTACCAATTAAATAATATTTAATTGGAATTGAATGGATATTGATTTTTGGGTTTATCGTGAACAGTGTTTTAAATAACACTTATTCTTTAACCCGATGATTAATGGAATGTGATTTTGGGTTTATCGTGAACCGTGTTTTAAATGACACTGATTCTTTAACCCAGATAATGATTAAAACTAAGTGGAGTTTTAATGAATCTTTAATTAGATTGAAAAGATCGAGAATGGAGTATCACCAGTTTTGCTCCAGGCGATAGTTGAATCTTTAATTAGATTTAAACGTGAAATGGTAATTGAATTTACCGATAACACCGTGGTGTTAGATATGAAGTATAACCAGTTTTACTTCATGGGATGAATAGGTTGGGATTGGGAAATGAAAACAAATGATTACTTCGGTAAGGTTCGCTAATCCCGACTAGTTTGAATTGATATTCAAAAGTAGATTAAAGAATAAATTCAAGGAATTTATCTTTGATAAAATTAATGGGAATCTTTCCCTATGAATGTGAAATTTAGAAACTAACTGTCGGTTAGCTAAGCAGAATGGTTTTCTGGATATTGATCTGATGTTGGTTTCGGCCTTCGGGGTTAATATTTGGGGAATTATTCTCTTGATTAATTTACGGTTAGTGACTAATGAATTGGAATGAGGCGTATGTTGTGTTTGTGTAACACTTTTATAATATATACGCGAGTTATTCGGAAAGACCGGGTTTATCCCATTCTGAATAACTGATACGACGATAAGTCGAAGATGAAGACGATGGTCGAAGACCGGAGGTCTTCACGTCGTTTGGGTAATTACTGATGATCTTGATTGGGCTGTACACCCAAGAAGATGGAAACAGTTAGTGATCGTCCAGACGTACTTGGAGATCGATGGATATGCGGGGTACTAGGTGCCTCCGGTTTCGTTCAGACCCAGGACGGACTTGTAAATGGACTGTGTGTCTGACATCGGATTTCATTCTGTGTGACTGATATCGGTTGCATAGGATGGTTTGCCTGTGTGGCATGCTAAGATGCAAGTGATCGAGGCTTCTGTTGAAAAGCAAAGTCTTGTGGTGATGATCAAAGCAAGGCCTTTGTGGCGTAGCTTTGTGTAACGTTTGATTCGCGAGTTTCACACCCGGTATGAACCAAAAACGGGAGACGGACCTCAGGGAGGACTTGCGTTTCTTTCTAGCTAGAAGTGGCGTCAGTGGTTTTACACGCCCTGACGAGTTTGACTTATGTTGTTGTTGCTGTTGCGAGGCGCCTCGGTTATATCGGTTTCGGCCGAATGCATTCTGGTCGGCTGACGGACCAGACTTACACCCCATAGGGTGGGGAGACGTATTGTTCAGGCATAATAATCCACTCCGTGTGGACCGGCCCTGACGATCCAAGGCTTGCCTGCGCGCTTGCCTGAGACATGGGCTAGAGCGTCTCGAATCGGTTGAGGACTATCTTTTGCCTCGGTTCATAGATGGAAATCCAATTTCCAAATACGTGACTTTGCGATTTTGATTGTATAACCTATATATGGCGACATAGTGGTATGGGGCATTCATGCCGCCTATGATTGATACTTATGATTTGAAGTTGTTTTATACACTATACACTTAAAATAGTATCAAATGATTTCTTTTAAACGTATCAAGCATTCTTGGCTATTATAAGGTAAAAAACCCTATCCTCCGGCTTGCGTTGCATTGTGTGATAGGACCTGGGTCTTATAACAGCTTCATTTTTCTTTATTTAGCATTGCGCTGTTTGTTTTATGCACTGGTATTCTTGGGAGGAAACCCGTTCCGTGTTATACGGCGTGGTCCCTTGATTTACCTGACTTTAAAAATAAAGATTAATAACTGTTTTAGTTCTCACACCAGTCACATGACTGACCTGGAGTTTATTGTTTTAACCTAAACTCTGGGTGCCCTTATTTTGACACGGGCAGCTAGTAGTTTTGGTTTTGCAGATTTATATTCACAGGATCCTGGTTTACAGTTGGAACGATATCCGGAAAGCTTTGTATCCGTATATCTCTTTCTAGTTGTGTATTGTATTATTTTCCGTTGCTATGTATTTAAATGTAATTTAAATCTCTGATATTTTTGTGTAATATTCCTTTATACTCTGTATATTCTTGTAATCTGATGCATTGTTGTAATATACAATGAAATGTTCTTTTATATGCGTTCTGTTGTGGCTTGTTCTCGAACTATCCGTCGTTTTCCTTTACGGGGAAGTTACGGGTCTTCACACCTTCATTCCTTTTAACTTTGTTGCATACATGTATGCATATATACGAAATAGTTGCATACATGTATGCAATTATTTGTAACACATGCATCTCAGTTCAACTTTATATGCATACACGTATGCAACTACTGGTAATTGTTGCATACATGTGTGCAACTATTTTTTTACGAATGCTTCTGGGAATATTTATGATTTTTTGTATTTTTTTGGTAGTCAACACTTTTTTTTCTGTGGAAAACATGTAAATCCCAAAGTAGGGACCCGCTTTGAATTATAAAGTTGGGGTGGATGCCGATTGTATTTTTGAACTTCCAAGGATGTATGCCAAACGGACCCTTTAATAAAAGCTTGTTATAAGGCCATTTTTTAAATGATCTCCAAAATCGATAAAATTAATTTTGTTAGAATCGTAAATGTAAAATATAGCTAGATTTCAAATTTCGTAATTTTTGGAGTCAGAATGTGTTGTGGCAAATTAAAAGGTACGTTCAAATTCAATAGTGAATGTTATATTGATGTATATTTTAATTTTGATAAAAACTGATCAAAGAAATTGAATTGGCTTATGAAACATATCTTATTGTGTCTGAAGTGGGGATATTTTGTTAGGGGCGATAGTCGTTGGGGTTCATTTGGAGTTCGGAGTGTTAAACTTCAACTTTCAAAAATAGTAGAGTAAAATAGTAATTAAAATAGAGTTATATAAGCCATAACCCTAACTAAACCGTAGGACCCCAATTTTTGCGCCGCCGCCATGAAATTGAATGAGTAGGAATGTTCGAATTTCAAACTTCAAATTCTCCCCATCCATCAATTAATTTGAAAAACATATAACATGAAAATTCAAGAGTTTGGTGAGATCTTTGAATTGGTATAGGTTTGATCGTGTATCGTGGAGTATGCTGATCAAAATCGTGGCATGAATATCCAGCATTCCAGCGCAATTTTTAGGGTAAGAAGGATGTAACGTCCTATATTTTTACGATATAATAATTAATTTATTAAATTATTTAAATAATGGTTTGGTAATTTAAAATGACTAGAATTAAATAATATTGAATATTTAATTAATATAAATAATAGAATAATATATTAAATATCCGAAATAGTCGGAAGTAGTGGAATCCACAATATTGTGTGAATTGGATCATTTATAATATATATTTCAATTTAGAGTTGAATTATATTAACGAATATATTATATAAACAATAGTTGTACGTATAATTATATTACAATTATAATCGAGCTCGAAATGGCGCGGCAGTTCGTAATTTGGCGATTCAAACTTTAAACGAATATACAGAATCCGTTTTAAGTCGGATTTCTGTGAAACAAGAAACGTTCGGAGCTGGTGAAGTATATTTTTCTAATGGAAGAGAAAAATCGAGATTTCGTCATGTAGATTGTGAGTTATGTCCAAATCAAATTTTCGAAAAGTCACTATGGAATTCCTTTATAATTTATAATGATTTATTTATATTATAGAAGGTTTTTTAATATAAATTGGATATCGATTTAACCCGGATTTGAAATATCGAGTTATAAATCCAACTGTGTTTATTTCTTTTAAGTATGATATTCTATGTGAATATATAAACGATAATATTAATTTGTTAATATTTAATTTAATTTTTTTAAATAATTATATATATATATATATATATATATATATATAAGTAAATGGGTTTATTTAGAGCTTTAAAAATAGTCAGTTTTGCAAATGAGCTCCGTTTTCGACGAAACTAATTTTGTTGGATCCGAAATATTAAATTATTTTTATATTTCAATTTTCGTGATTTTTGGAGTCAGTATGTGGCCGTACGGGATTTTAACATGAAAAACAGTCAATAATTTGACTTTAAAAATATGCTGTGTGAGCAAACGGACTCTAGATTCGATGAAACTAGTTTCATTAAGTCCGTAATGTCGAATTATAGCTGCACGCCCATTTTCATCGAAATTGGATACGGTATGTGTAACAACCCGTAAAATCTGGGCCAGTTTAAAATTTTTATTTTGGCAATTTTAGCGAATTTTGATTATTTAAAATGAATTATTTTAAATAATATTGTCGAGAAATTTATTTTGAATATAAATCGATCGTATATATTATACGCGTCGTCGTTAGAATATAAATATTTATATATAATTATAAATAGAATTGAAAATGGCGTGGTAGTTCGATAATTCGATTTCAAACTTCAATTGAATGTACCGGGTGCAAAACAATCCGGATTTTAGTGAAACCAAAAACATTAGGATCTAATTGATAGTATCTTTCCAACGAACCCAACAAAACGAAATTTCATAACGGGAATCAAAAGATATGTCCAGTTGAAAATTCTGAATAGTCGCTATGGAATTCAGGCCCTTAAAAATGGAAATTTTGCAAACGACCTCGGATTTCGACGAAACCAGTTTTGTTGGGTCCGCAGTGTCAAGTTATTGCTAGGTTTTAAATTTCATAATTTTTCGAATCAATATGTGAGCGTGGCAAAGGAAAACGCGTTTGACCAGTTTCAGTTGATTTTAATCGACTGGAAATTGGCCATTTTTCAAACGGTCTCAGAATTCGACGAAACTAGTTTTGTTAGGACCGTATCGTCAATACGAAGCTAGAAAATATTTTTCGAGAATTTTTAGAGTTAGTATGTTACCCCGGTAATTTGAAATGTACGTTTAAAATTCAATATAATGATTTAAATGTATATTCAACGGAAACTGATTGTAACAGTCGAATCAGCTTATGATACATATCCCATTGTGTTCGGAATGGGGGTAAAACGCTATGGACGACAGGCGGTGGGCCTCGTTTCGGGGTCGTATGTAAAAGTCTACTTCTTTGAAAATAAAATAATTAAATAATAAAAAAAAAGAAAACCCCTTTCCTCCCCTTTAATCTCGTTCTGCCCCCCCCCCCCACCCCCCCGATTAAATTCATTCAACAGAAAAAAAAAAGAGAAGAAAGGGGAGGAGCTGTCGCTCCTCCACCGAGGGCCATCGCGGCCTGGCGACGCGCCGCCCAAGGCAGGGCGACTGCGCCGCCCTCCCTCCTCCGCTCCACTCTCTCTCTTCCCCTTTCCTCAATAACGATCGACGCGCCCAGCCCCTGAACGGGCCCCATCATCGCCAGAAGGCCGCCCGACCACCTGGAAGGCGCCGCGCATCCCTCCCTCCTTCTCACTGATCGTCCATCGCCTGCTTCCCCCTCGATTTCCACTGTAAGTTTTATTTAATTTATTTTAATTTATTTTTATTTCTTTAAATTTATATATATAAAATAATTCGTTATATAAAAATGAAAACCAGTTCTACGTAGGATGTTAGTGGACAAAGATTTGGGTTTTAATCGAACAAAGGTTTGAATTTTAATGTGATGAAAGATTAGATTTTTCCTATGAAGATAAAGAAATAAAAATACGATTTTTAATTATTTAAAAGTAGAGTAAAAGTATACTTTTGTTCTATGTACGTCGTGATAAAAATTTGATCTTTATACACAAGATAGGTCGGATCTTTATATGGGATTTTAGCGAAGTAAAGATCAAATTTTTAACAAAGTAAAAATCAGATTTTTAACACAGAAAGGTTAGATTTTTAATTAGTGAATGGTGAGATTTTTATAACAACAAAGACGGGATTTTTAAAGTATAAAAATATAATCTTTTATTATATAGGAAGTATAAAAATATTATTTTTATGAAGGCGAAATCTTTATTTTTATAAAGGCGAAATCTTTATTTTTATGAAGGCGAAATCTATATTTTTAGAAAGGCGAAATCTTTATTTTTAAAAAAGGCGGAAACTTTATATAGAGAATGGCGTGATAAAATAGAATTTTTATCCATATAGCATCAAAGTAAAAATATGATTTTTATATATGTAGTGGCTACGGCAACGAAGATGCGATATAGATGAAGATTTCTATCAATGAAGTGCCGTGGAGCTAGGATAGCTATTGGTGAGAACTTCTCACCTTTCAATTTAATTTTTCTAGTTATATATATATATACTAGGATGCAGACGGTGCTTAGTAGCACCCGACACAATCGTCCATATACCATGGACTTGTTTGTTTGATTGCAAAAATTAGTTAGATTATTTGGTTTGAATTGAATGGTTTGGTGAAATGAAATTGACTTGATTGATGTGTGAATGGCGTGGGCCTTCACTAGACCGGGGATAAGGCTAGGCCTTGTCCCGTTTCTAGTATCGTGCCGTTATGCCGCCGAAATTTTCTAAAATAAGTTAGAAAATAAAAATACCATTTTATTTAAAGAATGAACTGAATAGAAATTCATATGTTAAAATAAAATGTTTTATCGTTAAAAATATAATTTTTAACGTGAATATGAATGTAGTGAATATGAATAAATAAATATTCATTTACAAACCGGACGGTTTGTTTATGTACACCTATTTGAAGGACATTGATTGGGACGATAAATTTTATACATCGCCCAACTGCACAAATAAAATATGTGTGTGATTGTTTGAAACCCCACACGGGTGTTGGGATGAAATTTGAAGTTCACTCATCCTGATTGATTAAATATGTCGATCGATTGATTGACAGGCTGTTATAAGCGTTAGATATCTATATTTGATGCTTATACAGTGTAGTGCACTTTGGTTGATGGTTGATTATTTTTCAATGCTATTATATACATGTGTTGTATGAAAATCCATATAATTAATTTTATATGGTGATTGATTGGGCCTCATTCCAATTTAGAAAATAAAGAATATTATAAAATAAAAGTTCATGTGTTGACAGTACTCATCCATTGAGATTAGTCATGTGTTGAACGAAATATTTTAATAATAAAATTTGCACCTTTATCAATATAAGATAAAAGTTCATGTGTTGACAGTTTCATCCATTGAGATTGGTCATGTGTTGAACGAAATATTTTAGTAATAAAATTTACATCTTTATCAATATAAAATAAAGGTTCATGTGTTGACAGTACTCATCCATTGAGATTGGTCATGTGTTGAACGAAATATTTTGATAATAACAACTATTTTGAAAAAGAAATATTTGAAATAGAATATTTGAAAATAGAAATTTATGAAACCGTGTTGATTAGATTGACGCCATTTTGACGTGAACGATATTTATATCGATTTTAAACGATTTCGAAATAAAATGAATTGAAAACGATTTCGAAATGAAATGAATTGAAAACGATTTCGAAATAAAATGAATTGAAAACGATTTCGAAATGAAATGAATTGAAAACGATTTCGAAATAAAATGAATTGAAAACGATTTCGAAATGAATTGAATTGAAAGTGAATTGAAATGAATTCAAATTGAATTGAATTGAATAGAAATGAATTTTAAAACGAATTTATAAAGAAGAATTCAATTTTGATTTGAATTGAAATGGAAGTTGAAATTGCTTTTGAGACGAATTTAAAACTATTTATATAATTCGTTTAAATAGAAATCGACGAAATATATATTATATATATTATATATATAATATAATGGCCTGAATAGAACGCGCAGCGCCGCGGCAGTTCGTGAATTTCAACCATTTATTTCAAACGAACAAAATGGGAGATCCGACCGTCGGATTCTCCTAAAACCGGAACCGTTGGGTTCGTATCGAAAAGAGCTTTCTAACGAATATTAGAAATTAGAAATCTAACGGTTGGATTTGGAATTATGTCCAAATCAAATTTGAAAAAGGTCGCTGTAAGTGCAGTTCGATAGCCGTTGATGGAAATCAACTGTACGGGCCTTGATAAAATTATTAAAAATAGTAATAGTTTGTGTAAAATCATAAGAAATGATTTAGAAAGAATCGGGATGAAAAACTCCATATTTGAAAAGATAAAAATAGATTTTTATCGAAATGAACTAGTTTTGAACTAGAATTATAATTCTATTTATTTTTAAATAAATAAATTGAATTTGAAGAGGGTTTTAAAAATAACCAGAATTTCGAATGATTGCATTGGAGTGGATTTGAATCGAAATTGTCTTCGGAATATTTCGATGTTGGAATTCGTGATTATACAGATGTTGTTATGGAAATTTGAAAGATATTTATATCGTTATTTCCAATACGACATTTGTTAATCGTAGAATTTGATATTGAATCTAAGCCAATATATTTTCTATTCAGAGCCTTATATTGAATATCAAATGTGATTTGGGTTTGTCGTGAATGGTGTCTTCACTAACACTGTTCTTGAACCCAGTTGAGAAAAGATTAAATCTTTTTATTTAGATTTAATGAAGTGTACCAATTAAATGATATTTAATTGGAATTGAATTGGTATTGATTTTTGGGTTTATCGTGAACAGTGTTTTAAATAACACTTGTTCTTTAATCCGATAATTAATGGAATGATTTTTGGGTTTATCGTGAACAGTGTTTTAAATAACACTTGTTCTTTAATCCGATAATTAATGGAATGTGATTTTGGGTTTATCGTGAACCGTGTTTTAAATGACACTGATTCTTTAACCTAGTCGAAGATTAAAACTAAGTGGAGTTTTAATGAATCTTTAATTAGATTGAAATGATCGAGAATGGAGTACCACCAGTTTTGCTCCAGGCGTTAGTTAAATCTTTAATTAGATTTGAACGTGAAATGGTAATTGAATTTACCGATAACACCGTGGTGTTAGATATGAAGTATTACCAGTTTTACTTCATGGGATGAATAGGTTGGGATTGGGAAATTAAAACCAATGATTACTTCAGTAAGGTTCGCTAATTCTGACTAGTTGAATCGAAATTCAAAAGTAGATTAAAGAATAAATTCAAGGAATTTATCTTTGATAAAATTAATGGGAACCTTTCCCTATGAACGTGAAATTTAGAAACTAACTATCGGTTAGCCAAGCAGAATGGTTTTCTGGATATTGATCTGATGTTGGTTTCGGCCTTCGGGGTTAATATTTGGGGAATTATTCTCTTGATTAATTTACGGTTAGTGACTGATGAATTGGAATGAGGCGTATGTTGTGTTTGTGTAACACTTATTTAAAATATACGCGATTTATTCGGAAAGACCGGGTTTATCCCATTCTGAATAACTGACACGACGATAAGTCGAAGATGAAGACGGTGGTCGAAGATCGGAAGTGTTCACGTTGTTTGGGTGATTACTGATGATCTTGATTGGGCTGTACACCCAAGAAGATAGAAACAGTTGGTGATCGTCCAGATGTACTTGGAGATCGAAGGATATGCGGGGTACTAGGTGCCTCCGGTTTCGTTCAGACCCAGAACGGACTTGTGAATGGACTGTGTGTCTGACATTGGATTTTAGTCTGTGTGATTGATCTCTATTAAATATATATCTGTTTGGCGGCGGGGAATTTATTCTCTTGCTTAACGCCCTTCTCTGAGACGTACGAGCTCAGGGGTTATATATTGATGGATATCAAACGCATGGAGTGAATTGCCTGTGTGGCATACCTAAGTGGCAATTGATCGAGGCTTCTGTTGAAAAGCAAAGTCTTGTGGTTGATGATCGAAGCACGGCCTTTGTGGCGTAGCTTTGTGTAACGTTTACTTCGCGAGTTTCACACCCGGTATGAACCAAAAACGGGAGACGGACCTCAGGGAGGGCATGCGTTTCCTTCTAGCTAAAAAGTGGCGTCAGTGGTTTTACACGCCCTGACGAGTTTGACTTATGTGGTTGTTGCTGTTGCGAGGCGCCTCGGATTGATCGGTCGTTCTCGAACAGATGGAGTCATTTAGTTGGCTCACTTACACCCCATAGGGTGGGGAAACGTAGTGTTCAGGCATAATAATCCACATCGGTGGACCGGCCCTGTCGCTCCAAGGGGCAGTTGCGGCTGTTCCTGAGACACGGGCTAGAGCGTCTCGAATCGGTTGAGGACTATCTTTTGCCTCGGTTCATAGACGGAAATCCAATTTCCAAATACGTGACTTTGCGGTTTTATTTGTAAACCTATATATGGTGACATAGTGGCATGGGACGCTCATGTCGCCTATGATTGATACTTATGATTTGAAGTTGTTTTATACACTATGCACTTATAATAGTATCAAACGAATTGTTTTAACCGTATCAAGCATTCTTTGGCTGTTATAAGGGAAAACCCTATCCTCGGCTGCGTTGCATTGTGTGATGGGACCTGGGTCTTATAACAGCTTCATTTTTCTTTATGTAGCATTGCGCTGTTTGTTTTATGCACTGGTATTCTTGGGAGGAAACCCATTCCGTGTTATACGGCGTGGTCCCTTGATTTACCTAATGATTTAAAATAAAGACTAATAACCGTTTTAGTTCTCACACCAGTCACATGACTGACCTGGAGTTTATTGTTTTAACCTAAACTCTGGGTGCCCCTATTTTGACACGGGCAGCTAGTAGTTTTGGTTTTGCAGATTTATATTCACAGGATCTTGGTTTACAGCTGGAACGATATCCGGAAAGCTTTGTATCTGCATATCTCCTCTAGTTGTGTATTGTATTATTTTCCGCTGCTATGTATTTAAATGTAACTTAAATCTCTGATATTTCTGTGTAATATTCATTTATACTCTGTATATTCTTGTAATCTGATGCATTGTTGTAATATACAATGAAATGTTCTTCTGTATGTGTTTGATTTGTCCTGTTCTCAAACGATAGGGCGTTTTGAATGGCCTGGATCGGTTTTGTGACTGGTTCGGACCGAGCGAAATTCCTTGCCGTCACAGTATGTGATCGTAGGAATTTTTAAACACTAATGTAGGTAGCTATACAATTAAAACGTATAAAATAATTGAATTTTATATTATAAACCACCTCTATAAATACACCCTTTAATACCTATAACTCTAAAATTCATTCATTCTCTGGTCAAAATTTTATCCTGCTGTCACCTACAACAAAGAACAAAAAATATTCGTGAGTTTATAAATTCCTAGAAATTCAGATATAATTCCTAAAATCACCATAATTATATATTTAGATTCCTCTTGAGATGCTTGTCACAACTATATGAAATTTTGGGGGTTCTCAAACATTTTTGTTCGCTGCAAAATACCCAGCGACGTTACGGTTGATTAGGGTTCGAGTTTGTGGGGTTTGTAATCATTTGTTTGCAGAATTGAGTTTGTATTTGAATTGAGGGATTGAAAAGAAGGTTGTGTGTGATTTTTCTGGGCATTCGAACTCAAAAAGGTACGGACCTATATGTGGTAGCTCGAATGAAAGTCTGGAGTCACATTTTCGAAATGTGTTCGAGCTTTGTTAAATTAGTTTAGGAAGATTGAGATTTCGAAGAGAAGGACTTCGGTGGTCGCGATTTTTGAAATGGTGGTATTTCGGTTCGATGCTGCATCAGGTATATCGACAGTGGTAGTTCGACGCAAAGTGAAACAGAAGCTCGAGATGTGTAATCGTGGTATGACGGAGAAGAGGAAGTTGAGTGATTGAGTTTGGTGATTTCCTGTTGAAAACGAAGGAGTAGTTTGGTGAAGAACAGTCGGTCACGAGAATGGTTTTATTGAAGTCGCGTTGTGGGGTTAGGGAAGAAAGGAAGCAGTTGCGGGTTCTAATGTTGGGGTTTGGGATGATTAAGAAGTAAGTGGGCCGAATGAATTGGGTTAGCCTAATTGATCTAAAAATAAAGGAAATCAAAACTCTTATTTTTATTTTTAAAGACTTCAAACTTTACGTAACTTATTCATACTTTACCAAATTCAGCGAAATAAGATGCGATAGGATCGTATGGATCAACCGATGGTTTGTCTGTCTGGATCAACAAGATGCGATAGGGCTACGCAATGGAACTGATTGGGAGTGAATTGGAGCTCGTTACAATTTATAGCGAAATAAATTGTTTGTCTGGATCAACCGATGGTTATCGTTACTTAACGATGAACGTCTAATGTGAGTAAATCTCACTAACTCTGTACAACTTATATTTTTATAAATATAATCTAGTATTGATAAATGATGATTGATTGCTGTGTGTTGTTTGTTTGGTTGAATTGCTGATTTGTTGGTTGAAATTATAGATAGTGATATATACATAAATCGTTAATCAAATATTGATTCTTTTTATCAGAATATTTTATATTGAATTGAAATCGATGTTATTTATATTGTTTAACATCTGTGGATGTAGGGAAACAGGTTGGAGGGATCCAACAGGATTCCTTAATATTTATAATACTGTTTATTTTCATATATTGTGATATATGATGTGATATATAAGCTGGGATTGATTATGGGTGTGTAGATGATGTTGATCATGGTTATTTGGTATTTTAAATACCATACGAAATACCAGAATGTGAAAAGGGAATTTTCATAGTGTAAATTGAAAATAATATATTTATAAAATCAAATAATTTTATAAAAGGAATATTTATAAAATCAAAGAATTTTATAAAAGGAATATTTATTGAGAAAGTAAATAGAAATATAAAAGGAATATTTATTTAGAAAGTAAATAGAAGTATAAAAGGAATATTTGTTTAGAAAATAAATAGGAGTATAAAAGGAAATTGATGAGATATAAAAGAATTATGAGAAGATTGTTTAAAGTGGATATTAAATAAAAATCTGTTTAAACAAATAGATTGAGAAGATTAATTTATAAATAATATTTTATAAATTAAATAAAATATTTATCATCCGATAAACGGAATATATAAGACAGAATTTATATAGAGAAGTAAGAATCGGTTTTAACACCGATATTTTAAATGGAATTTGAGCAGCATTATAAAGGTGATTATAAATGGGATTATAAATGTTAGAAGAATAAAATAGAATTTATATAAATAATTCTATAATTAGAAGTATAAATAGAAATTGGATTTGGGATATTGTTTTTAAATACGAAATCAAACCTTTTTGATTGCAAAGAAGAAATATTATTTACGTTTAATGTGAATAAAGGATTTAAACAAATATTTTGCAGATAAAAATATTTATAAAGGAATTTGGGTTTTGAAATAGGAATTTAAATGGAATTACTGAAATTAGAAACTGATTGGAAATTAGTTGAGTTGAATGGCTTTCTGGGTAGCGATCTGATGTTGGTTTCGGCCTTCGGGGTTTATACTAGGGAAGTTGTTCTCTTACTAGTTTACAGTTAGAGACTGATAGAGGTGGGAAGATATTGATGCGTGAATCAGAAATGGAATTGTTTTCAAAGTTAATAACGTATATCTTCTAATTTTAGAAAATAAGGAATTTATGAATATGTGGAAACGATAAATGGGAAATTAGGAAATGAAATTATGATTGATCGGTAAGATTTCCATTTGGGACTACGACCGTTGTTTGTACACATGTTTTCCTTTGATAGTTAAATCACCGACTATCAAAGATATTGACCATTTCCATTTTCAATACGGAGAGACCGGGATCAAATATATTATCTAAATACCACTCCGTATGGCATTAGCGTTGCGAATCAAAAATGATGAAGATAATTGAAGACGGAGTTATACACGGGCTGTTCAATAAATCCTAGGTAAAATTGCCTAAGATGGATTTACAGAATAGTACCTTCGGTCTGTCCAGTCCCAGGACGACCTGTATGGAAGAATATCTGACAGAGTACATTTAATAGATCGCGTAAGTTGATCTCTTCAAACGTATTTACGTTTGGTGGAAGAGGAATTCGTTTCTCATAGCTGTATACCAATGGTATTTTTGGGGAAATCAATTTGTGATTTAGCGGGTATGACAATGTGACATTCAAAGTAAATAAAGGTGTGATCTCTACGTTATGGCATCTAGCCTCACAACCAGGAATGGTATAAAATCGGGTAGGTCGCATGGCTAAGTGGTTAGCTGCCAATTAGGGTGTATTGTCACCTGATCTAGAGAAATTCCATTTATTCTATAATCTATTTTGATGCTGTCCCTTTTGGGAAATAGTTGTTGATCCCAACCGTTGGTAATAATACATTCGATACACTCAAGCGAAATGAGTGACCGGTCATGTTTGGCCTGGGTTACAAGATGTTCTTGTTGAACCTGGTGTATTCATCTCTAGAGATACACTGTCAGAAGGTGGTCTCATACCTTGCCAGTTGGAATTCGTTACCTAATAAGCGCCTATGGTTTTTGATTATATATTATGTATGTGGAACGTGAGATGAAAGCGTTCTGCTAGATGATTATTATATTGTGGTTGATAGACATTATTATGGTATCAAATGAGTTTGATATAAAGATTATCGTTCCTTTCAAAAGGATTTTTTAGAATATTGGACCAAGTGTTTTGGATTCTCATAAGGGAAAAACCCATTCTGTTATACGGCATGGTCTTATGAGATTTCATTTAATTGCTCAAACTGTTTTAAATGGTTTTACTCATACTAGTCCCATGATTGACCCGGAGTTTATTTTGTTTTGTTTTCCCTAAACTCTTGGGTGCCTAATTTTGTACGGGTAGTCAAGTTGTCAGGATTTACAAATACACTAGATGGAGCTTGGAGCAGGAGGCTTCAGCAGCTTTTTTTTAGTAATTGTTTATTTCTGCTGTGTTGTAAGTGCTGTACTTTGATAATGACATGTATATTCAAGTACATATTTGTATTTCAAAGTTATGTTATATAGTATATTTTATTCGTTCCGCTGTGAGGTTCGTGTTACTCTGATGTTGTAGTTGTCTTCTTCTTCTATTCTAATTTTCTATCTTATCTATTCTCACCCTCTAACTTCTTTCCATTAACGTTCCAGTATTTTCGATGCTTGGATAGTCGACATAGAGTTTATGTCGATAACCAAGATCGCAAATTACCCGGGCCGTTACTGAGGACTGCGAGTGGGGAGGCAATCATGGAGTGGGAAGACGACGTGAAGCTCTCTGACGTAGTGCTTTCCGATGGAGGTCCAATCATCCGATGTCGCGGCACATGGGGTGAGCTTCAAGGTGAAGATGGGTTCGGTCCTTTTGGTGCATGCCTGGAGGAAGAATCACATGAGGGAGGATTAAGAAAAAAATTAAGATAACTATTAATTAATTAATTTTGTTAATTACAGATGTAATTGTTCAATGTGTAGTTAACTTTTGCATACAACATCAGAATTTGAAGATTTCAGATTCGTTAGAATCGTGATGACGAAGCTTCGCAATAAAACAAATTTGGATAGAAACGGATCTAGTTACAATTTTTCGTCAAATTAAACGTCCAATTTATTTGACTGAAACAATCGTTATATAACGATTTCAGAAGTGATCAATATGAGAACTCTCTCACTCAACTATTTGTACAATTATTTTATTTTATAACTGAATATATATTGATTGTCTATACTGATTTAATTATCATAAATTTGTTACATGGTATATGGTAGTTCACATCACAGTTGTTTGCAAACCAGATGAATGGATGATTGTTTGTGTCTTGTTTCTGATTTTGAAATAATTAACATGTTAAAAACGATATTAGATTATTTGTGGTAGTTAAAATTGGAATTAAACATCCATTTACAAGTCAAACGACTTGTTTATGTTCACCCATTTAAATAATATCGATCGGAATAAATAAATAATTTATTAATTGATTATTTATTGGTTGAAAACCCCACGCAGGTTTTGGGAAGATATTTATTCACACATCTCCCTTGTGTTTAGTTGTATGTCGTCAATTGATTGACAGACTATTATAAGCATTGCTTAATTACTTAATGATATACAGTTGTAGATGCACTATGGATGTGAATTGGATGTTTACCACAGCGACTTATTCAGAAACTCCCTGGATACCCTACTCATCAAATCCACAAAATATGCGGGTGCATTCGTGAACCCAAAAGGCATGACTAACCACTCAAAGAAACCATATGGAGGTCTTAAAGCGGTTTTATTTATATTTTCCTCGGCCACCCTCCAGTGATGAAATCCTATGGCCATGTCTAACTGAGAGAAAATAGATACACCAACAAGTTGGACAAACAAATCGTCAATCCTCGGGAGTGGGTGCCTATTTTTCTTGGTGAGCTTATTTGACTCCCTGTAATCCACACATAGGCGAAGCGAACCGTCCGCCTTGGTAGCGAAGACAACTGAAGCACCCCATTATGATATACTTTGCCTAATAAACCCCTTCTCAAGTGGCTCCCTTACTTGCTTGCTAAGATCCCTCCTTTCCCTAAGAGCCATGTGGCGCACAGGCTATGCGACTGGCTTCGCATTATCCACCAAGTATATCCGGAAATCAATCTCACGCCTCGGAGGTAAGCCCCTAACCTCATCAAAAACATCCATATACTTATACACTACAGGTATAGATCGTAAATCATTGACAGAAGCATTAAGTGATTCTAGGAAACTAAGAATGACAGACCCCTTTCGGTCACCATGCTTGGCTAGCCAATCCATCCCTAGAATTAGACCATAGCCTAAAAAACCAAGCACATACGTATCGCACTCAAACTCGACGCCCAACACAGATATCCTTAAACCCTGACATATAATAGACAGATGAGTCGTTCCCCCAATGGTGTTTGAGACAATAACGGGATCAGAAACAATACTAGTACTAAGGTATAAAGACTCAACCACAGAATCAGATATAAAAGAGTGAGAAGTGCCAGAATAAAAAAGAGTCCTAACTGGATGATTGGAAAGAGAAATCAAACCTTCTACAAAAATATTCTTACCTCTGTCCCGTACACTAGCCTCGAAAGCATGCACATGCCCTCCAGAAGATCCTTCCCTTTGGCCCTGTCCTTGCCTCTTCGGGCACTCCCAAGTATAGTGTCGGACTTCCCCAAAGTTGAAGTAAGCATTATTCCTTTTTTGTAATCATTGACCATATAACCCAAGCTCCCACAACTATGACACTTTTTCTTGCCTTGAGCTTTGATGTTCTTTCCACACTTCTTTTGCGGTTCTTTCTTAGGCCACACTTTCTTATTTTGTGTCTCATCGGTCTTAGCCTCCTTTTTCTCATTCTTACAATCTTCGTGCATCAATGCTATATCAACTAGTCTCTCAAAAGTAGCCCCCATCAGAATGTGAGATAATGCCAATGCTTGAAGAGGTTGATTTAATCCTCTTGCAAACCTTAAAGCTTTCTCGTGTGGGGTATTCACCAACTCCAGACAAAACCTTGCCAACTGATTGAACTTATTGATATACTCTTTAACACACATGCTTCCTTGCTTAAGTGTCAAAAATCTCTCCATTTGCATACTCTCTTCTGCCGGAGAGAGAAACTTCATTTCGAAACTCTGTTGAAAATCTGCCAAAGTATCAACTAGTCACCCTACTTGCGTCACTTCCCACCAAAACGAAGCCTCGTCCTTAATCTGCCGTGCAACCAACTGTATCTTCCTACGGTCATCAACCTCAAAAATTCTAAACAAGTTCTCCGTCTCTTTTAGCCAATTACGTGAGTGCAAAAAGTTCTCAATTCCCCGTAATGGCTTTCCTCCTATAGCACAGAAATCTTTTCCTATCTTAGAGAAATTATCCGCATGCGGAGGAGGTACAGTGGTTGCAGCTGGCGGAGGGGAGTCCTTAGCCTTCGGCGGGCGTCATAGCCTCAAGATACCTACGGAACCAAGCCTGTATCTGAACACCCTCGACAAGATTCCGTTCCCCAGACATGCCGAAAAGAAAAGGAAAAGGGATTCAAACAGAGAATAAAAAAAATATTTTTTATGGCTTTGAGGAATATGTTTTTCAAAAACATACTTTTCTTTGAAAATACTTTGCTTTCGAAAACAGTTTTCAAAACTATTATCGAATATTGTAACCTTTAGCTCTGATACCAAATGTGAAACCCTACGTCCGTTAATGTCACTCTTTATTAGAATACATTAAGTTCCGTGAAGCGTTATAGGTAAACAGAAACAGAATCTCATAAGACAGATATAAAAATAGCAGTGGAATTTAAAACTTTATTACTTAGCAGAAAAACATCGTAATCTCAAAACCAATCACAACATAAGGCTAAAATATTGAAACCAAATACATGGAACCAAAAGCATCTGTCTTGAGCTAAAAGCCATTAGAGTATATAAATGTGAAATCATAATCCCCAATAATAGCCATAACAAATTAGACAAGTAATCGAAGCGATACATCAAAGTAGGTCCAGATCCAAGCATAAACAGAGACAGTCCTAATCGCGAGTGAGCATTCCCACCCTGAGAACCTGTAGGGCAGGGAAAGAAAAAAGAGAAAAGGAAACAAAACAGGTTATGTGGTAGGATTAGATATCCCCTAATTACTTAATAGAAACAGAATGACCCCCATAGAAATATAATGGTAGGATTAGGTGTACTCTAGTAACGTGTTTTACCCAAACCAAAATAACAGGAACCTCAACAGAAATAACGGGTGTTACCCCAAACAAAAATAACAGGTACCTCAACTGAAAAAGACAGGACTAGATGTACCCTAATTACTACCCCCCAAGCAATCGACTCCCTAACTTGTAAATACCCTATGTCAGCCCACAGTAGGGTGTATTACTTCCTAAAGTGGCAACATATAGAAGGACATAGACCTACTTATTGGTGCTACAATGGATTATTTTCCCCTTACAGACAGGACTCATGCACGCACATGACTCCGTTAGAACGCGCTCGTCCACACCCCTTCTCAGATGAACCTCTTATAATCAGTTCAGTAAGCGTGCCCTGATCCCTACCTAGTGCCGGGCCCCCGTTTAATACCAGAATGGGTTACTGACTGATATGGGTCCCACACAGCAAATGGCATAAGTCAAACCCCTATACTTGTGTCCCCTAATCAACTAGGATTTTTAACAGGTTAAGCCTACAGATTAACAGGTTCGCCTAACCCCTACATATTAACAGGTTATGTTTTACAGGTTAACATGTTTATTTAACCCCAACACATTAAACAGGTTTACATAACCCCAATAAGATTAAATAGGTTTACATACCCCAACAAATTAAACAGGTTTTCATAACACCAACTGATTAAACAAGTTTCTCGGGTTACTTACATTTTCATTAGCATGTTCCGGTTAATCTTTGAATTAGGCCTGCAGATTTATATACCCCCTAATTTTAGTTCTATTTCACAGTATAGGTTATGCCCCCAAATTCCAGTCATGATTCATAGTACAGGATATTCCCCTATATTATCATTTCGAATTTATCCTAGTTTCGTTCGTACGCATATTTCAGCGATATTGGCCTAGACTCGAAGGTAGACTAGGCTATAAATAAAAAGGGAATGAGGGAGAGAGAAGAACATAAATAAGCATATAATAATAGAAATAGGTATATGATAACAGAAACAAGCATATAAGAACTGAACACCAGAACAGGTGTACAGAAGAATATTTGTAGTTATAACAGAATTGTTTAGGTATGAATCAGTTTCTTAACAGGCATAGGTTCCGATCCAGGTTGATAAACATGTCAGGGTTACTGTTAAATTTTTATATGTAAAACTAACATGAACTCACAGAGATTGGATTGAAGCACAAGAAATGCTTCTGATGTGTGTATCAGTAGATGTTTGAAGAAGATAGTCTGATTCATTCTTAGTCGGGGCATAATCTCATTGTCTCTATTGATTTAGGTGTAGGAAAACAATAGAAATGTTGTCCTTTATAGAGCCTATCCTCAACGAATCCAGTCAACAAATGTGTCTGGAAACACTCAACAGAATTTGACAAGATCGTGGGTCGATCCACAGGTCGACCCAGACCAGGCATGGTCAAACTCCAACGGGTCTAGTTTCCGCCTACTTTTTCCACTTGTTTCATTTGATTTTATTTGAACTGTTTTCATTTTTCTGAGTTGTTTTATTCACATATATTCTTCATATACATATACAAACTTCTAACCTTTATATCTTCCTCGTACAATGTCCGTTTTACGCAAACTTGGAGTCTATCTTAACCGGAATTCTAATACAAGCGCAATAGTACAGTTCATTTTACTTAATTCCTAATATTTAATTAAGTATTCTTTAGTTTATTGTTAATAATGTTCTTTAAAATTACGAGGTGTTACAGATAAGTTATAGGATGCGAGTTAAAAGCTATACGAATGAAAGAACCTAATCAAAGAGGATCTACGAAGGAATACGGATTCAAAGCGAAAGGAAATTTCCGAAAAAAATATAAACATTAAACAAAAATTTATATCGGAAAATATTTGTTTAAAACCATTTTAAAAACTATTTATACCTTCAACATAAGCTCTCTCTCTCTCTCTTAAGAAAGATTTTGCGACTAATCCCACTCATTCTGGGGTAACATACACTATCTCTAATGAGGTTTTAGCCCATAGGCTAAAGCTTTGATAAATCGAAGCTCTGATATCACCTGTAATGACACGCCATTTCGACCGTGCCGACTAGACAAAACATGTTAACTCGAACCGTTCGAAACTACTGATTGTTATTAACTTCTGAGGTAAATAAAATAAAGCACAAAATGACAGATTACAAGCATAGACACAGAGCAATATAATATCTCGTGGTGGAAAATAAATAATACAATAGTAGTTCATGAAGCTACTAAATAAAATTATACAACAGAGTTTATATAAACAATGTAGCGGAAGTCTATTGCAAAGAATTTCTAATACATAAATAAACAATAACTATCTGAAATAGAAATGACAAGAATAGATGAAACTAAAACAACTGAATAGATGGATACAAGTGAGCGAAAACCCAATATAAGCTCCAAACATGAAGAGTAAATCTCGAAAGCTGTAATGCTCGATCTGACCCGAGTAATAATGCAAAACAAAACAATTCGGATCAGGATTAACATTCCTATGGAAGTAAATGAACTCAAATGAAATGTTCAATGAATGTATCAATAACTTAAAGGTTGTTTGGGATCACCATCCACTAAGGATCCGTTAAACTGTATACTATATAGTAATATACGCTATATATAATAGTGTCTATCAGTAAAGTAAAATATCAAAATAGCGTAAGAAGGATTACATTTTTACTCTTACGATTTTTATAAACATTGTAGTCTATACAGTACTATAAACTCCAACATACCGGTGGGCTTTCAGGGAGCACTCCATAGGTACAAAGAAAATAAAAATCGTTGTGAGCTCGATTAGGATAATATAACAAGGCACACGAGGAATACCCACGATAGGATTCTATGGATTGCAGGACCGAGCTAGTGGCAACGCATTGCAGCTACTATTGTCCACCTCGACCAACAATCCAAAAATCGCCGGCGGCCACCAATCAGATCACAAAGTAATAGATATAGTATCAAAGAAGCGTGTTCGATAGGAAGAGCGAACTCACTTAGCTCGGCCATGGAATCTGTTTTGGTCATTACAATTATGACCCAATAGTCAAGGATATCCACCATCGTTCTCTTACTTCATTCCAGTAGCGTTTGCCAAACCAAACTACTTCATTCTGCGTCCATCCACCACGTACACATTTGTTAAAGTGGTTTTTGGTATTGTCGGAGAGTATGACAATAGCCGATCCCGGTCTCTTTAACAACCAATCATTTACATTTTTCACACCATGGTCATTATTTTATAAATCACTTTATAAAATCATTCATACAAATTCTTAGATTCGAATTTGAAATCAAAATTAAATATCTAACTTCAATTATATCAGATCTCAAAAACGCCTCCCTTAAATTGCTTTAATCAAATTGATTTAGAAAATCATATCGTAAAGGTTTCATTTACCATTAAAAATCAATACTAAAATGTTTAACTTCTTGGATATTTTAGTTTGATTTATATTCGTAAAAATCCAAGTTCAAACAATTTTTATAATCCAGTTATCCTTATAAGAATTCGCTTAGATCGATTCAAAAATCCGAGCACTAAGGTTCAAATTCAATAATTCAACTTAAATATTGTATTTCAATTTCAATAAATCATATCGTATATTTTATAACATAAGTCGACAATTCCAATTCATTACTTACAAATTCAAAACATACGATTTAAAGCCACTCTTATAAATTCGATTTAACAAATTTCTTAGTTCAAACCAAACAATTCGTGAAATCAATTCCATATATATATATATATATATATATATATATATATATGCAAATTCACATTCAGTCACTTTAAAATCGAATTTATTTCATATCAATTATAAATTCAAATTAAAATCAATTTACGCAATTCACATTCATTTCTTACAAAAGTACATATTTAAATCAATTCAAATTCATCTCTAATAAAAGTTCATGTCAATTCGAATTCAAATTCATATCTTATATGAGTTCACCCATCAAATCAAATATCTTTATTTAAATATTTAATACCAAAAATTTAAATTGCAAAATCACAACTTATTTATCTTTAAGTTTATTATAAAAGTTTATAAAATATATTAGAATTTAGATTTTGAAACATATATATATATATATATGTAAGTTTATAAATTTATTAAATTAAATAGAAAATAACTTTATAAACATATATAAGTTTAAAATAACCAAGAAATAGATTTAAAAGAATTATTTATTATAATATATTAACTAAAAGTTTAAAACACATATATAATTATATTATATGGTTTAAAATAAATAAAATTATAAGTAAAATCTTAAATAAGTATTTAAATCCATATTTACTCATAAAATCATTTTAAAACTTGTAATTTAAAATTTATAAATTCATAGGTTTTTAAAATCTTTAAATATATACACATAAAAACATAAAATATTAAGTTATTATTAAAAATCAAAATTTTCGAATCACTTTACTTCGAAAACATGACTAACGGTGTTTGTATATAATTTTCTACCTACGGTCAAGTGATACAGATATTTATCATTTCAATCCGTAATTTAAATTTTACGGGTATATATAATTTCAACTCGCAATCCCAAATAAAAATCGTTTAGGTCTATCATTTCAACCCATAACGATTTTTCCCTAATCTTATGTTCGTTTGTGTATGTATCATTTCAACCCATAGTGATTTCTCCAAAACTATGAAAATCAACAACATAAGTGAATCATCGCATAGCTTCGATCACATCATAAATCATATATCATCAGTGTATCTACCTATCATATATATATATATATATATATATCATTGTGTCATATATGAAAGGTGTATACATATCAAATAAAACAATTTCTACTAGAAATCCTATACATTTCACAACAGTTCATTTGTGTTGAATTTAACATCCATGAAATACTATAAGTCAAGTGTGAGATAAACACACCTTTCATGACATAGAATGGAGACGAAAGATGTATTGATACAGAATGAAACGACGACATCCAGGCACGATTCAGAATGGGTTCAATCATAGTAACCACTTAATATATATTATATTTTTTATAAGAGGAGATTAGGGAATTTCTCAACAGATCAGTACGACTATTGGTTTTTGGGAATGGGTTTCGAACTCAAAGCCAAATTCAATTCAAAAATAAGCACAACAATTTTTTTCAAAAATAATATATTTGTATATATATATACACACACACAAAATTTGTTTACAATGCATATATATATATTAACATTCAATACACACCAAAACCATTATAATATATATATATACACACACATATATAAACACACAAAAATTATGTATATTACAATTCACACACCCAATATATATCTATAAAAACTAACTCATGCAAACACAGTAAAATCACTCACCCAAAATACACTCAAACTCAACACAGCAACCACTCACCCAACATACAACAAGACATATTCATGCCCATGCAATTCTATATACATATAAAAAACAATATATATGTATATATAAATAAAATATATCACACCCTAAATACACTCTACCAACTTCCCACATGTAACACCCCATAATATAATACACTATAACCATGCTAAGAGACAATAAATTGGGAATCACTTAATTACTAATTTAGAATTAATTGACACCGGTCTAACCGTTGCATTAGTCTCGGAATTCTGGTTAAGATAAACCCGAAGTTTAAGTAAAACGGATAACGTATGAAGGAGTTACCGGCAATAAAAGTTTGTATACATATAAGAGACCTAGAAATATAAATTAAAATAATATCTGTAAAATTCAAAACTAGGCGAGCGGGGATAAGCGGGAACCAGGCCCGTTATGGGGCGACCCACGCTCAGCCTGGGTCGACCCATGGTGGGCTGGGTCGACCCAAGGTAGGTGAGTCGACCCACCCATGATCTGAGCGAATTCAGAGAGCGTACCTGGACTGTTTTGTGCACTGTATTCATCGCTGACTCAGCATGACTTTTACGGTTTTGATTGAAAACCTAAAATCTAAAGGTTGATGTTGGCTCTGTAACTCTATATAAAGATGGCTTCTCCCATTCCCAATTCACACAAAATGTTCATATCTTTTTATTCCTCTATGAAGTTATTTTGAAAAATTATAAACATATAATGGGGGAATGCTACTAAAGATTGGATCAAACAGAGACAACATCAGGACTTGCATACATACAACTTGGATTGGATTTGGATTTCCTAGGGCATAGTGTTATATAATTATCTTCACCAAGACTCACTGCGAGTTCCCATTTTTTACAGATCTGGTTTCTTAGGCCTTGAACATGACAGTGAAATAAAACTAGTTAGGATCTACAATTTTAGTAAAATAAATGTTATACATGTTTTCACAATTAATCACCTATGCTGTATGATCAGTTATATAAATGCCTGTGATGTTGGATAATTAAACAAGTTGTACCTATGCTTGTGATGTTGGATAATTGAACAAGTTATACATATGCATGTGATGTTGGGAAACTAACAAGTTATATGTATCTATCTTTCTTTTCCCATTTTCTATGTTTTATGTTTCTTTCAGTCTCGCCTATATGCCTATGTGTTTTGATAATATTCTTCTTCTCTGTTTTTTCATTTTACCCTATTTGAGTGTGTGTTTATTAGGGCAATAATGAATGATATAAAAAGAGGAATTTAGGCATGTTACTAAATTGGGACTGATTGACTATAATTTGGGAAAAAGGATAAATATACACATGTTTAGTCTTGCTGAAAATTGATAAACACGGGTAATGTGTATATGTTACTATAACTTGGTAGAAAAATGCATAAATCTATATGTATTATAATTTAGGTACATAATTGGTAAGCATATGAAATGGACATGTTACATTTGACTTTAAACGGATATTAAGTAAATGACATGTTTAGGGTAAGAATCAGATGAAGTTTAATAAACTGAAATGTTATGGGGAACTATATACGTCTAAGCAGGTGTTTTGGGGAAGGTTTGTACAATACATAATGATATGTAATATTACAACCACGCTTATTAGTAAACCTAAACCTCCTAGGTTAAAACATAAATATTAATAAGCTAAGAGGTCCCTCATCTGCTGTTGTATCAGGTTTGGGGACTCTTAACTCCTAGTTATTTGGGGACAAAAGCTTAGGTGGTTTGTCTTGTGTCAATCTAGTGTTTGGAACCCATATCAGTCAATATCCCTGCATGTATCTTGTTAATGGGGGTCCCGCACTAGGTAAGGTTCGGGGCACACTTTACTAAATTGGATAGTAAGAGGTTCGTATACGGGTGGGTGCGCATTCCGGTGGAGTCACAAGCGTGCATGGGTCCGACTATAGAAGATAAGCCGTTGTAACTCTAGTAAATAGGTCTGTGCTATACAAGTTGTTGGGTTAGGGAGTGATACACCCTATTACCGGGACTAACATAGGGTATTTACGTAGTAGAGACCCAATCGCTTGGGTAGTAATTAAGGTACACCTAATCCTACTGTTATGTAATTAGGTTAACACCTAATCCCGTTATGTAATTATGGTACGTCTAATCCTGCTATTTATTCTTGTTGTTTACTTCTGCTATTAATTCTGCTGTTAATCTTGTTGATAGGTAATTAGGCAAAGAACCTAATCCTGTTGAACTTTTTATACTAGTATTGGTGCATACATTACTTGTTTAGGATATAAATGTGAAGCATTACTCGATCATAAGTTTACTTCTGTTATTCCTGTTCATCACGCTATTCTGTTTAGTTAATCTATATGGCACTTTACCTTTCTCATCCAGTCTTATTTACCTGTCTTGGCATTTCAATTTTATGCATATTTGTAAATCACTGGTACTCTCCAGACTTTATATCTAACCCTTTTGCTTTCGCCTCTTCCTTCATTTCCCCCTCCAGGTCCTCAGAGTGGCAACGTTCGGCTGTGACTAGGATTTCTCGTACAGCTTGGACTTGACTTGGATTTCTTGAAATGTATCGTTTTGACCTGCTTTCTTTTTTAGTATGGCTTATGGCGAGGGATATGATTTTATGTACTTTGGTATTTTTCATATGATGTTTTGTAAGACGAATTTGAGATAGTTTGCTAGTTGTACCTGGTTTTAATGTATTTCAGAGACTAGCCTTTAATTCTAATAATAAAGTATAAAAATTTTCCGTTGCTTATTTTATCTGTCTTGGAAATGTTCTGTATTGAACCTATTGCGCATCACGAAACTTATGCATTCTCTTATGAGTGACATTAAGGGACGTGGGGTATCACATTTGGTATCAGAGTTGAAGGTTACAAGAGTAGAGAAAAAGTTTTTAAAATTGGTTCCAAAAGCAAACTATTTTTAAATAAAAATCTATTTTTGAAAAACATATCCCCTAAGCCATATCTAATATACTCTCGATCTCTTGTTGATCCTTGTCTGGGGTACCCAATCTTCCTGAGGGCATTCCAATACTGTCATGGTTCCGTAGGTATCTTGAGGCTATGGTACCTGCTGAAGGTCAAGGAAATACTCCTCCCTCAGCTGCAGTCTTTGTTCCTCCACCTCCGCGAGTAGATAACTTCTCAAGGTTATGCAAAGACTTATGTTCTATGGGAGGAAAACCATTCCGGGGTACAAAAGGCTTTGTTGAAGCACGGAATTGGCTACGAGAGACGGAGAATTTGTTTGGACTCTTTGAAATCGACGACCGAAGGTAGATACAACTACCTGCATGGAAACATTAGGATGAGGCTTCCTACTGGTGGGAAGTAACATAAGCTGGACAACCAACAATGACTTAGGATGACTTCAAGCAGAGATTCGAGATGAAATTGTTATCTCAAGCGGAAGAGGGATTGGAAATGGTGAGATTCTTTGCTCTAAAGCAAGGAAATATGACTATTAAAGACTATGTGAACAAGTTTAATCAACTGGCAAGGTTCGGGTTAGACTTAGTGAATACGCCCCACAAGAAGGCGCTTAGATTTGCAAGAGGGTTGACTCAACCCCTCCAAGGACTTGCTTGTCGCACATACCGATGGGGCGACATTTAAAAGGCTAGTTGATATGGCGCTTATGCACGAGGAAGGCAAGGAACAGAAGTAAGAAACTAAGACTGAGGAGACTCAAGCTAAGAGAGAAAAACAGAATTGGTGGCCCAAGAAAGGAAAGCAACAAAAGAATGGAAGAAAGCCTGACAAGGCTCAAATCAAAAAGAAGATCAAGTGTCATGGTTGCAGTGTTATGGTTCAATTTGTAAAGGATTGCAGTAAGACAAAGGGAGCTTGCTTTAATTGTGGACAGATGGGACACTCCACTAAGAAATGCCCTAGATGTAAGGATAAGGGGCAGGAACTTAAGGACAAGTGCATGCTTTGGAAGCAAGTGGACCTGATCAAGGTTTAATTTACCTTTTTGACTATCCTGTTTGAACCCAGTTTGATTCTGATGCTTCATATTCATTTATATCCAATTCTTTAGTTGATAGTCTACACCTTAATATTAGTATAGTCTTTGAACCAATAACGGTCTCAAACCCTATAGGAAGATCAGCTCATTTATCCATGATGCGTCGGGGTTTGAGGATTTCTATCTTGGGCGTCGAGTTTGAATGTGACGCATACGTGCTGGGCTTTATGGGATACGGTTTGATTCTAGGCATGGATTGGCTAGCCATGTATGGTGCAATCCTTGATTACAAAAGGAGAGTGGTTAGACTTCTTTCTTGTCATGGTAGTACTCTTGAAATTTCCTGTGACCAACGGGGGTTAGTGATGCTCAGTTTTCTAGAATCACTTGATACTTCTGTAGACGACATGCGATCTGTGCCCATAGTTAGAGATTACTCGAATGTGTTCGAGGAGGTTAAGGGACTACCTCTAAAGCGTGAGATAGACTTCCAAATTTACTTGGTAGAGAATGTGAAGCCAATTGCTCTACCTATGCTCCACATGTCTCCCAGGGAAAGGAGGGAGCTCAGCAAGAAAATAGGGGAGCTATTCGAGAAATGTTTTATTAGGCGAAGCATTTCAGAATGGGGAGCACCAGTTGTCTTCACAATTAAGGCATATGTCTCGCTTCCTCTATGTGTGGATTGTAGGGAGCTGAAAAAGCTCACTAAGAAGAATAGCACCCACAACCGAGAATTGATGACCTGATTGATTAGCTAGTTGGCGCATCAGTTTTTACGTAGATGGATCTGGCCATGGGGTTTCATCAGTCGAGAGTGGCAGAGGACAACATAGATAAGACAACATTCAGAACTCTGGATGGCTTCTTCGAATAGTTGGTTATGCCTTTCAGGCTAACTAATGCACCCGCCTATTTTGTTGACTTGATGACTAAGGTGTTTAGGGAGTTTCTGAACAAATTTTTGGTGGTCTTTGTGGATGATATTATGATATTATCAAGTAATGAGGAGGACCATGTCCAACACTTAGGAGTGGTTCTACTTACCATCAGGTCATGTCAACTCAGGGGCGAAGTTTTCTAAGGGTGACTTACGTAGAAAGGAAGTAAGGTTCCTAGGGCATGTGATCTCCGAGAACGGGATAGCAGTGGATCCTGAGAAAGACGTTGTAGTTCAAGATTGGAGGAATCTAAAGAATACAACGGAGTGAAGAAGTTTTCTAGGGTTGGCATGCTACTATAGAAAGTTTATCAAAGATTTTGCAAGGGTATCGGCCCCGCTAATCCGATTGACGAAAAAGAACTTGGCTTTTTTGTGGTGCATTGATTGTGAGGATGCCTTTCAGATGTTGAATAGGGCTCTAACAATAACCCTAGTTCTGACTCTCCCAAACGGAAGTAAGATGTTTATGGTTTACACCGATGCTTGTGGTACACTGCTTGGTGCTATTCTAATGCAAGAGGGAAGAGTAGTATGCTATGGAAGTAGACAATTGAGGGTTCATGAAAAGAACTACCCATCCCATGATCTAGAGTTGGCTGCTATAGTGTTCACATTGAAGTCTTGGCGACACCGTTTACTTGGAGAAAAATTTGACTTATATACAGATCATAAGTTGCTCAAGTACTAGTTTAACAAAAGGATCTCAACCTTAGACAGCAGTGGTGGATGGAGTTCCCATCATCCTACGACTTTGGGACTGCTTATACCCTAGGCAAAGGTAATGTAGTGGCGGACACACCGAGTAGGTAGAGGATGACTTTAAATCCTCTATTTGTAGAAAGACAGAGTGTAGAGTACATCTCGACTTTTAATTTTAAGCCTTCTATGGATTTCACAGTTGGATTGTTAGCGTCGTTGGAGGTGCGGCCTACTCTATTAGAGTGAGTTGGATCTATGCAATGGGAGGACCCGCATATTTCTGACAACTTGGACAAGCTTAGTAAAGGAGAGATTTCCAGTCACCTTGCTAGATATACCATGGACGATGAAGGGTGGCTAAGACGAGATGGAAGGCTATGTGTCCCTAAGATTGGGGAATTGCTCAAGGCAGTGCTTGAGGAAGCTCATCATTCTCGGATGACTATTCGTCTGGGAGATGACAAAATGTATTGAGATATAAAGATGGTTTTCTTTTGGACTGGCATAAAGGAGGATGTGACGAATTTGTAGCTCGATGCATGACTTTCCAAAGAGTAAAGTCCGAACAAAATAAACCGGGTGGATTGCTTCAGCCGTTGGATGTCCCATAGTGGAAGTAGGAGAGTGTCTCTCTGGACTTCGTTGATGGATTTCCACGATCAAGGAAGGGAAATACGAGCATTTGGGTGACAGTGGATAGACTTACAAAAAGTGCTCATTTTATTCTTGTAAAGAGCAAGAGGAGGGCGTCTTGGCTGGCATCAGTTTATCTCCGAGAAGTAGTTCAATTGCATGGGGTACTTTCTAGTATAGTAAGCGACCCGAATCCATCTTTACTAGCGAGTTTCGGAAAAGCTTGCAAGAGGCACTAGGTACACAGATACGTTTAAGCACAGCATACTGCCCTCAGACAGATGGACAGACTAAGAGGGTGAATAGAGTTCTTGAGGATCTTCTAAGACTATGTATCCTAGGATTTAGAGGGACTTGGGAAGTTCCTTTGGTGGAGTTCTCCTACAACAACAGTACCAATCCAACATAGGCATAACGCCCTTCGAAGCATTATACAGACGACCTTGTAGATCGCCACCATGTTGGTGGGAGTCTACGGACGGACTTCTACTTGGACCAGAAATGACTCGAGACACTTCTGAGAAGATTAATCTTGTTCATCGTAGATTGAGAGTCGCACAGGACAGACAGAAATCTTATGCCGGTAAAAGGAGGACCGACATGGAATTTGAAGTGGGAGATATGGTCTTCATTAAAGTGTCACCGCTAAGGAATGTAGTTCGCTTTGGCTCAGTAGGGTAGTTGGCGCCAAGATTTGTAGGGTCATTCCTTATGGTAGAGAGTATAGGGCGGATGGATTATAAATACCGGATAGATTGCCGGGTGTACATGACGTATTTCACGTTTCCCATTTGAGGAAATGTCTCCATGATACGGCTGAGATAGTAGAGCCGAGCACACTTGAGGACGTGGAAGTTGAGAAGGAAGCAACAGTGAGACACGTTCCTACTCATATCCTTGGATCAGATATCAAGAAACTACGTAATGAGGAAATCAGATTTGTTAAAGTGCAATGGGGAGAAGACCGCGAAGATGCGACATAGGAACCTGAAGATGGGATTCACGCTTCTTATCCTTTTCATTTTAAGAGTACATTCTTGACTTCTTTTCCAAGCTTTTACGTTGCTTCTGCTTCCATCATTCAAGTTTATTTATCCTATCATTCGAACCTTTCGATCCTTAGGTAGAATCCAATGGTTGGAAACATGTGATTGAAGCATGTTATGATTGATGGTTGCAAGTAGATGCAAGTGGTTGCTCATGGGTGCATATATACACACACTAGGCATTAGATTGGCTCAAATCACTTACATATTTCATATGGATGTATGTGCTTTTTATATTTTCTATGGATTGAAACAGATGTATCACCATATGGATGTTGCATTAGGATGCATGGTTGTGCACACAAATAGAGTTTACATGTTATACTCGGACTATTTTCATACATTTAGGATCCATGGATCAAACATATGTTGCATTAAGGAGGTCAACATAATCCGTTGATGGCCTGATTTTCGCATTAGTGTAAAGACATATACACATAACAATTTGCATGTCCATAAAAGCATTAGAAATCTCTTATGGACAATGGACGTTTATGGATGATGGATGAGTAAATGGTTGTAGATGGATGTTAGAATATTAACATTCTTCTAGACTTGGAGATTTCAGGGATGAAATACTTTAAGTAGGGAGAATGTAACACCCCAAAATATAATACACTATAACCATGCTAAGAGATAATAAATTGGGAATAACCTAATTATATATTCAAAATTAAGTGAAATCAGCATTACTGTTGCGTTCGTGTCGGAATTCTAGTTAAGGTAGACCCCAAGTTTACGTAAAACGGATAATGTATAAAGAAGTTATGAGCAGTAGAATTTTGTATACATACAAGAGGCTTATAAATATAAATTAAAATAAAATCCAGAAAAGTCAAAATGAGGCGAGCAGGAACCAGGCCCGATGTGGGGCGACCCACGCTTGGCTTGGGTCGACCAATGGTGGGACGAGTCGACCCATAGGTCGACCCAGGGGGTTGGTGGGTCGATCCACCCCTAATCTAGGCGAATTCAGAGAGCATACCCAGACTTTTTTGTGCATTGTATTCTTTATTGACTCAGAATGACTTGTACGGTTTGGAGTTAAAACCTAAAATCTAAAGGTTGATGTTGGCTCTGTAACTCTATAAATAAACGGTTTCTCCCATTCCCATTTCACACAAATTCTTCATATCTTCTTCTGCCTCTATGAAATTATTCTGAAAAATTATAAACATATAATGGGGGAATGCTACTAAAGATTGGATCAAACTAAGACAACGTCGGGGCTTGCATACATACAACTTGGATTGGATTTGGACTTCCTACGACATAGTGTTATATAATTATCTTCACAAAGACTCACTGTGAGTTCTCGTTATTTGTAGATTTGATTTCTTAGGCCTTGAACATGACATTTAAATAAAACCGGTTAGGATCTACATTGTTAGTAAAATAAATGTTATACCTTTTTTCGCTGTTAATCACCTATGTCGTGTCCTATGATGTTGGATAATTAAACAAGTTGTACCTATGCCTTTGATGTTGGATAATTAAACAAGTTATACGTATGCCCGTGATGTTGGGAAATTAACAAGTTATATCTATCTATCTTCATTTTTCCATTTTCTATTCTTTTGTTTATTTATAGTCCTGCCTACATGATTTGATTATATTCTTCTTCTCTGTTTTCCCTTTTTATTTTATGGCAAGCCTAGCCCTTTTTGAAGCTTAGGCCATACCCTATTTTAGTCTGCATATAATTGGGAAAATAATGAATGATATAAAAAGAGAAATTTAGGCATGTTACTAAATTGTGGTTGATTGACTATTATTTGAGATAAAGGACAAATATACACATGTTTAGGCTTGCTGAAAATGGATAAAAAGGGGTACTGTGTATATGTTACTATAACTTGGTTGAAAAATGCATAAACCTATATGTGTTGTAATTTGGGAACATTGTTGGTATGCATATGAAATGGATATGTTACATTTGACTTTAAACAAACATTGAGTAAATGACATGTTTATGGTAAGATCAGATGTAGTTTAATAAACCGAAATGTTATGGGAAACTATATACATCTGGGCAGGTGTTTTGGGGTAGGGTTGTACAACACATAACGACATATTATATTACAACTATGCTTATTAGTAACCTTAAACCTACTAGGATAAAACATAAGTGTTAATAAGCCAAAAGGTCCCTCTTCTGCTGTTGTATCGGGTTACAACTACCCTTATTAGTAACCTTAAACCTGCTAGGTTAAAACATAAATATTAATAAGCCAAGAGGTCCCTCGTCTGCCAGGTTAATAAGCCAAGAGGTCCCTTGTCTGCTGTTGTATCGGGTTTTGGGGACTTTTAAATCCTAGTTATTTAGGGACACAAGCTCAGGGAGTTCGGATTGTGTCAATCTGCTATTTGTAACCCATATCAGTCAGTATCCCTGTAGGTATCTTGTTAATGGGGGTCATGCACTAGGTAGGGGCCAAGGCACGCTTTACTGAACTGGATAGTAAGAGGTTCACATGGGGGTGGGTACAGACATGTTCCGACGGAGTCATAAGCGTGCATAGTTCCGACTAGGGAAGATAATGTGATAACCCTAAGTTTTTAAACCCTCTAAATTTCAAAATTATAACACCCCGTATTTTCTGCGAACATAAGAGTAACAAATTAGAGAATAATTAAATTGTAACAAAATAATTAATGGAAATGGGTTACGCCATTGCGTTCGTCTCGAAATTCTGCTTGGAATAGAGTCCAAATTTGCGTAAATCCGACTCCGTATGAAGAAGATATGGCCTTCAGAAGTTTCAGTAAAAATCAGCCCGGAATTCAAAATTCAAATTTTTGAAATTCAAAACAGACACCCGGGCTGGGCGGGAAAATTCCCGCCCAGGGCCCAGGTCGACACTAGGGTCGACCTGGGGGTCGACCAGGGTAAACAGGTCGAAACTAGGGTCGACCTCCCCCCTTTTCCCAGATCTGTAGACAGATCCATTTTTCTGCACCTGGACACCTCTCTGATCGGATTCATGAGTTCTAACTTATTTAAACACCCCAAACCCAGCTTTCTCTCCACACAATTTCATTCTGCCTATACTCTGCCTCTATTCTAATTAAAAATAAAATAATGGCGTCGCTACTCTGCTGAAACCTAGGATAAATCTAGTGCATCTTCTTCCAAACTAAATAGGATTAAAAGAACAACTAGTCTACATCAATGGAGCGCTATTCAGTGTCAGAACACAGATTCCAGAATAGAAGAATTGTTCCCTTTTTGTGAGTACAGTTATTTTCAGATATAAACTTTTATTATGATCTTGGCATGGTTGTAAATCTGAATCTGAGGTTATGCATATTCTTAACTGTCAGATCTGTTTTTTGTGACTATTCTGTATCTCCTTTTTCTTTCTGTTCTATAGCCAGGCTACTACGAGCCTGCGCCAAATCTCATAAGAGATTAACACATGAACGCTAATTTTGGGACAAATAATGAATATTGCATAATTGGACATGACTGATCTGTGATTGATTTAAGAAAAGAATATAGGTTGTAAATTAAGATATAGAATTAGTGCATACTATGTATAAAAGACTATGATTTGGAAGAAGAATTATTATATGATAACATATGACTTGGGACTTGGAATATAATGCATTTTATAATACAAGATCTGATTTTGAGGACTTAACACATGATTAAAATTTAAGATCTAGATTTTGGGGCATATTTTATATCACGATCTATGACTTGAAAAGAGAAAAAAAAGTTATATTTGACTTAGGCGTAAAGATCTATATCAAAATAGGTTAACTATTAATGTGAATGCGCCTAAATATGGATTTTAGGATATTTGGCATCATAGGCTATAACTTGGCATAATTTATATTGCTTGGGACTTTTTAGAGAATATTCTGTACTGTGCAAAGTTTAATTAAAATTTAGGGCATATGTCGTATTATGAATTATGACCATGATTTAGGCATGTAAATTTAGGTGAGATATGTAAATAGAACTTTAAGAAATATTTAATCCGTTAAATCTGCTGAATTGCCTAATCTGCTAAATCTTCTGAATTAATTGCCTAATCTGCTAAATTTGCTGAATTGTCTAATCTACTAATCTATTGAATTGCCTAATCTGCTAATCTGTTGAATTGCCTAATCTGCTAAATCTGTTGTCTGCTTAATCTGTTGAATTGCTTAATCTGTTGAAAGCTGAATAATTAAAAATTGGAGGCTCGATCTAAAATTGAGCAAAACATGTTGATAGAACTTGTGATAATCTGCCATAACTTGTAAAGAAGTTAAATCTGCTAAATAGACAAAATTTCTGTAAAGTGGCTATGACACGAGGTTAGACTCCGTTTGCGGTAGAAGCCTGCACGGAACCAACCGGCTTAACCAGCGACCGCAAACTGTAAGCCTAATGTGAGAGGTCGTAGGCATAACTAAAACATGCTTAGGCACGAGGTTAGGTCTGGCTTGTGGCAGAAGTCTGCCCGGAACCGCCCGGCATATCCAGCAGCCACAAGCTACCGACCTAATGTGAGAGGTCTGTGCATTAATAATTAATTAATGCAAATCTAAGATAAATATGATACCCAAAACGTGTTGGATGGATAGGGTTAAAACAATTGGTCTGATGAATCTAATAAACCAGTTTCGCAAATCTGTAAGCCCAATACAAAGTTAGGTAAAACAATCTGTAAGTCTGTTAATCTGTATATCTGATCCGTTAGTCTAAGAACTTGTTAATCTGTATATCTGATCCGTTAGTCTGAAAACTTGTTAACTTGATTGTCTGATCTGTGAACTAGTAACCAGAACTCTGTCTGAAATCTGTAAACAAGTTAATCTGAAGTCTGTTAGTCTGGGGACACAAGGTTAGGAGGGGAAGTACTTGTGTCATCTGTTGTTTGAGACCCATATTAGTCAGTAACCCTTTCTGGTATCAAAACTTTGACCCCACGCTATGTATGGGTCCGGGCACGCTTACTGAACTAATTATAAGCGGTTCATTCTGATAATGGCGATAGGTGTTGATGGTGCGTTCTAACCGGGTAATGTGCGTGCATGGATCCGGTCTGCTTTGAGGATGTAAGACACTGTGACATCTGTAAATAGGTCTGTGCCAATAGGTTGCCACTTTAGGGAGTGATACACCCTACTGTGGGGATGACACAGGGTATTTATGTATTAGGGAGCCGATCGCTTGGGGGTAGGACTTAAGGTACACTTAGTTATGTATGTTTCTGTTGGTACCGTCTGTTTACGTTGGGTGGCAACACCTGTCTGTTTCTGCATGGTACCGTCTGTTGGGGTGGTAAAGGCCCATTACTAGTGTACACCTAATTCTGACATTTTGTTTCCGTAAGGATTATTCTGTTTTCGTCTCTGATTCCGTCTCCGATTCTGTTTCCGTACCTTCTGTCTGTTGGGGTGGTAAAGGACCATTAGTTGGGTGGCAAAGGCCCATCATTATTATTCTTCTTATGTACCTTCTATCTGTTAGGGTGGTAAAGGCCCATTACTAGCATTTTGATTTTGTAGAGATTATTATGTTTCCATTTCTGTTTTAGTTTAGACATTAGGGTAACACCTAATCCTGTTATACTAGTATTAGTGCAGAGAATTGAGGACTAAGTAAAAAGCTTAGCTTAGTCTATATCATTCTGTTAACCTGCTATTCCTATTACGGTTATCTCTCATCCAGTTTTATTTACATGTCATGATACTATTATCTATTTATATGCTGAAAGTCACTGGACTCACTAGACTTATGTCTGACCTAGTTTGTTTCGCATCTTTTCTTTCCGTTCCCCCCTAGGTTTTTAGGGTGGAGACATATGAGCTTGATTCAGATTCTCTCTGCTTGTAGTATTGCTTGGCTTTGGCTCTATCTTTCCATGGCAGTTTATGTTAAGGATTATGACTTTAAAAACTATGCATTCTGAAGGCTTTTGTACAAGACTGATATTTTGTACTTGAATTCTGATATTGTGATTTAAAAAGATGTAACCAAACTTATTTCTGTTTCTGTTGTAATAAAGTTATAAATTTTTCAGGTACTGCTTTATCTGTCTTGTAAATTTCTGTTCTGTCTACTAAAACGCTCCATCAAAGTTAAGGCATTCCCTTTGTGAGTGACTTTAACGGAGGTGGGGTGTTACACTTGGTATTAGAGCTGAAGGTTACCAGATTTGATAAAAAGTTTTTAAAACTATTTTCAAAAAGGTTTAAAAAGGAAGTATTATCAAACATAGAGTTTATTTTGGAAAACATAATCCCCAAAGCCATAGCCTATCTTTCTATCCTTTGTTTTGAATCTTTCCTTTTCTTTCGTTTCAGCATGTCTGGGGATCTTAACCTTCCGGAGGGCATACCGATACCTGGTTGGTTCAGGAGGAACCTAGAAGCTAGGGCTAATGATGTGGGCCCAACAAACGTCCCTCCTCCCCCAGTTGCAGCGGTTCCTCCTCCTCTTCCTCCTCCGCGCGTGAATACTTTCCCGAAGATATGTAGAGACTTTCGAGCCATGGGTAGGAAGAACTTGAATGGAACTGAATCCTTCGTTGAGTCAAGGAACTGGCTCAAAGTAACTGAGGATTTGTTCGTTATCTTCGAGGTGGACGATAGGCAGAAGATACAATTGGCGGTATGGTTGCTTAGGACAAAGCTTCTTTTTGGTGGGAGTTCACAAATGGAGAGCGTCCGGTACAGAGATGGATGGATTTCAGGCATAAGTTCGAGATGAAAATTCTCTCACGAGCGAAAGAGAGTATATACGTAGAGAGGTTCTTGGCGTTGAAGCAGGGGAATTTTTCAGTGAGAGAGTACGTCAACAAGTTTAATCAGTTGGCGAGATTCGGCTTAGATTTGGTAAAAACACCGCATAAGAAGGCACTAAGGTTTGCTAAAGGTTTGAATGAGCCGCTACACGGATTGGCGATGTCCCACATTCCTATGGGGGCAACCTTCGAGAAATTGATGGACATAGCGTTAATGCATGAAGAGGAAGCCTAAAGTAAAAAGAAAGAGGAAACGCTTGAAGGACCACAGAACAAGAAGGCAGGGCCCAAAAAGGAAACACAAAAGAAGGATGAGAAGACTGAAGATAAGAAGGAGAAGAAGTGCTTTACTTGTGGAAGCTCGACCCATCTGAACAAGGTTTGCAGAAAGAGGAAGGGCACTTGCTTCTACTGTGGAGAAATGGGGCACTTCACTAGGGACTGCCTAAAGAAACGAGGACAGGGGCAGAAGGCAGGACCAACTTCTGGAGGATTGGCGAATACCCTCGAGGGTCGTGGATAGGATAGGAATAGGAAAACTTTCTGTAGAGGGATTAATCTCCTTATCTGATTGTGGAGTTAAAAATTGTTTCTGATTCTGGCTTTTTGATTCTGTAATTGAAACTCTGCACTTTAATACTAGTCTTGTTTCTGGTTCCGCTATAGTCTCAAACCCCATGAGGGATACGACTTTGTGATAAGTTGGGGTTTGAGGGTATCTGTGTTGGGCGTTAAGTTGACTATAACGCATGTATTTTGGGTTTTTATCATGCTTAATTTCCTAAGAATCATTTGGTAATCTGACCTGTATCAGTAGTCTGTAGGTATCTGAATATTTCTGAAAAGGATAGGACTTTTTAATCAAAGCGTGAAATAGATTTCCAGTTGGGCATTTGTTTAATGGGAGTGATTCTCTGAGTGTTAATTCGATGTTGATTTCGGTCTTCGGGTTGATACTTAAGGGGTTATTCTCTTAAATCGATGTCTAATAGGAACAAAGCTTTTGTTTTAATTATACTTGCTTCTGTCACTCAGTTGTATCCTATCGATCGAATCTTCGACCTTTAGGTAGAAACTAATGGGTGTACTCATGTGTTTGAGACATGTTATGTTTGATGGTTTCAAGTGGATGCAAGTGGTTGCTAGTGGTTTCTCGTGGATGCATATACACAAACTAGGCACTAGATCGGCTCAAAAACACTCTCATACTGCATATGGATGTGTGTGCATTTTTAAAAATTTTATGGATGCAAAATGGTTGACTCAGCACATGGATGTTGCATATAAATGAATGGTTGTACACTCATATAGAAATGATATGTATCAAATAGGAAAATTGCATATGTGTTGGACTCATGGCACTGACATAATTTGCATTAAGGAAGTCAACTGAATCAGTGGACTGCCTAATCTTTGCATTAGATAAGGAACATATACACACACTTTTGCATATGTTCATACTACATTAAAAGTTTTCTAAGGACAATGGATGCTTGTGGATGATGGTTGAGTAGATGGGTGATTGGATGGTAGGACACATTCTTCCTAGCTTGAAGATTTCGGAGACGAAATCCTTTAAGGAGGGGAGAATGTAACACCCCGTATTTTCTACGAACATAAGAGTAACAAATCAGAGAATAATTAAATTGTAACAAAATAATTAAGGGAAATGGGTTGCTCCATTGCGTTCGTCTCGAAATTCTGCTTGGAACAGAGTCCAAGTTTGCGTAAATCGGACTTTGTATGAAGAAGATATGGCCTTCGGAAGTTTCAGTAAAAATCATCCTGGAATTCAAAATTCAAATTTCGAAATTCAAAACAGACACCCGGACTGGGCGGGAAAATTCCCGCCTAGGGCCCAGGTCGACACTAGGGTCGACCCTATGGTCGACCTCCCCCCTTTTCCCAGATTTGTAGACAGATCCATTTTTCTGCACCTGGACGCCTTTCTGACCGAATTCATGAGCTCTAACCTATTTAAACACCCCCAAACCCAGCTTTCTTTCTACACAATTTCATTCCGCCTATACTCTGCCTCTATTCTAATTAAAAATAAAATAATGGCATCACTACTCTGTTGAAACCTAGGATAAATCTACTGCATCTTCTTGCAAACTGAATAGGATTAAAAGAACAACTAGTCTACATCAAAGGAGCGCTATTCAGTGTCAGAACACAGATTCCAGAATACAAGAATCGTTCCCTTTTTGTGAGTATAGTTATTTCCAGATATAAACTTTTATTATGATCTTGGCATGGTTATAAATCTAAATCTGAGGTTATGCATATTCTTATCTGTCAGATCTATTTTTCTGTGACTATTCTGTATCTCCTTTTTCTTTCTGTTCTATAGTCAGGCTACTACGAGCCTGTGCCAAATCTCATAAGAGATTAACGCATGAACGCTAATTTTGGGACAAATAATGAATATTGCATAATTGGACATGACTGATCTGTGATTGATTTGAGAAAAGAACATAGGTTGTAAATTAAGATCTAGAATCAGTGCATACTATGTATAAAAGACTGTGATTTGGAAGAAGAATTATTATATGATAACATATGACTTGGGACTTGGAATATAATGCATATTATAATGCAAGATATGATTTTGAGGACTTAACACATGATTAAAATTTAAGATCTAGATTTTGGGGCATATTTTATATCACGATCTATGACTTGAAAAGAAAAGAAAAGATATGCGACTTAGGCGTAAAGATCTATATTAAAATAGGTTGACTATTAATGTGAACGTGCCTAAATATCGATTTTAGGATATTTGGCATCATAGGCTATAATTTGGCATAATTCATATTGTTTGGGACTTTTTAGAGAATATTCTGTACTGTGCAAAGTTTAATTAAAATTTGGGGCATATGTCGTATTATGAATTATGACCATGATTTAGGCATGTAAATTTAGGCAAGATATGTAAATAGAACATTAAGAAATATTTAATCCGTTAAATCTGCTGAATTGCCTAATCTGCTGAATTGCCTAATCTGCTAAATCTGCTAAATCTGCTGAATTGCCTAATCTGCTAGTCTGTTGAATTGCCTAATCTGCTAAATTTGCTGAATTGCCTAATCTCCTAATCTGTTGAATTGCCTAATCTGCTAAATCTGCTAAATTGCCTAATCTGCTAGTCTTATGAATTGCCTAATCTGTTGAATTGCCTAATCTGCTAAATTTGTTGTCTGCTTAATCTGTTGAATTGCTTAATCTGTTGAAAGCTGAATAATTATAAATTGGAGGCTCGATCTAAAATTGAGCAAAACATGTTAATAGAACTTTGGATAATCTACCGTAACTTGTAAAGAAGTTAAATCTGCTAAATAGACATAATTTTCTGTAAAGTGGCTATGACACGAGGTTAGACCCCGTTTGCAGTAGAAGCCTGCCTGGAACCAACCGGCTTAACCAGCGACCGCAAACTGTAAGTCTAATGTGAGAGGTCGTAGGAATAATTAAAATATGCTTAGACACGAGGTTAGGTCTGGCTTGTGGCAGAAGTCTGCCCGGAACCGCCCGGCATATCCAGCGGCCACAAGCTACCGACCTAATGTGAGAGGTCTGTGCATTAATAATTAATTAATGCAAATCTAAGATAAATATGATACCTAAAACGTGTTGGGTGGATAGGGTTAAAACAATTGGTCTGATGAATCTAATAAACCTGTTTCGTAAATCTGTAGGACCAATACAAAGTTAGGTAAAACAATCTGTAAGTCTGTTAATCTGTATATCTGATCCGTTAGTCTGAGAACTTGTTAATCTGTATATCTGATCCGTTAGTCTGAAAACTTGTTAACTTGATTGTCTGATCTGTGAACTAGTAACCTGAACTCTGTCTGAAATCTGTAAACAAGTTAATCTGAAATCTGTTAGTCTGGGGACACAAGGTTAGGAGGGGAAGTACTTGTGTCATCTGTTGTTCGGGACACATATTAGTTAGTAACCCTTTCTTGTATCAAAACTTTGACCCCACGCTATGTAAGGGTCCGGGCACGCTTACTGAACTAATTATAAGCGGTTCATTCTGATAATAACAAGGGGTGTTGATGGTGCGTTCCAACCGGGTCATGTGCGTGCATGTATCCGGTCTGCTCCGAGGATGTAAGACACCGTGACATCTGTAAATAGGTTTGTGCCAATAGGTTGCCACTTTAAGGAGTGATACACCCTACTGCGGGGCCGACACAGGGTATTTATGTATTAGGGAGCCGATCGCTTGGGCGTAGAACTTAGGGCACACTTAGTTCTGTCTTTTTCTGTTGGAACTATCTGTTTCCTTTGGGTGGCAACACCTGTCTGTTTCTGCGTGGTACCGTCTGTTGGGGGTGGTAAAGGCCTATTACTAGTGTACACCTAATTCTGACATTATGTTTCCGTAAGGATTATTCTGTTTTCGTCCCTGATTCCGTCTCCGATTCTGTTTCCTTACCTTCTGTCTGTTGGGGTGGTAAAGGCCCATTAGTTGGGTGGTAAAGGTCCATCATTCGTATTCTGCTTCTGCACCTTCTGTCTATTCGGGTGGTAAAGGCCCATTACTAGAATTCTGTTTTTGTAGAGATTATTCTGTTTCCGTTTCTGTTTCAGCTTAGACATTAGGGTAACACCTAATCCTGTTATACTAGTATTAGTGCAGAGAAGTGAGGACTAAGTAAAAAGCTTAGCTTAATCTATATCATTCTGTTAACCTGCTATTCCTGTTACGGTTATCTCTCATCCAGTTTTATTTACATGTCATGATACTATTATCTGTTTATATGCTGAAAGTCACTGGACTCACCAGACTTATGTCTGACCTAGGTTGTTTCGCCTCTTTTCTTTCCGTTCTCCCCTCCCCAGGTTTTTAGGGTAAAGACATAGGAGCTTGATTCAGATTCTCTCTGCTTGAAGTATTGCTTGGCTTTGGCTCTATCTTTCCATGGCAGTTTATGTTGGGGATTATGACTTTTAAAACTATGCATTCTGAAGGCTTTTGTACAAGACCGATATTTTGTAATTGAATTCTGATATTGTGATTTAAAAAGATGTAACCAAACTTATTTCTGTTTCTGTTGTAATAAAGTTATAAAATTTTCAAGTACTGCTTTATCTGTCTTGTAAATTTCTATTCTATCTACTAAAACGCTACATTAAAGTTAAGGCATTCCCTTTGTGAGTGACCTTAACGGAGGTGGGGTGTTAAAAAAATTATGTATGCTAGACCCTTTATCTGCATAAGTGAATTTTTTTAGTGATAATTTTGAATATTACAAAACCAGCAGTTTGTCAAAGAATATGGGATTATGATAATGTTGAGAGCATGAAACATTTAGGTAGGTAATAGGTTATGATTGAATATGTAATGTGTGTGTGTGTGTTTATATGACATTTACCCTTAGGATATTTCATATAGCAACTGAGGTAAAAATGAGATTAGAATTTGATGTGCAGATTTTTATCACTATGCAATCTTTTCTTATTATTTCTAACAAAAAGGGAAATCAAAACAAGGGGGAGGGGATCATCTAGAATCACATAATTTAAATGATAAGCATGTTACCATTTATAGCCTACAACCTGAATGCACTAAGAATGGTGCACCTGAGAGTTATTTGTATTGCAAAATGTAGTCATATTAATACATACAAATAAGGGATAAACTTGGTATTTGGTCCAGGATGAAACCTAGGATAATGCTCGTTATAAATAGCATAGGAAAAACCCTTAAGGAGGTTAATGCAATAATATTTCCTCCTTTTTAATAACTGCTAATGAAACCATAGAGATTAAGGAAGAAAACTGGAAAATATACAGTTAAGGGAAGGAAAAACATTGGTGAGTATCTTTCACCATTTAGAAGGCATTAAGATCTAATTAGGCAACCAATGTTTATTAAATGACTTATAGTTTATTACAAGTATTATATGTTTTGTTTATATGGATTGAATGATTATAAATTAAAGTATGAAGTATTTATATGTGCACATAGATCCAATTTTATTAAGTTATCATATTGCCATGAGGTAGGGTTTATAAGTTAATGGCAAGTAGCATTAAACAAGAAGGTTTAAAGCTTATGTGTGCTCTTAATGATGGTAGATGGTGCTATGATAAGTGCTTATAAGCTTACATGTTTACCATAAATAATTCTCTAATTCATATTACAATTTGATAAAGAGAAATATTAGGTTAAGGGGTGTCCTAGTCGTCTCCCAAGTCGACCGCCTGGGCACCAGATTGCCCAAGCCGGCTAGTAAAATTAGGTAATATATCAATTAATAATTCTGATTTATTTATTTTCCATCCATTTTCGTATTTCCTCTGTAACTTTTTCATACGGACTCCGTTCGCGAAACTCCAATCATGAAAGTTGACCAGAATTCCGAGACTAACGGAGTGGTTAAAGTTTCGTGTCCAAATACCATTGTTTGTAGAAATTATAATAATTAATTTATATTGCCAAAATTTTGGGTTGTTACATCCATTCTATGCTCAAGGAAATAAAAATACATTATTATTATTTGTTAATAACCTGTGTCAGGTTGTGGTGCTTGTCACCCGTTGTATTGATCTATCTAGCATCCAGTTACAATGTTAGTCATGCATATGGCTTTATGCAAGCCCTATAGGCCTTTGTGTATTTGGGAAATACAATGTGCACAAGTGTTCAATCCATGGTACTCTAGGTTTGAGACCCACTAGTATATAACTTGAATCAGTCTAGGTTGATAGATAACATGGAATTATAGGGAGTAATGACATGTTATAAGGAGACTGGGATCATATATGTAAGATATATGATGTAATTTTGGGTGTCTGCCTTTACTATTTCATGTGAATATGCACAGAGAATTTATGGAGAAAGCTTTACCCAAAATACTATTTAAATGCTGATTTGTTCTCATACCAGACTATTTGTCTGACCCAATTTTGTCGTTTCTTCAACCTTTGGGGTGTCTCACTCATGATGGGGCAACTCAAAGTGTTAATCCAGGAAAGGATACTTAAGTAGGATGTCATGAAGATGCTATTTGAGATGATTTATCAAGATGAATAGCTGCAGATATTTTGAAGTCTTAAGTAGTTTTAATGCCTAAAATAAATGTATGCAAAGTTTTTGCAATTTACTAATTTTTTGCTTGCTGTATGGGTTGATCAAATGTAATGTTTGAGTACTATGAAACTAATAATATAAGGAACACTATATGTTTTGTTTTTAGGTTAAGTGAATGAGCTAAAATGGTAGTATATTTTATAAGCTAATATACTTAGAAAAAGACATGAATTATGGTAGTAGATTACACGGTTGTAATGTGTATATCATTTTACTAAAGAATCTATGCATTTATATTCGAGAAGTTAAATGATATCACTTATTTTTGGGTATTTACATTTGATTATGCTAAAAGATAAAAATCTCAAATACGGAAATGACATCTGCTATGATCAGGATGTATTTCCTAAAGCTATATACTTGTATATACATACATACGTACATATATATATATATATATATATATATATATATATATATATATATATATACAGACATACATACATACATATATATATATATATATATAGTAAATGTATACCTGTATTATGATTTAGTGTAAAAGGATATTTGCTATTTTTGACACATATCTACCTATGCTTGTGCATATATATGCTATAGACATATATAAGGTGCATAGATGGAAGGACATGTGAATCAAATACATGTGTTTTTACTGCATGAGCATGGTGTAGCCGAGCACAAGTATAAAATCTGAAATCAAACAAATTGCGAAGTTCTGATATATTTTTGTGTATAGGTAAACACACCCTATAAAATAGTGCAGAATTATTTTCTTGAGTCATTGGGTTGAATTAGTCATTTCATTATACACTTTACCATGTGTTTGCGGAAATGCCTCTACGGGTTTTCATATGATATTCAGTATTTTATTTCTTTATATTACCTATATATCCTCTTAGTTTTATCACTTAATATCTGAAAGTTATTGGAATCCAAGGGAGCAAGACTTAGATGATTTGTGTGTGCGCACAATCCCAAAAACCTAAATACCCAGGTTTCCTCCTTTCTTTTATGATACTTTTTCTGATAAGTTTTTATTATAAAATTCTAAATTTGAGAATTTTAAAGGATAATTTATTTATATATGTCAAGATTAAACTATGCTTTTGATACCAGAATAGAAATGGTTGTAATTTGAATAACCTATGAAATCCTTTTTGCAAATAAACATTTGCCCTTACAATATTGTGATAACCCCAAACTTCCATAGTACGAAAGAAAGGATAATCATTGGAATATAACATTTTTACAACAATAGCAAATCTCAGACAACAACATAACACATAAATCATAGCAGCAGAAATAGAAATGTCATCAACATCACAACATCAGAACATCAGAATGGCTCCATAAGCATACTCCAATCCAGCACATGTCCAAAATAACCTGAACCTGTCACTTGGCTGCCCATGTGAAAAAGAGGGCACCCGAGTTTGCAAAGTGAAACAAACTACAAGTCAGCCATGGGACTGGTATGAGAAATCTTTCCTAACTTATATAATAATATGGCAAATCATAGGACCACGCTGCTAATGCGGAAGGAGTTTACTCCGTTGGATTGCCAGTGCATAAATTAAATAAATTTTTATTTAAAACAATGAAATGCTTTTTAGAAAAATGAAATCATTATAACACTCAAGTCCCATCACACAATGCAACGCAAACCGGAGGATAGAGTTTTACCTTATAATGATCAAACATGCTTGATACGTAGAAAATAATATTTAATATTATTATTAGTGTCTAATTAGTTTTAAAATACTTCAAAGTAAATATGTTAATCCTAGACGGCATAGTAACATATCCTACTATGTCGCCATATATAGGTTTACAATCAAAATCGTAATGTCGTATTGGAAATTGGGTTTACATAATGAGTCAAGGCTAGGGATGATCTCCTTACCGATTCGAGAAACTCTAGCAAATGTCTCAGGACTCGGACGCTGGCGAGCCCTTAGATCCTCCAAGGCCGGTCCACAAAAACTTTAGTGGATTAGTTATGCCTGAACACACGTTTCCCGGTCCTATTGAACCTATCAATTGGTCACTATCGACCAATATATCCGAGGCCTCGTAATCCATTATCCACATAAGTAAAAATGTCTAGGCTCCATACCATGACACCACTTCTAGCTAGAAAGAAACACATACAATCCTTGGGTCCCTTATCCCGTTTTTGACTCCTACTGGGTGTGAGGCTCGCAAAGTATCGCTGTACACAAATATCTGTTGTCGTGACCTCAATAAAAATGATTCTTTAATTTGCATACAAATTCTATTGTATGTTTTGACAATAAAAATGATTCTTTAATTTGCATACAAATTCTATTGTATGTTTTGACAATAAAAATGATTCTTGAATTTGCATACAAATTCTACTGTATGTTTTGCCAATAAAAATGATTCTTTATATGGCATACAAATTCTATTGTTTGTTTTTCCAATAAAAATAATTCTTTAATTTGCATACAAATTCTATTTTATGTTTTGACAATAAAAATGATTCTTTAATTTGCATACAAATTCTATTGTATGTTTCGACAATAAAAGTGATTCTTTAATTTGCATACAAATTCTATTGTATGTTTCAACAATAAAAATGATTCTTTAATTTGCATACTGAAAATGATTCTTTAATTTGCATGCAAATTCTATTGTATGTTTTGACAATAAACATGATTCTTTAATTTGCATACAAATTCAAATTCAACAAAATGCATAAAAAGTAATTCATTCATTTTTGTTGACAATTTTATTTCAACAAAATGAATAAATGGTTCTTTCATTCTTGTTGAAAATTCAATTTCAATAAAATGACTTAAAATGACGACTTCATATTGTTAACCATTCTAATTTAACAAAATGGATAAAAGTGATAATTTCATTTTGTTAACAATTCTATTTTAACAAAATGAATAAAAGTGATAATTTCATTTTGTTAACAATTCTATTTTAACAAAATGCATAAAAGTGATAATTCATTTTGCTAACAATTCTAGTTTAACAAAATGAATAAAAGTGATAATTTCACTTTACTAACAATTCTAGTTTAACAAAATGAATAAAAGTGATAATTTCATTTTGCTAACAATTCTAGTTTAACAAAATGAATAAAAGTGATAATTTCATTTGGTTAACAATTCTATTTTAACAAAATTAATATTTTTGTCGTAACACAAATCTATTTAACAAAAATGTTATTTTTGTTTTAACACAAATCTCCTTAACAAAAATGTTATTTTTGTTTTAACTCAAATTTCTTTAACAAAAATGTAGTCTTTGTTTTAACTTAATTCTAATTAACAAAAATGTACTTTTTGTTTAGACTCAATTCTAATCAACAAAAATGTAATTTTTGTTTTAACTCAATTCTAATTAACAAAAAATGTAAATAACTCAATTCTAATTAAATAAAATGTAATTTTTGTTTTAACTCAATTCTAATTAACAAAATATGTAATTTTTGTTTTAACTCAATTCTAATTAACAAAAATGTAATTTTTGTTTTCACTCAATTCTAATTAACAAAAATGTAATTTTTGTTTTGACACAATTCTAATTAACAAAAATGTAATTTTTGTTTTCACTCAATTCTAATTAACAAAAAGTAATTTTTTTTACTCAATTCTAATTAACAAAAAAGTAATTTTTGTTTTAATTCAATTCTAATTAACAAAAAATGTAATTTTTTGTTTTAACTCAATTCTAAGTAAACAAAAATGTAATTTTTGTTTTCAACCATTATATATTGACAAAAGTGAAAATTTTGTTTCAATAATTATAACTTGACAAAATGACAATTTTGTTTCAACAATTATAACTTGACAAAATGACAATTTTGTTTCAACAATTTAATTCAACAAAATTTTGATATTTTTGTTTCAAAAAAAATTGATATTTTTGTTTCACTATTTTATTTAACGCAACAATCATCAAGTCAATAGATCTACATAACAACATCAATCCCAGATCAAATCACGTATAACAATCAATAGAATTTAACAGCGTATGGGTAATACCACAGTCATGATTAATTAATTTTAAGTATATAAGAAAAAAAATAGAATTCTCACAGTAGTTTTAATTCTGAATAATTCAGAATTGAAATTTGTCCAAAATCCGATTTTCTCCATACTCGTTCTAGTCAGTCCTGAAATGTAGATCTCGGACTCACGATCTTAACGGTTCTAAAATCGTTCAATTCCAAATTCGTATGCATCAATTATGAATTTATTTACGTAAATAAAGTTTTTAAATTAATCAATTAAATTAAAAAAAGGAAAATACCCTTTCTTCCTCTATCAGTATTAAGGCCAACGGGTTTTTAAATCGGTTCAATCCTAGGGTTCAAGTTTTTACGCAGCACAGTGCACCGGAGGATGACCGGACGGCGGCACGTCAGAGAGGGGAGGGTGGCGCACCTACGCTGGCGGTGGGGCCCAGCTCGGAAGCGAGATGGTGGCACGGCGGCGGTCTATGCGGGCCGACTTTCCAGGCTCTGTTCTCCTCTAGTACGCAGCTATATTTTACCAATCGGGTATGGAATTGAAGAGGAAGAAGTTCTTTACAAAACCTTCCAAAGGACCGATGGATTTTATTGTATGGCTTAGAAGAAATCAGAGGAGAAGGGATTGAACAACCATAGTCGTTCGTTTTAAGAAGGCAGCGACTACTGTAATGTGATTAGGGTTTAGTTTTAATCCATTATTTATAATAAAATATTATTAAAATCCTTAATTTTTAATTAAGGCCCATTAATCCTTAGTAGCTCCAATTTCAGCCCAACGAGAGTTGTTTCTACCTAAATGCCCCCGTTCCGGACACAACGGGCTAGGTTCCGTCAGCCCATTCGATTGTTTTCAGTATGCTTTCTTTAAATTAAAATATAAATTATTTATTTAATTTGATCGTACATTTAAATTTACCGGGTCCACATACGGACTTCAAAAATAAATCTAGCTATGTTTTGACGATATGGTCCTAACAAAATTAATTTCTTCGAATTTGGAGACCATTTGAAAAATGGTCATTTTAACGGTCGATTAAATTGAATAAAAATAATCGAACACAGTTTAATTTACCACACTCACATATTAATTCCAAAAATTATGGAAAATTAAACTTAGCAAAAATTTGACATTCCGGATCCGACAAAAATGGTTTCATCGAAAACAGAGGTCATTTATAAAATGACTATTTATAATAGCTTTAATATTATTTAAAAATGGAATTTTTAAATTTTGGCACATTTTCTAACCAAATTTCTTAAAATAAAAAATTTAAATTGGTTCTGATTTTCCGGATTGTTACAATCTCCCGCACTTAAAAACTTTTCGTCTCCGAAAAGGAAACAATAGTAAAGTAGGAAACAAAACGGAAAATGAAAAATATTGTAAATGTACCTCAACACAAGAGCTACTCGAAGATATCTACTCTGCACTTGGGATAAGCCTGTTTGATGCTATCCTTCGTCTCCTATGTACAGTCTCTAGGATCCCGCTCCACTACACTTTGACTAAGTGGATCCTCTTGTTCCTCAGAACTCGGGTCTCTATGCCAACAATTTTCACTGGCTCACTACTTACTACTAAGCTCGGGGTAATCTCCAAATCTTGTTGTGTTGCTTCCTCCACAATCAAGTCTGGATCGTGTACATGCTTCCAGAGTTGAGATACATGGAATACGTCATGTACTCCTGGCAACAAAGTCAGGCAACTACACCCTATAAGTGAGAGTTCCAATCCTTTTCGAGAATAGGAAATAGACCAATGAATCTCGGCGCCAACTTCCCAGTCTTCCCAAAACAAACTACTCCTCTCAATGGGGAAACCCTCAAGTATACATAATCACCAACAGAGAATCCTAAATCCCTTCTTCGTGAGTCTGCATAGCTCTTCTGTTGGCCCTGAGTAGTCAGTAGTCGCTTCTTAATAAAATCAACTTTATCTGATGCTTCACGAATCATGTCGGGACTCAATACTAACCGATTGCCTGGTTCCACCCAACATGCGGGAGATCTGCATGGCCTTCCATATAATGCTACAAATGGCGACATCTGCAAGCTTTCTTGGTAACTGTTATATAAGAGAACTCTACCAAGTGCAAAGGATCTTCCCATGACTCGCAAAAATCAAGAATGCATGCCCGCAACAAGTCTTCTAATATGCGGTTCACCCTCTCAGTCTGGCCGTCGGTCTGAGGATGATAAGCGGTACTTAGATTCAACTTTGTCCCCAGCTCCTCTTGGAATGATTCCCAAAATTTACTGGCAAATATCGGATCACGATCACTAACAATGCTACTGGGAACCCCATGTAGTCTAACAATCTCTCTGAAATAAAGTTGTGTCAGACTTTGAGTTGTTCTATTAGATCAGACATGAATAAAATGGGCGGTCTTTGTGAAACGATCTACAATCACCTATATACTGTCATTGCCTTTTCTGGTTCGGGGTAAGCCACCAATGAAATCCAAATTTGGTCCCACTTCCAACTTGGAACCTCTAGCGGTTGCAATAATCCTGCGAGCTTCTGTTGATCGCTTTTGACTTGTTGACAAGTGGAACATCTGCCAACATATATGGAAATGTCTCTCTTCATCGCCTTCCACCAGAATGTGCACTTAAGATCATGATACATATTGCTTACTCCTGGATGGATGCTGAGTTTTGATTTGTGACATTCATCCACAACTTCTCTTTTGAGCTCAAGAGTATCTAGCACACAGATTCGCCCCTTGCAATCTAAGAGTCCCCTTGCTGTCGATTTGGAAGCATGAAGCTTCGCCCGTTCGAACTCGCTCCCTAATCATCTAAATAAACTTATCGTATTTCTGAAGAGCAGAGATCTTATCCATTAATGTAGGCGTAACGATAAGACTGGCATGATAAGATTGGCGCTGTCCGCATTCTTCCTGCTGAGCGCATCGGCTACAACGTTGGCTTTCCCTGGAGTATATAAGATGTCCAGATCATAGGCCGCAAGAAATTCTAACCAATGTTGCTGCCTCAAATTCATGTCCCTTTGTGTGAACAAATACTTCAAGGACTTGTGATCTTTATATAGTTCGAACTTCTCACCCAAAAGATAGTGCCGCCATATCTTTAAAGCAAACACGATGTTCATCAACTCAAGGTCATAAGTGGGGTACCTCTTCTCCTGCGGTTTCAACTGACGGCTAGCATAAGCAACTACTTTGCCTCTTTGCATTAACACCGCACCAATACCCTCAATAAAAGCATCAGTATAGACCGTCAAATCTTGGTTGCCATCCATAATGGTCAACACGGGAGTGGTGGTCAACCTCAATTTCATCTCTTGGAAGGTTGCCTCACATTCAGGAGTCCAATTAAACTTCTTATGCTTCTTGGTAAGCTTCGTCAATGGACAAGATAGTTTTGAAAAATCTTTAACGAATTTCCGATAATAGCCAGCCAATCATAGGAAACTAATGAATTCTGTAGGAGTGCTAGGCAGCTTCCAATCTTGAATGGCTGAGATCTTGCCTGGGTCTACTGAAATCCCTTTCTTAGATACAACATGACCGAGGGACTTCACTTCTTCTTGCCATAATATGCATTTTGAGAATTTGGCTTTCAACACATTCTTCCGTGGGATTTCCAAAATTTCTTTCAGATGCTTTTCATGCTCAGCAGTGGATTTAGAGAAGATTAAGATATCATCGATGAAAACCAGCACAAATTTATTCAAGACATCGCGGAATACTCTGTTCATCAGATCGACAAAGTAAGCACGAGCGTTACATAAGACGAACAGTATTACTAGCCACTCATAGAATAAGTCTGGCCCTCTGAAAGCTATCAAAGGAACACATTCTTCGGCAATGCGCAATTGATGGAAACCAGTAGCTAGGTCAATTCTAAATAATACTTGCACTCCATTCACGCGGTCCAATAGATCATCAATACGCGGTAATGGATATTTGTTTTTCAGCGTTTGTTTATAGACTTTGGGACAAACACCACTGCTGAAACACCCCACCTCCGTTAGGGTCACTCTCAAAGGGAATGCCCTAATTTTGGTGGAGGTTTATAAGTATAAGTCACGGATATACAAGACAGATATAAGAACACATATTTTTGAACAGCGGAAAACAACAACTTTTATTTCAATAAAATATGTGTTACACCAACCATACCATAATTGTCTTACAATACTTCGAAAAAAACATAACATCTTCATAACTGTCTTGATTACATTATTTAAAGAAGCATAAAGAAAACATAAATAAACTGCAAAAGTCCCATAGTTGTTGTCCAAAGCCATAGTCCAAAACGAAAAGATCCAAGCAATACATTCTTTCTCTTCAAGCTGGATATGAAGGCTGGTCAAGCTGCGGTATTCCCTCCCTGTGGACCGGGGGGGGGGGACGGAAGAAAAGAAGACGAAAGAAAAGTAGAGTCAGACATAAAGCCTGAGTAAGTCTAGGACTATTCAGTCTATGAATAAAGAACTGGGTATGATAAGTATAAACTAGAAATGGGAAAGCACCATAAACTTAGTTAAGTTGTCTAGGGTCGGATATACTATCGTACCCCATACTAATCTCTGTACCCATATAAACTAGTTCCCAACAGGCACCCCATAATCAGGGTGAAGTGATCCATTTTATGATGATCGGCTCCTACTCGCATATTTACATGTGTCTTACGGCCCCCGATGTTGTAGTTACCTATGCTGGTCCCACCATGGGGTGTATCAAGTCCCATGGTTGCGGCCCGACACAATCCTAGAATGCACAGGTATGCTACTGGTGCCCAGTGCCTTATTTTTCTGCGCCGGAGTGTGTGCACGCCCGCACCCCGTTAGAACCTACACTGCTGCACCACCGCCGTCGATTTGACCTCTTACAGTCAGCCCAGTAATCGTGCCCCACCCTGCCTAGTTTCAGGGTATCATGATAACTTATAGGGTTACTGCTGAAAAGGGTCCCCCGCTACTAGGTTTTTCTATTTCTAGCCAACATGCTAAGTTGGTTAAGTGTTATATAAACCTAACCCCCAATCAGTCTGTTTAGTTTAGCATGTTCCATTTTGATTAAGTATTAATATAATTTACTTAATCCTATCAATCCTGACTCAGCCTTAATTGTCTTATTAAAGCCTTGACCTCTCACATTAGACAGGTATTGTTGTGGCTGCCTGTTGCCGGTTGGGTCCGGGCAGTCTTACGGCACAACTCAGTCTAACCTCGGGTCCTTATTGGGCTCCATGTTTAACCACCCACATTGGATAGGTATTGTTGTGACTACTGGACAGTCGGGCGGTTCCGGGCAGGTTTACATCACAACTCAATCCAACCTCTGGTTAAACACATCGTATTTTCTACATTTACATATTTTGTCTCTTTTCTTTATTTTCTTATATGTAAATATTTGCGGCCCATTATTCAAAATCAATTTAAGCTAATGGTGTAAAGGTTTACACCAATCATGGGCCCAACCCATTCTTGAATTTGGGCACATCTACATTTATACTTTCATTTATTAATTAATTTGGCCCAACGCTATTTCCCCCGTTTAATACGTTCGTTTATTATAATATATGTTGGGCTTAGCCTTTTAAGCCCAACTTAGCCACGTGAAAAAAAGGGAGGCTTAAAACGTGATTATATACACAAAAAGGGGAATGTGAACGCATGAACTTGCAACATAACGTTGGAACTACAAAATAGAAACTGGTGTACTTGCATTGTGGTAACATATACTTTGGTCATAAAGCATAAGTGACATGAATCAAACCATGTAAACTTGTAGTTAAGTTAAGAATCTAACTAAATTAGATATCATTATTGACACATAGTCTTAACTACAACATAAACCTATATTTTTACTTAGGCATAATGTCAAACATAAGCAAATCATGTTTATAAAATTACTATATGTTTACAAAGGTGCTTACTTTTGTTACTAATACAAAAGTATAGTTCAACTAGAATTATTCCAACTTAATCATGATTTTTAATCTATTCACATAATCATGGCACAAATATACCCAAACATGAAATGATGGTTTTTGATCTATTCATGTAATCATGGCATAAAAATTCCTAAACATGAAATCATGGTTTTTGATCTATTCATGTAATCATGGCATAAATATTCCTAAACATGAAATCATGGTTTTTACTTTATTCATGCAAACTTGCAATTGGAATGTAAATCTAACTTAGCTATATGTCACATATATTATCATATAATTCTTGTTAACAATATAGGCCTAACATGTTTTTCAATTAGGCATAATACCAAACATAGCCTAGTCATATTCATAAAATCAACATAAGTTCACAAAGAGGCTTACTTTTGTTTCTAATACAAAAGTATGGTTTTATACATAGATCATGATGCCAATTCCAACATAATTTCATATGAATTATAATACCCCAAATTTGATCCAATTACACACAAAGTGATTTTGTACAAAAATATACATTATGTTGGCATAGTAGCAAAACCACATACTTGCATGAATCTCAATTAAACAACCACAAACATGTAACTTCAACATGAATTACATACTTGCGAATATCCAATCGTATACTTGCATGAATCTCAAATAAACTACCGCTAACATGTAGTTTTTTATCATGAATTACATACTTGCGAATATCCAATCGTTATATCACAACATTCCAAATCGATTAGAATCATAGCAACGCACAAATATGAATTACTATCACCATAAATCAAGTGTAATTCTCATTTTACACAAATCAAACACAGTTATTTATTCTCATCGGAATAGTACTCTACTTACAATCGTGTGACGAATTCTTCAATTCAGGAATCTGAATTCTGGATTTGCAGATGCTATTCCTTTGATGTAGGCGTTGATTTGATTTGTTTAAGTTTAACTTGTAGTTGCTTTATGCTTTAGAGTTTGTCTCCTAATTGTCTCTCAAATTGGTGGCTACTCCTAGTCGTTCCTCAGCAGCATGATGGCCTCATTCTTATTTTTGAATGAATAGATTAGGTAGAGTCTAGGGTCATTTTATAGAGTTTATGAATTGATTAGGACCGTCGATGTAGCTTGGGTTAATCGTAGCCATTCATTCGAAAGAGAGACCAATCAGGAGCTGACACCTAGCCCTCGTGACAAAGCAAGCCTCAGAAATTCGGACCCAGCACAGACCAGGCCAGCCAGGCCGACCAAGCAGGTCGACCTGCAATTCGACACCGGTGTCGACTGGGCAGTCGACACGGGGGGGGGGGGGGTGTCGACTGGCAAGTCGACACCCCTATCGACTTGTCCTGGGCGGGAACTTTCCCGCCCTGCCTCCCTGCGTGTTTGAAATTCGAATCTTCGAGCTGTTTTCTGAATTTGAAATTTTCTGAAAACTTTGACGGGCCATAACTTGGTCATACGGACTCCGATTTTGGAAAACTCGGACTCTATTTCACGTATTTTTCTGAGACGAACACAATGGCAGAGCCCGTTTCCCTTAATTCTTTGATTTGTAATTAATTATACTTTAATTTGTGAATTTCACTGTTATAGAATACACGGGGTGTTACAACTGCTGCACCCCAATTTGAGAAGCTAGGCCTAGTCAGACGCTTCCACAAAAACTGTTTAATTTGTTTGCTCAGCTCCTCTTTGTCTTTCAGCGTCATTCTTCGAATAGGATGCACAAATGGCCCTGCATTCGGAATTTAGTCAATCCTGAAATCAATTTCTCTTCGCGGAGGTAAGCGATCGACTTCTTCAAACACATCTGCATAATCTTTGACAATAGTAATATTCTCAATAGAAGTAGGTGTGACTTCTAGAGAAGACCAGAATTCTTTCCTATCAGTTGCTTAGCCGTGACATGGTATAAATATATCTTCGGGCTTCATTTTAACTTTGACAATTATTTCGGCACATCTAACTTCGGCCTCATGTTTTGTTAACTAATCCAGCCCAAGAATAATATCGAACTCAGAAAAATTCACCATAATCAGATTAAAAGGAAACCAGTAAAAAGAATAGGAGATGGGCACTTTGCAAAATAACCCGAGAACAAGAGAAACTCCTATCGGATTATGGACACTATTCGATTCTTTAAGATCTTTTGTTATCAAATTTAACTTTTTAACTATGTTACTAGAAATGAAACTTCGTGATGCACCGGTGTCAAATAATACTATAACAGGAATGTTTTTAACAGTAAGGGTACCTCCCAAAACGTTGGCTTTACCTGCTCCTTCGGAAGAAGCTGGTGCAGCCGCTCCATCGTATACATGAGCCACCTCAGATTGCTTCAGAGTGGACAATTCTTGATAAGATGCCCTAGCTTGTGGCAATTAAAGCATTCCCTGGTGTTGCAAGAATTCTGGCTGGGAGCTGACTCGTTTCTCCTTGGCCTTTTTAGAGCTCGGCATTCGTAATCAAAGTATCCCATCTTCTGGCAGTTAAGGCATCTCACCTTGGCCTTTTTACTTCCTTGAGGCTTGGCGGCTGAAGAGTTTCTCGCCTCAGGCTACTTGTCAGACTGCTTCCTTTTGTTGTTATTTTGATTCTTCTCTCGATCTTGTTGCCAATTCTTATCATTTTCTTCATATCGGCAAGCCATCTCGACCACCTCATTAAATGGAAGCTTAATATGTGCTGTCACCCTGTTAAGATATTTCCTTGAAATGCTATTAATGAATCTCTTATTCTTTTGAAATGAGTCCTGAATTAATTTTGGTGCATAACATGAAAGCTCTTCAAATTTCCGCACATAGTCTGAAACAGTCTTATCTATTTGTTGCAAGTTAGCAAACTGACCGTGAAGACGCTCGACTTCTTGCTGAGGAATGAATTTCTCATTAAAGAGTTTCTTGAATTTTGTACAAGACATGTCATCCTCAGTACCTCCAATTGTAACAGTCTCCCACCAATTCCGAGCCTCGTCCTTCAATAGCCACGATGCCATGAATCGCTTATGGTGGTCTTCAAGTTCCAAGGCTCCAAATATCTTTTCACATGTCTTGAGCCATGCTTGAGCTTCCATCACTATCTCTCGGCCTGCTCCTGAGCTTCTTAGCTATATTGTCCAGGTCAAAATGCTATGGGGGTGGAGGTGGTGGTGGTTCTACAGCCTCGGGATTGGGCTGCTCCTGAGCAATGGGGGTTTCACCCCTTCCTCGTCCTCTGGCTCCGCCTCTGCCTCTGGTTGTGATCATTTTAAATTAGTTCTGTACCATCATGGAAAGAGTCAGACCAACAGAAATGACAATTTTAAAGGGAAGGTAAAAGCAAGGACATATGGAAAGATGATAATGATGTAATGACTGATTAATATGTGTAAATCTGCTGTGCTCATTCTAGGACATTACTAATCCTATCTCCAATGAGCTATTCGCCTTAGAATACTGTTGATTCTATCTAGACGAATTGTTTTAAATATGTTATATTCCGAAGCTATGGTTAACCTTTAGCTCTGATACCAACTGTGATAACCCCAAACTTCCGTAGTACGAAATCAAGGATAATCATTGGAGTATAACATTTTTACAACAACAACAGATCTCAGATAATAGCATAACACATAAATCATAGCAGCGGAAATAGAAATGTCATCAACATCACAACATCAGAACATCAGAGTGGCACAGTTATAGGATACAACTTAGAATATAGAAAGTCTCAGTGAATAGAAAATAAGTCTAAATCAACATCAAGTACGACATAGATAAATGATGTCTAAATGTCTTAAAGTAGAAATAAAAGATAAAAAATGATCTTCGTCTTCCTTCCACAAGCATACTCCAATCCAGCACATGTCCAAAATAACCTGAACCTGTCACTTGGCTGCCCAAGTGAAAAAGAGGGCACCCGAATTTGCAAAGTGAAACAAACTATGAGTCAGTCATGGGACTGGTATGAGAAATCTTTCCTAACTTATCTAATAATGTGGCAAATCACAGGACCACGCCGCTAACGTGGAACGGGTTTACTCCTTTGGATTGCCAGTGCATAAATTAAATAAATTTTTATTCAAAACAACGCAATAGTTTTTATAAAAATGAAATCATTATAAGACTCAAGTCCCATCACACAATGCAACGCAAACCGGATGATAGAGTTTTACCTTATAATGATCATACATGCTTCATACGTATAAAATAATATTTAATATTATTATTAGTGTCTAATCAGTTTTAAAATACTTCAAAGTAAATATGTCAATCGTAGATGGCATAGTACCCCATCCTACTTGTCGCCGTATATAGGTTTACAATCAAAACCGTAATGTCATCTTGGAAATTTGGTTTCCATCATGAGTCAAGGCTAGGCATGATCTCCTTACCGATTCGAGACACTATAGCAAATGTCACTGGACTCGGACGCTGACGAGCCGTTGGATCCTCCGAGGCTGGTCCACAAAAACTTTAGTGGATTAGTTATGCCTGAACACACGTTTCCCGGTCCTATTGAACCTATCAATTGGTCACTATCGACCAATATATCCGAGGCCTCGTAATCCATCATCCACATAAGTAAAAATGTCTGGGCTCAATACCATGACACCACTTCTATCTAGAAAGAAACGTATGCAATCCTTGGGTCCCTTATCCCGTTTTTAACTCCTACCGGGGTGTGAGGCTCGCGAAGTATCGCTATACGCAAAGTTATGCCTCAATGGGCTGTGCTTTGATCATCAACCACAAGGCTCTGCTTTTCAACAAAAGCCTTGATCATTTGCATCTTGGCATGCCACATTGACAATCCACGCCATGCGATCGATAACTACCAATATATAACCTCTGAGCTCGTGCATCTCAGAGAAGGGTGTTAAGCAAGAGAATAAATTCTATGCCACCAAACAGATATATATTAGACAGAAATCAATTTACATGGAATGAAATCCAATGTCAGGCACACATCCATTTACAAGTCCATTCTGGGTCTGAACAAAAACGGAGACACCTTATTCCTCGTCCCGTATGTCCAATACGGAAGAGAGGTGCTCGCTTATCTGGAAAATCAACAAGTACGTCCGGACAACTATCACTTTAATCCTTTACTAGGAGCTACCCAATGTCGGGCATCAGTAGTCATCCATTCGATGTGAAGATCGCCGGTCTTCAATATCTTCGATTTAAATCGTCGTATAATTATTTGAAATGAGATTGAACTCGGTCTTTTCAAATAATTCTCGCATATATATAATTTAAATCATTTCATAGCGCTAATATTATTTTATAACGATTTATCTCTATTTGTATTTATATAAAAATAGCCCAATTTAATTTAACGACGCTTCGAGTCAATAGGCGGCCCTGGCGTTGTTTTCATCCAAATTTGATTTACACATTTCTCAAAATCTAACCGTTGGATTTTAAAAAAATTATATCGTTGGAAAGATCTTCCCAAAGCGGACCTAACAGTTCCAGTTTTAGGAAAATCCAACGGTCGGATCTTTCGGTATAATCGTTTAAAGTTACGATTCCGAAACGCGAACTGCCACACACGATTCACTTAATTTTAATTTATATATATATAATTATATATATAATTCACCTGACGATTTCACCAGCGTGTTTAACATGCCAAATAAAAGAATGTTTTAATTTGCATAACCATTTCTACATGCTTATAATGTCAAATAAAATGTATTTTATTTACATGACATTTTTGCTAATGACAAATAAAAAGATAATTTTATTTTCATTATTTTTATTTTGATTTTTAACTTTAACAAATAAAAAGAAATATTTTATTTGTATATAGTTTCAGTGTATGACATGACATATAAAAATGTTTATTTTAATTTGCATTCAAATTCTAATGTATAACCAAACGATAAAAATGTATCTTTAATTTGTATACAAATTCTAATGTGTAATTTGACGACAAAAATGTCACTCTAATTTGTATATAAATTTTAATGTATGTTTTGACAATAAAAATGATTCTTTAATTTTCATACAAATTCCATTGTATGTTTTGACAATAAAATGATTCTTTAATTTGCATACAAATTCGATTGTATATTTTGACAATAAAAATCGTTCTTAAATTTGCATACAAATTCTACTATATGTTTTTCCGATAAAAATGATTCTTTAATTTGCATACAAATTCTATTGTATGTTTTGGCACTAAAAGTGATTCTTTAATTTGCATACAAATTCTATTGTATGTTTGCCAATAAGAGTGATTCTTTAATTTGCATACAAATTCTATTGTATGTTTTGATAATAAAAATGATTCTTTAATTTGCATACAAATTCTGTTGTATGTTTCGACAATAAAAGTGATTCTTTAATTTGCATACAAATTCTATTGTATGTTTCGACAATAAAAACGATTCTTTGATTTGCGTACAAATTCTATTGTATGTTTTGCCAATAAAATTTATTATTTAATTTGCATAGAAATTCTATTGCATGTTTTGCCAATAAAAATGATTCTTTAATTTGCATACAAATTCTATTGCATGTTTTGACAATAAAAATGATTCTTTAATTTGCATACTAATTACACTGTATGTTTTGACAATAAAAATGATTCTTTAATTTGCATACAAATTCTATTGTATGTTTTGACAATAAACATGATTCTTTAATTTGCATACAAATTCTAATTCAACAAAATGCATAAAAAGTGATTCATTCATTTTTGTTGACAATTCTACTTCAACAAAACGAGTAAATGGTTCTTTCATTCTTGTTGACAATTCTATTTCAACAAAATGACTTAAAATGATAACTTCATATTGTTAACAATTCTAATTTAACAAAATGAATAAAAGTGATAATTTCATTTTGTTAACAATTCTATTTTAACAAAATGAATAAAAGTGATAATTTTATTTTGTTAACAATTCTATTTTAACAAAATGCATTAAAGTGATAATTTCATTTTGCTAACAATTCCGGTTTAACAAAATGAATAAAAGTGATCATTTCACTTTGTTAACAATTCTAGTTTAACAAAATGAATAAAAGTGATAATTTCATTTTGCTAACAATTCTAGTTTAACAAAATGAATAAAAGTGATAATTTCATTTTGTTAACAATTCTAGTTTAACAAAATGAATAAAAGCGATAATTTCATTTTGTTAACAATTCTATTTTAACAAAATTAATATTTTTGTCGTAACACAAATCTATTTAACCAAAATATTATTTTTGTTTGAACACAAATCTCCTTAACAAAAAAGTTATTTTTGTTTTTACTCAAATCTCTTTAAAAAAAATGTAATCTTTGTTTTAACTTAATTCTAATTAACAAAAATGTAATTTTTGTTTTGACTCAATTCTAATTAACAAAAACGTAGTTTTTGTTTTAACTCAATTCTAATTAACAAAAAAATGTGATTTTTGTTTTAACTCAATTCTAATTAACAAAAATGTAATTTTTGTTTTAACTCAATTCTAATTAACAAAAAATGTAATTTTTGTTTTGACTCAATTCTCATTAACAAAAAAGTAATTTTTGTTTTTACTCAATTCTAATTAACAAAAATGTAATTTTTGTTTTGACTCAATTCTAATTAACAAAAATGTAATTTTTTTTTGACTCAATTCTAATTAACAAAAATGTAATTTTTTTGACTCAATTCTAATTAACAAAAAATGTAATTTTTTGTTTTAACTCAATTCTAATTAAAAAAATGTAAATTTTGTTTTCAACCATTATATTTTGACAAAAGTGACAATTTTGTTTCAATAATTATAACTTGACAAAATGACAATTTTGTTCCGATAATTATAACTTAATAAAATGACAATTTTGTTTCAACAACTTTATTCAACCAAATATTGATATTTCTGTTTCAAAAAAAATGTATATTTTTGTTTCACTACTTTATTCAACACAACAGTCATCAAATCAATAGATCTACATAACAACATTAATCCCAGATCAAATCACGTATAATAATCAATAGAATTTAACAGTGTATGGGTAATACCATAATCATGATTAATTAATTTTAATTGTATAAGAAAAAAATAGAATTCTCACAGTGGTTTTAATTATGAATAATTCGAAATTGAAATTTGTCCAAAATCCGATTTGCTCCAAACTTGTCCTAGTCAGTCCTGAAATGTAGATCTCGGACTCACGATCTCAACGGTTCTGAAATCGTTCAATTCCGAATTCGTATGCATCAATTATGAATTTATTTAGGTAAATAACATTTTTAAATTAATTAATTAAATTTAAAAAAATACCTTTTCTTCCTCTATCAGCATTAAGGCCGACGAGTTCTCAAATTGGTTCAATCCTAGGGTTCAAGTTTTTACGCAGCATTGTGCACCGGAGGATGATCGGATGGCGGCATGTTAGAGAGGGGAGGGTGGCGCACCTACACTGGCGGTGGGGCCCAGTTTGGTGACGAGATGGTGGCACGGCGGCGGTCTAAGCGGTCCGACTTTCCAGGCTCTGTTCTCCTCCAATACGCAGCTATAAATTACCAATCGGGTATGGAATTGAAGAGGAAGAAGTTCTTTACAAAATCTTCCAAAGGACCGAAGGATTTTACTGTACGGATTAGAAGAAATCAAAGGAGAATGAATTAAACAACCATAGTCGTTCGTTTTAAGAAGGCGACGGCTACTGTAATGTGATTAGGGTTTAGTTTTAATCCATTATTTATAATAAAATATTATTAAAATCCTTAATTTTTAGTTTAGGCCCGTTAACCCATAGTAGCTTCAGTTTCAGCTCAGTGAGAGTTGTTCCTACCCAAATGCCTCCGTTCCGGACATAATGGGCTAGGTCCCGTCAGCCCAATCGCAAATCATTTAATTATATAATTCGATCGTACATTTAAATTTACCAAGGCCACATACGGACTCAAAAAATTCCCAAAAATTAAATCTAGCTATGTTTTGATGATATGGTCCTAACAAAATTAATTTTGTCGAATTTGGAGACCATTTGAAAAATGGTTATTTTAACGGTCGATAAAATTCAACAAAAATTATCGAACACAGTTTAATTTACCACGCTAACATATTAGTTCCAAAAATTATGGAAAATTAAAATTAGCATTAATTTATCATTCCGGGTCCGACAAAAATGGTTTTATCGAAAAGGGAGGTCATTTATAAAATGACTATTTTTAATAGCTTTAATATTATTTAAAAATAGAATTTTTAAATTCTGGCACATTTTCTAACCAAATTTCTTAAAATAAAAATTTTAAATTGGTTCTTATTTTCCGGGTTGTTACAAAAATCTTTGGAAATTCATCAAATATGTGAATAAAGAAGCTTGTATTCCAACTGAACTAATATGTTTATATTGGTGTGTGAGTGATCTTAGGGGCTTAATAGGGGAACTGTTAAGTGATCCATGTAATATCTGTTATTAAATCAGGACAATTATTGGTATTAATAATTGGGTATAGATGGTGGGTCACTTCATTTGGTATCAGAGCTATGTTAGAATAAATACATAGCTAGAATAAGGGTCACATGTATGATTTTGTTGTTGTTTTGTTTGAAAATGGTCACATGTATGATTGTGCGTGTGTTTTGTTTGAAAATGGTTGCAAATAGTAATGCTAACAGCTAAGTTATTCTGATATATTAATGCCTAACATAATGAAAATATGGATTTCTATTAGAGATCCATGGTAGGTAGAGGATCACATCAAGGAGTTCAAATGGCATTCCAATGATTAATGTCCAAGAATTTTGTAAGAGCAGTGAGAGATGGGATAGGAGCAAGACCTGAAAATCCACGTGAAGAGTTGTCTAAAATGCTGAAGACCTATACCCATCTAGGAGGAAAAGAGTTTGTGTAATAACCCGGAAATGCGAGCCAGTTTAAAAATTTTATTTTTGGCAATTTTAGGGAATTTTGAACATTTAAAATGAATTATTTTAAATAATATCGATGGGAAAATTTATTTTGAATATAATTCAAATGTATATATTTATACGCGCCGTCGTTAGAATATAAATAATTATATATAATTATAAGGAATTGAAAATGGCGCGGTAGTTTGATAATTCGATTTCAAACTTCAATTGAATGTACCGGGTGCAAAACAATCCGGATTTTAGTGAAACCAAAAATAATGGGATCTAATTGATAATATCTTTCCAACGAATCCGAAAAATTGAAATTTCATAGCGGAAATCAAAAGATATGTCCAGTTGAAAATTCTGAATAGTCGCTATGGAATTCAGGCCCTTAAAAATGGGAATTTTGCAAACGACCTAGGATTTCAACGAAACCACTTTTGTTGGGTCCGTGATGTCAAATTATTGCTAGATTCCAAATTTCATAATTTTTCGAATCAATATGTGAGCGTGGCAAAGGAAAACGCGTTTGACCAGTTTCAGTTGATTTTAATCGACTGGAAAATGGCCATTTTTCTAACGGTCTCAGAATTCGACGAAACTAGTTTTGTTAGGACCGTATCGTCAATACGAAGCTAGAAAATATATTTTTTGGAATTTTTCAAGTTAGTATGTGACCCCGGTAAAGTGAAATGCACATTAAAATTCAATATATAGAGTTATATGTTGATTTTGACGAAAACTGATCGAAACAGTCGAATCAGCTTACGATACATATCCCATTGTGTTTGGAATGGGGGTAATACGCTATGGAAGACAGGCGGTGGGCCTCGTTCAGAGGTCATATGTAAAAGTCAACTTTTTGGGATTAAAAATAAATAAATAAAATAAAATCCTTTTCTCTCTCTACCTTTATTCACTCAGCCCCCCCTTTTTTTCTTCAATTTCGTTCAAAAAAAAAAAAAAAAGAAGAAGACGCAGCCGTAGCTACGATCCACCACCGCCGAGCTCCCCCCAGGCGGCCCTCCACCGAACGCAAAGACCCCCCTCCTCTTCCTTAAAGCAATGTAAGCCCTCTATTTATTTTATTTTGTTTTGTTTAATTAATTTTAGCAATTAAAAATCTGAAATTTTATATTGTAGGAGGATAAAAATATGATCTTTTATATTGTAGAGAGTTCAAAATATAATTTTTATCGTATGCAAAGGTAGAAAATATAATTTCCATATTATATAGATAATAAAAATATAATCTTTTATATTGTAGAAATGTAAAAATAGAATTTTTGTAATAACCCGGAAAATGTGAACCAATTTAAAATTTTTAAAATTGGTTATTACCAAAGAATTTGAATAATTGAAATAGCATATTTCAATAAAATAAAGAATTGGGTATAGTAAGGCAGTTTGAAATTTAGAATACAAACTTTGTCTCACTGTACTGGGTGGAAAATATAACGGATTTTTGTGAAACTGAAAATATTTAAATCTGTTTATGAATACCTTTCTAACGAATCTGAAAAATCAAAGTTTCATAACGGGAATCAATAGTTATGGCCGAATGAATTTTCAGAAAGGTCGCTATATAGCATATATAGCCTTGAAAATGGATATTTTGCATTCGACCTCGGAATTCGACGAAACCACTTTTGTTGGGTCCGAGATGTCAAACTATTGCTAGGTTTCAAATTTCATAATTTTTGAAGCTAGTATGTGAGCGGGGCAAAAGAAAATGTGATTGGTCAATTTCTTTTAAAATGGGTCGACCTAAAAATGGCCATTTTTCAAACGAGCTCAGAATTCGACGAAACTGGTTTTGTTAGGACTGTATCATCAAAACAAAGCTAGATTTATTTTTCTGGAATTTTTCAATTCAGTTTGTGGACCTGGCAAATTGAAATGTACGTTCAAATTGAATATAAAATGTTTTATACTTTAATTTGAAAAACAACTGACTGTAACAGTCGAAATGGCTAACGAAACATATCCCATTGTGTCCGGAATAGGGGTATTTAGCTAGGGGCGATAGTCATTGGGTTTGATTTCGAGTTCGTTTGTAAAAACACTATTTAAAATTTCCTATAAATCCTCGGCCAATAGGATTTTTTCTTTCAAAAAAATAAAAAATAAAAAAACTACGGAAAACCCTAGCCGCCACCCTGCTCTCAACGATCCACGTTGCTCTGACCTTCCCTCCCTTTTTCCGGCCGCCACCGCCACCTACAGCCGACGCCACCACCACCACTTGACTTGCCTTCGCCCCCTCTTCACATCCGATCCCGACACGACCCCCACCATCACCTCCTCCGCCTGAATCGAAGCCAGGAAGTAATCGACTTCCCAGCGCCGTCGCCGCTCCGATCTGCCACCGCACCCCCTCAAACCACTAGCGCCGTGAAGCCCTCGCCGTCCCTTTCCACGTCAGCACCGCCGATCATCCCAATACTTCACGGATTTTGCGAAAATCCCAAACCTAGTTCTGAACAAAATAAAAAGGTTTGACCTTTATTATTCTGAATTGAAAATAACACTTCTAAGTGTTGCAAAACTTTGAAAAATAATACCTTTTTCGTTATTTAACGAAATTTGATGAAACAGGAGACACCGTGACCGCAAGGAGGCTCTCTACCACATAGAAGAAGTCGTGGATTTTTCTGATCTTCCGACAATTTTTAGCACTACAAAAACCAATGTGAGGAATCTAAACTAAATTGTGTGAATGGAATCGCGTTGTATAAATTATATGAGCGAAGTGTAAATTATATACGCATTGTATACCTCATGTACATGTGTTGTATAAGTTATATTAGCGATGTATAAATTATACAAGCGTTGTATGAAACATATATGCTTTGAATTGTGATGAAATGCAAGTGAATTATAGAAATAATATATATATATACTCCCCTCGTCCACAGACCATGGACGATATTTATTGCTTGTGATTGACGTGATATTATATGGTATGACGAATGGTTGGAAATAATTGTTTGTGGTTGAAATTGTTGTTGAAAAATACCTTTGTGGTTGAAAAATACCCTTTTGTGGTTGAATCAAATTAGAATAGGATTGTGGAATTGAAAATAAAACATGCCGCCTGCGTGCGAACTAGATGCATGATCCCCATTGTCAAAAACCGCGAGGTTTTAAGGTAGAGCGAGGAGCCGTACTAGGGACGGTCCCGGTTTTAACTACCCTGCCGTTATGCTGCCGAAATTTTATGAAATATTCATGTGTTAGAATAATTTTCATTTGTTGAAATAAATTACATATGTTGAAACAAATATTCATGTGTTGAGTTGAAATTCATTCGTTGAATCAAAATTCATGTGTTGAATATTATTTGAATTTAAACAAATAGCTTTAGCGATAAAAACAACATTTATATATATATATATATATATATATATAAACTATAGAAAATATGCATGTGTTGAGTTGAAATTCATTCATTGAAACAAAATTCATGTGTTGAATATTATTTGAATTTAAACAAATAGCTTTAGCGATAAAAACCACATTTATATATATATATATATAAACTATAGAAAATATTCATGTGTTGAGTTGAAATTCATTCGTTGAATCAAAATTCATGTGTTGAATATTATTTTAATTTAAACAAATAGCTTTAGCGATAAAAATCACATTTTTATATATATGCGAACTATAGAGAATATTCATGTGTTGAATTGAAATTCATTCGTTGGATTGAAATTCATGTGTTGAATGTTATCGTATTTTAAAATAAAATGAATAGACAATAAAAACTACATCTTTATTGTGAATATGAAGTGTTAAAAACATTCACGTGTTGAATAAATATTTTAATGATAAAATATTTCTTTTATCATGTATACGCTTTGATAAAAATACACACGTGTTGAAATAAATAATAATTTGCTAGAAATGTTATTATTAGCTTTGTTCTGCATATATATACATGTGTTGAATAGGGAAAATGGATTAGCTGTAGAGTAAAGAAATTATTTGCGTGCCCGACAAATAGGTAAACCTTGATGAGTTGGCTGCGCAATTTTATTTTTCTATCAACTCCTGTGAATGCCATTGGATGCGGAGTGCTGGTTGTTCTGTGTGAAATAATAAACATCGCCATATGATAGTAACAATTAATTTTGAACTACACTACATGGCATACTTCTTGACGATAGGCATACTTCATCATATTCCACATAAGCAGTTGGAGCTTGTGTGACGAGGTGGAAGATTTATCATACGAGCGAGAGGCTTGTATGGCGATGATTTTGTATTACAGGTTGAACTGATGACTGATATGGACTATATAAAATATAACAATAAATTGCCAGATTAATAAAAACCCCACACGGGTCTGGAGTTGACAATAATCACGTCTCTTTAGTTATTAGATACGGCACAAGGACTATTTATTTCCACACGGAGCGGGGTGACGAGAATTTATTCTCTAGAGTTATTATCTATACACACTCCCCCGTAAACACCAGAATATATCACTATAAATATGTGGATGCTTTATAGAATTTATTGGGTACCTAACATGGCCCAATAAATTTCCAAACCCCTCCCCGTACAAAGGAGGTTATGGCGAAAATTTTCGAAATATTAAGGCGTTAGTGAAATATTTGAAGTGAAAATGAAGTTGAAATTAATGAATGAACTATATTTGAAATTATAGAATGAACTATATTTATATATATAAATATAAATATAATTAAAAGGAATCGAAGCCGTGCAGTTCGTGTTTTGGAATCTTAATTTGAAACGATTAGTACGAGAAATCCGACCATCGGATTTTCTCGAAACCGCAACCGCTGGGTTCGCTTTGGAAATATCTTTCCAACGGCACCAACCTTGTAAAAATCCAACGGTTGGATTGTCTGGAATGTTTAATTCAAATCTGAGGAAAAACAGCGCCAGAATTGATTATATTTATATATATAAATATAATTTAATTAAATCGAATAACGACGCTGCAGTTCGAATTTTGAAACCGTAACTTCAAACGACTAGTGTGGAAGATCCGACTGTCGGATTTTCACGAAACTGGAACCGTTGGGTTCGCTTTGGGAATACCTTCCCACTGATATAGACTTCATAGAAATCCAACGGTTAGATTTCCCGATATGTGTAAAACAAATTAGAGGAAAAACAACGCCAGTGCCACAGCACAACCTGAAACGTCGTTTAATTGAATATAGCCATTTTTAAATAAATAAAAATGGCGAAAAATCGTTATAAAATATTATAAGCAACATAGGTTGAAGATAAACCAAATTGGCTTGATTTGTTTGATATTTGATGGTTGTATGTGTTTGACAAGAAAATAACACTAAAGAACTGAAATATGGATGTCGAATAATATAACCATGGAAAGAATTGATTTAAATTCTAATTATGTAAATTATTTGAAAAGGCCGAGCTAACCCTCATTTCAAATAATTTATCGAGCGATTTGAATTGGATGATACAAAGACGATTCAAGACCGACGATCTTCGTATCGGTTGGATGGATGATGCCGAGGTTCCTAAATGGAGTAGCTACCGTGAAGGAACGGAAGTAGTAGCCGTTTGAGCGTATGCGTTGATTGGACGGATATACGAGGAATTTGACGCCTCCGGTTTCGTTCAGACCCAAAACGGACTAGTAAATGGACTGTGTGTCTGACATTGGATTTTGTTCTATACTGATTGATCTCTGTCAAATATATATCTGTTTGGTGGCGGAGAATTTATTCTTTTGCTTAACGCCCTTCTTTGAGATGTACGACCTCAGAGGTTATATATCGATAGAAATCAGTCGTATGGAGTGGATTTCCTATGTGGCATGCCAAGATGCTTGATCAAGGCTTCTGTTGCAAAGCAAAGTCTTGTGGATGATGATCAAAGCACGGTCTACGTGGCCTGGCTTTGTGTATAGCGTGGATTCGCGAGCGTCACACCCCGGTATGAGTTAAAAATGGGATACGGACTGCAGGGAGAGCACGACGTTTCTTTCTAGCTATGGTGGTTTCAGTGACTTACCAGCCCTGACATTTATATCTATTTTTCACCTATGTGCTTGTTGGAATGCGAGGCGCCTCGATTATAGGTCTGTAAGGACCGGGAAACGTGTGTTCAGGAATACTAATCCTCAAACGTAAGAGAGGACCGACCCTGAAGATCCAGGGGTTACCCAGAGTGTGTAGTCCTGAGGCATTTGCTAGAGTGTCTCGAAGCGGAGAGGAGCTTGCCCCTTGCCTCGACTCATGATGGAAATCCAATTTCCAATACGAGATAACGGATTCGATTGTAACTTATATATGGCGACATAGTAGCATGGGACGCTCATGTCGCCTATGATTGATATTTATGATGCTATTCATTTTTGAAACATATATGCACTAGTAATAATATCCAATGATTTTGCTTAACACGTATTAATCATATTTCGCCATTAAAAGGTAAAACTCTATCCTCCGTCTTGCGTTGCATTGTATGATGGGACTTGAGTCTTATAATGGCTTCATTCTTTTTAAAAGCATTGCGTTGTTTTAAAGAATTTACTTTTATTTTGAATGCACTAGCAATCACTGGAGTAAACCCGTTCCGCGAAAGTGGCATGGTCCTATGATTTGCTTATTACTGTTGTTTAAACTGTTAAATAGATTTCTCATACCAGTCCCCATGACTGACTCGTTGTTTGTTTCACTTTGCAAACGCGGGTGCCCGTATTTCCACACGGGCAGCCTAGTTCACAGGTGACAGGTTGTTTTTGGCTCTACACTGTTGCATAGAGTGCATTTTAGCTCATGGCGAGGCTGACTTCACAGAGATGACTTTGACATTTTCCGCCATTATTGTACTTATATTATGATTCCGCCACAGGCGATGCAGACTGCTTTACTTTCAGTATTTATTCTCGTATGTACATGTACCGCCTTCAGCGATGTAGACTGATACCCTTATTATGTCTCACTGCATGTATGTATTCCGCCTCTGGCGATGATGACTGATCACTTCCCTTTTATTTACTAAGTTATATCCTACGCTGTGCTATTCTGATGTTGTTATATGTTATGATTCCGTTGTCATATCTATGTAAAATTATTCTATTTATTGTTTTTGCTATTATCTGTACTCTGCTATGATGATTGATGTGTTATATTCCAATGATTATCCTTAATACCGCACCTCGGATTTTGGGATGGTCACAATTTTTATATAGGTAAGATAGTAAAAACATCACCTTTATATATGTAGTGAAATAAAAATTGAATCTTTATATGTGAAAAGGCGAAGTCTTTATATATAGTAGCGGTGTGAAAATTCGATTTTTATATATTGAATAGCGAAGTAAAAATTCGATTTTTATATATTGAATATCAAAGTAAAAATTCGATTTTTATATATTGAATAGCAATATAAAAATGTGATTTTTATATATGTAGTGACTACGGGCAACGAAAGTGACAAAAGACGAGAACGATGAAGATTTATCTAAATGAAGTGGCGTGAAGTTGGAATAGCTATCGGTGAGAATTTCTCACTCTTCAATTTCTTTTTCTAGTTATATATATATATATATATATATATATATATATACTAGGATGCAGACTGTTAGATCAAAATTTGGACCTAACACCCAAATTGTTCTGAATCTTATAGAGTTTTAACTGAAGAATGAAGAAAAAGAAAATAACACACAGAATTTATAGTGGTTCGGCGTTAACAAGCCTACGTCCACTTTATATGTTATTGATTATACTTTGAATGTTGGTACAATCAATGATTTATCTCTGGCTCACTTTTACAATTGTGATTTCTCTCAGTAATCTAGTAATAAAACTGATAAGAAATGGTGGTATGACAATAATGGCGGAATCAGTCCTCAATATTGCCAAAAGGATCCTCAAAAATGCCAAGCTCCGGGCTATTTATAGCTGATTTTGTCAGGCGGGTCGTGGTAACACGTGGCACGAATCCCGAGAACATCGGATCGCATCGCAGCCGATGAAGAAATAGTCAAATTAGCCGTTGTGGACAGGTGTCGCGATCCCCTCGAAAATCGGATCGAGCAAGAGGGGAGAATCAGTCAACATGACGGTTGGGGACATGTGTCGCTGGATCCGTGCATCTCGGATCGCTGAAGACTAGCTCGTGCTTGAACGGTTCAGAGGCTTCGCCGTGCATCAGGGGATCGTATCGGTCTACACTGGGCAGTAATGTATGTACGGATCGAATCGCATAGAGGTGTCGTTTCGCTGATGAAATGGGGGCGATCCGTTAAGGTGCGATCCGATGATGTGCGATCCGATGAGGTGCGATCCGATGGTGTGCGATCCGATAGAGGTGCGATCCGTTCCTTCGTGTACTTATGGAATGTAGCTTCATACTTTCTTCTTGTGAGTGAACCTGGGTGGCTTGGTCAAAAAGCTAGCCAACATTTTGCCCCCTCGAAGTATGATTTATCGATGATGGAACATGCTTCGAAGCTATAGAATCGTCTTTTCACAACGAGACGTAAATCAGTGAACAATTCCTTTTTTGGGATCTTTCAGAGTCTTCATCACTGGATCTGTCGATCATTTATCGATTCGGATCGCGTGCTCGAGTCGCGGTCCGTTAGCAAGCCATTCGCCTCGTTCTTTGGTGAACACTTGGGCCTCTTCACGGAACGGAACGAGATGGGCTTCTCTTCGAGACGTTGTTGGCTTTTGGTTCGCGACCCGTCTATTTTCGCGGTTCGAGTAGAACAAAAATTGGAATATTAACGGTCGCCTCGTGACCTATATAAACCGCACTCCCTCTTCACTTTTCCCCTTCTTCTAGCTTCTGCATCGCGCCGCCAGCTTCATTAAGGAAGAACCCTAGTTTTTCAAACCTCCAAAAATCCGATTGTTTTCCCAACTTTTAGAAAGGTAATTCTACCGAAAGCATCCTTATTCGGTATCGCTCTCGTTTTTATGAGTTTTTTCGAACTGGTTTGAGGGAAGAAACGATCAAATTTTGTGATTTTTGGGGGGACCAGCAAGGCGCCATGGCTGATGGGTTCAGAGTTTGGAGTTCGGAAATGAGAAGGAGAGGAGGAAGGAGAAGAGAGTAGGCCAGTGGCGAGACGGAGGGTCGTGGTGACGGCAGAGGCGTGTATTGTGGGGGGCTGCAATGATCCGGCAAAGACCCCGACCACGCAATTTCGCGATCCGCGAGGGGGTCGACCCCTACTGTCTCACGATCCGAGAGGAGGGAGATCCCTCTGCCCTGCGATCCGAAGGAGGGCGATCCCTCTACCCTGCGATCCGAAGGAGGGCGAACTGTTATACACACCGCGATCCGACTCGTAGTTCGCGATCCAAACAAATTTTGAACTTTAGACGATGCCTTGTTACCATAAAATTCTGAACAGTTAGGTTAGGGCCTTGATGTCGGACTTTCTGGACTAAATGACCGCATAATTTGACTGCATATGACGACTAATATTTTGATGATCTTGATAACTTTTATGCTTTATCTTGAATGCATGCACAAGCACACACACCGGCACTTGCACACACGGGGGACGGGTAGTTTTAATCTCATTTTTCATGTTTTCTCGCCTAACAGTAATGTCGGATAATCAATCTTCTCCAAGATCCGTTACAGAAACAGAGTCCGAGGTTCCTGAGCAATACAACCCTGATGTCCCTCCAATTAACCCAGGAGGTGAAGATTCTGGCTCTGAATACGAGGCAATGGAATCAAATCCGTCTGAAAGTACTTCATCTAGTGAAGAATCTGAGATAGACAGGTGAGCTCCCGACGAGATTCCTGGCGTGCTCGGGATAGAGAAATTTTCCAATTCTTTAGCATCTAAACTCGATGATATAAAGCTTAAAAGAATCTGCCTGAGACATGGGATCCCTTGGGATGATGTGATGACACCCGGTAGCGAAGATAGACCCCACTTAGCTCCAGAAGGGTATATGGCAGTCAGTCGAACCATGTGCTTGGTAGGAGCTATTCCTCCGTTTCCTCCAATCGTCATCGAGACTTTAAAGCGACTGGGTATCGCTCCGATGCAGCTTCATCTTAACGCCTACGCATCTCTATAAACCCTATATATTGCATACGTGGAGATCCTACATACCGAACTCACATTTAGAGATTTGACATTCTTCTTTCTTTTAAAGCATCGTTCCTCGGCAACCCCAAATTTCTCTTTCTTTGAATCGGTGGCCAATAGGAAGGTTCCGTATGACGGATGCAGCAATATGGGGGATCCTAAGTCTGATTGGTTCTATATAAAGAAACAGGCCGGATGCTTAAGAAGATGGCTTAAATCAAGTAAACTTTAATCTTTTGACTGAATATCTTGTTCAAGAAGCCGAAGCATTAACATTCTCCCCCCTTTTCTTTGTTTTAAACAGATCACGTCTTCCCGAAAACGGAGGGTCCGTTATACAATAATCGATTGTCTATTCTTCTACAAAGCAGATCCGACTTTCTAAGGATCAACAAGTGCATCACTGACGAGAATCTTCATAAGCATCGTCTTCTAGATATAAGATTTGGACTTGGCGATGGAGGCAAATCTTATAGATACGTGCCCCCAGCGGAGGGAGAGGGACCATCGCAGGCAGTAGAAACAACTAAATTTCGCAAGAGTCCTTCCCCGATAATCATCCAAGACGATGAGGACCTGAACATATACAGAGGGGATGAGGCCCGCGGTGACAAGTCCAAGGAAATACCAGTTTCTACTCCAATCGAACCCGCTACTCCCGATGATTTGATAGAAGAATAGTTATTCCACGAGCTGAGAAAAATTCCTCTGCCCGATGATGTATACACAGAGAGGGATTTTGAAGGGGAGCCATTCTTCCCTGCTTCTGAAGAGACCATCGCTCCAACTAGAGAACAAGAAACTAGTCTGATGAGCCTGTCTTCAGGCCCGGGTCTGTTAGGGGGAATTATATGGGATGCAAGAATCACACACACTGCCTGGCCCCGCACTCTTACATCATCAGTATTCAAAGTTTTAATATGCTTTTTTCTCATTTGCAGGAAAGATGTCCCGCAGGCGATCTTATTCTTATCGTTCTCTTCGTGAGGGTACACCCAGTCTTCATCCGGGTACTGAGCGCCCTCACGGCCCTTCTCACAAGCCGACTTCCTTGCAACCCCGGTCTCCACCGAAATCGACATCTGCCAAGCTTCCCAGTTAACCGGTAGTTCCTGCAGGGGGAAAGAAACTTCCTAAAGAGTTAACTCCTCCGAAAAGTGCACCCTCTCACAGCAGGTCGTCAAAAAGGCATCACGAGTCTAAGGATAAAGGCAAGGATCCAATCAAAGAGTCTGAAAAGGAGTGGAGTGACATCGTCCCTTCCAGCCAGCCAGAGTTGGCTGCCCCCGGGTCACGGGATTACATCCATGGTCCCGAGATTCAAGGTAGGCTGGAAAAGCTGCGGGAACAATTCCCAGACATTTTCTTCGAGAGGATGATGTTTGTTCCAGCCTTGGAACCGGTCCCTAAGAACTGGGATAATGAAGTTATCGGGCACATCCGCCATGTAGCCAGACAGTATGAGATGATGAAGAAACATGCAGTTAATCTATCAGAAGTCATACGAACGCTCGAAATGGAGGCTCATAGATCTAAAGCGAAACTTGATAACAACGAAAGGGCCAGGGCAAAGATGGAGAAGGACCTAGAAGATGCTCAATCCCAACTTGCTTTAGCGTGGAGAGATACTGAAAATTATAAGACCGAATTGGAGAATGCTAAGAAACGCTTTCATTCGGAACTTGACTCCAATAGCCAAGAGAAAATGGCCTTAAAGAAGGAGGTTGAAGATCTCAAAATGGCCAACATTGAGTTGAAAACAGCACAAGGCCATTTTGAAGCTGAGAGAGCTACTTGGGAGGCAGAAAAAGCAAGTTTGAAAGAAAGTTTAGCTTTAGCTAAAGTGGAAAAGGTGATTTTGAATGATCAAGTCGCGGATGCGGAGAGACGGACAGCTCTCGCCGAAAAGAATGTTGAAAGTGCCATCGAAATGGCTACTGCTTCTAACAACAAGCTCCTCAAGAGAGAGAAGGATATCGAGGGGTTTGAAGAGATGATTTTTGACTTCCTTGGCCAAGTCCTCAAAACCCGCAACATCTCGTGGATCCCGGATTACCACGTTACTTTAGCCAATTTATGGGATGCCATTGTTGAGGGTGAGAAGCAGAGATTGGGAGTCGAAGAAATTGATGAAGATGAGTTGATGAAGAGCATCTTGAGTGATAACGAGCCCGAGGACCTAGCAGAGGTTCGTCGTCTGATTCAAGCGGAGATGGAAAAGGAGAGGGCCCTGGCTAAGGGTAAAGGAAAAGCCGACGAAGGTTCTAGTTCAGCCGTAGAGCCCAAGACCTCCGGAGTTGAGGAATACCATCCTGATGATCCACTAATCCCTTTGGGCCTAACTCCTGTGGTTATTGGAGCTCCCGCAGCTACCCAAGAAGGAGGATCTGCGGAAGGTATCTCCCTTTTTTCCCACAATTTGTCAAAGCAATTGTGAATTGTCATCGTCTGGTAGAACAACAAATTGAATTAGTAACGTGTGTTCCCCATAATACAGGTGGTGAGCCCGTCGACAAGGGTGTTGAAAAAGGAAAAGAGGCGGAGAAGGAGGCTGTCTCGCTAGGCGCCGGTGTTGATATATCGATGCAGACTGAGGATACAACAGTAAAAAAAAGCATCCTGGCACCTAATGCTGATGTCCCCAAGGATTCTGAAACCATCGAGGCCTTAAAAGACATGGATGGGCGCCATGTAGAGGATGAGGAGGATATCATTGGCGCCAAAGAGACCGAAGATGATGACGACGAAACTTTGGCCAGCAGAAAAGCTAGGCAGGAAAAAGAGATGGCTTCGAAGAAGGTGGGACAAGAGCCTTTGGACATAGTCCCTATCGCAAAATTTGATCCCAAAACCGGGATGATTTTAAAAATCCAGCCCAAATCCATCAGCAGACAGCTTCATTTTGCGAATCGTGATGATTTCCCGGCTTCCCTTTCTGATAAAAGGAAGAGAAAGGAGGTGGAAGAGGAATCTTCTGAAGAGTCGGATGTTCCTCTCATAGACAAAAGGAAGAGGAAGAAAGGGGATCAATCCGATGCCGACAAGGCGAAGCTGGAGAAACAGAAGCAGGAGAAGAGGCCAAAGCATAAATAGGATATTGTTGCTTGTTTATATTTTGTCTTTAGATTTTCCACTGGCCGGGAAGTGTAATTGTGAGACTGGCCCTCACTTTTGTTTTCTTGGTTATCCTTCACTTTGTAGGTTTGCAGTATATAAAGGAAAGTTTACCTCTTTTTACATCATTGTGTACATGTATTCAAATAAACTTTCCATGCTTAGTCATAGACCATCTAATTATAACTACAAATCAATCAAACAACAGAAAGGAAAATTAAAAAATTTCGTGCTGCATTAAAGTTCATGTGCATATGGCCCCCAATCAATCGTTAATGCGGCGCTTAACTAGGGCTTATTAAAGATTGATTAGCATTATTCGCATGTTGCCCCCTATTTCTGAATATGGGGGACTTAGAAAATTTCATAAGATAACTGTTCTTGTGGTACTGAACTTCTGGCACATTTCTCAGTGCTTAATCATAGACTCCATTATACTCTCCTAGCGGTCGCCGAGGTTAGAGTTCAAATTCAATAGTCCAGTCGGTCCTTGTTCCTTCATCAGGGAAGGAGTTCTTTCTCAGCGCTTACTCTGAGACGCTTTTATACTCTTTCTCTCTCTGGAGAGTTAGAGTTCGAGCTCAGCAATTCAACCGCTCCCCGATCCTTCAGCGAGGAAGAGCACTTTCTCAGCGCTCAATCGGAGACGCTTTTATACTCTCTCTCTCTCTCTCTCTCTGGAGAGTTAGAGTTCGAGCTCAGCAATTCAACTGCTCCCCGATCCTTCAGCGGGGAAGGAGCTCTTTCTCAGCGCTCAATCGGAGACGCTTTTATACTCTCTCTCTCTCTCTCTCTGGAGAGTTAGAGTTCGAGCTCAGCAATTCAACCGCTCCCCGATCCTTCAGCGGGGAAGAGCTCTTTCTCAGCGCTCAATCGGAGACGCTTTTATACTCTCTCTCTCTCTCTGGAGAGTTAGAGTTCGAGCTCAGCAATTCAACTGCTCCCCGATCCTTCAGCGGGGAAGGAGCTCTTTCTCAGCGCTCAATCGGAGACGCTTTTATACTCTCTCTCTCTCTCTGGAGAGTTAGAGTTCGAGCTCAGCAATTCAACTGCTCCCCGATCCTTCAGCGGGGAAGGAGCTCTTTCTCAGCGCTCAATCGGAGACGCTTTTATACTCTCTCTCTCTCTGGAGAGTTAGAGTTCCGTCAAGGCGGTTCCGATCATGGTACACTGCCATAACTTATGGACATCGGCTTCATGTCCGTTATGCTCTCTCTCGGTCTCTGGAGAGTTAGAGCGCTATCAACGATATAATTTACTTTATTGCATCCTCAGAATTTTGACTTGTGATTACATTCCATTCTGATGGAAGGAATTTATGATTATATGCTTCTGGGATTGTTGCATTACTCACAGCAATTTCCATAAAAATAAAAAGGCAGATAAATAAAGGTGCAATAAAGGTAAATGACGCACGATATTTTTATAGTGGTTCGGTCGAATCATGACCTACGTCCACTTTATAATTTTTTTCTGCTTTGAGAAATCAGACTATTCTAGGCAAGTCGTGCCTTTTACATGGTTCTTAACAAAGCAAAAAAACATATTTGAAATTTTTATGTTAAATATGGCCGTAAATGTTGGGCATTCCACACTCTGGGGATTTTCTTTCCATCTATGTTTGCCAGCTTGAAGGTTCCATTATCAAGCTTGCTCAGAATGGAGTACGGTCCTTCCTACTTCGCTCCCATATGAGTTGGGGGGGAAAGACACGTTTCAGAACCAAGTCTTCGGGTTCCAAGGTTCGGGCTCGAACCTTTTTGTTGTAGTATCGAGCGACCTGTTGTTTGCATCTCAAGGCACGTAGGTCTGCTTAATCCCTCTTTTCTTCGATCATATCCAGGGACTCAAGGAGCAATTCATTATTGGTCATCGGATCATAATAAGTCACTCGGTGAGAAGGTACCTTTATCTCAACCGGGATGACCGCTTCCGTTCCAAAAGCAAGGGAGAAGGGGGTATGTCCTGTTGCCGATTTATATGTTGTCCTGTAGGCCCATAGTGCCATGGGCAATTCATCAGCCCACATGGCTCTGGCCCGCTTCAGTCTTCTTTTCATAATGGACATAATCACTTTATTCGCCGCTTCGACTTGTCCGTTCGATTGCGGGTGCGCCACAGAGGTGTACCGATTCTCAATGTGGTATTTTTGGCAGAAATTTCTGAATTCAGTGCTATCGAACTGAGTTCCGTTATCCGTTATCACAATCTTTGGAATCCCAAATCGACAGATGATGTTTCTAACGATAAAATTGATCACTCGTTTGGTTGTGATTGTAGTCAGTGGTTCTTCCTCGACCCACTTAGTGAAATAATCCACGGCCACAATAGCGAACTTTGCTCCGCCCCTTGCTATGGGGAGACTTCCAATGATATCAATTCCCCACATAGTGAAAGGCCATGGGCTCGTCATTGTTTTTAACTGATTAGGAGGTGCTCTAGGTATTTTTGAAAATCTCTGGCACGCATCACACCGTCGTGCGTATTTTGCCGCATCCTTGTTTATGGTAGGCTAGAAATAACCATGCCGCAACACCTTTTTTGCCAAAGTTTGCCCTCCAGTGTGATCGCCACATTCGCCTTCGTGTACCTCCTACAGCACACGCTTGATGTCATCGTGGGCTATACACCGGAGGAAGGGCATCGAAAATCCTTTTCTGTAAAGAACTCCGCCTTGCAGAACGTATCGGGCAGCTTTACGAATTACTTTACGCCTCTCGCTTTTCTTGGTCGGAAGCGCTCCATTCATCAAGAAATTCTTTAGAGGGGTCATCCACGACTCCCTTTCTGGTTCCGCCTCTAGTATTAGATCGATTTCCATTTGATCTATACTAGGGGACCGAAGTACCTCAACGGGGGATAGCCCGGTCTCTTCAGGAGCGTCGGAACTAGCCATCTTTGCCAACTTATCCGCCTGCTGATTCTCTGACCGCGGAATGTGAGATATGCTGTAGTGATCAAAATCGTTTAGTAACTCCTTCACTTTCTTCAAGTATAAAATCAATCTTGCACTTTTGGCTTGGAATTTTCCAGTAACATGGTTCACAACTAACTTGGAGTCGCAAAAGATGTTCAGTTTGTGACCTCTAACTCCTTTGCGATCCTTAATCCGGCTATTAGGGCTTCATATTCGGAGTCGCTGTTAGTGGCGTGAAACTCCATCCGGATAGCATAGGATATCAATCGTTTCTCGGGAGTTTCAAGCACTACTCTAGCGCCGGATCTTTCGTCATTCCTAGCGCCATCAGTATACAATCTCTAGGCATTGGGATCGAGAAGTAACTTTGAGGGATCAACTTCTTCGTTTGCTATATCCTCCTCCGGGACGGTAAACTCTGCTATGAAGTTGGCTATCACTTGCCCCCGAATTGACCGTGTGGGCTGAAAGTTCAGATCAAATTAACTTAACTCAATGTTCCATTTGAGTCATCTTCCAGATGCCACTGGTCTCTATAGGACTTGCTTGAGTGGATGATCGGTGTATACGGTAATGGGATGTGCCTGAAAATAATGTCGAAGCTTTTTAGAGGCGATCAGTAAACTATACGCCAACTTTTCTATCCTTGGATAATTACGCTCTGTTGCCGTCAATTTTTTTCTCACGTAATACACAGGCCTTTGGACCTTATTTTCTTCTCTTACCAATGCTGAGCTGATCGCGTGGGATGACACTGCCAAGTACACGAATAAGTCCTCGTGATCCATCGGCTTAGATAATATCGGAGGTTTCTCCAGGTGCCTCAGTAAGTTCTGAAATGCTTCTACGCAGTCGGGCGTCCATTTGAAGTGGCGTTTTCCCCGCTTTATTAATTCGAAGAATGGGATGCACTTGTCCGTAGCCTTGGAGATAAATCTGCTTAATGCGGCTACTTTTCCTGCAAGGCTTTGCACATCCTTAATTTGCGTAGGTTCCTGAATGTCTCTGATTGCCGCGATCTGGTCTGGATTGATCTCAATCCCACGGGAACAGACGATGAACCCCAAGAATTTTCCGGAGGCGACACCGAATGAACATTTTGTTGGGTTGAGTTTCATTCCGTACTTTCGAAGAATGCCGAACATCTCTGCCAAGTCCGTAGTGTGATGGGAGGATTGCTTGGACTTAACCAACATGTCATCGACGTATACTTCCATTGTTTTCCCGATCTGGTTATAGAACATTCTGTTGACTAAACGTTGATATGTAGCTCCTGCGTTCTTCAAGCCAAAGGGCATCACTACATAGCAATATAATCCCAGATCCGTGATAAAACTAGTGTGTTCTTGATCTGGAACATGCATTGGAATCTGGTTATATCCCGAGTAAGCATCCATAAATGAGAGAAGTTCATGACCCGCCGTCGAGTCCACCAACTGGTCGATCCGGGGTAACGGAAAACTGTCTTTTGGGCAGGCTTTGTTCAAATCCGAGAAGTCGATACACGTTCACCACTTCCCGTTGGCCTTCTTTACCTGGACTGGATTTGAAATCCAGTCTGGGTAGGTCGAGTCTCTGATAAATCCATTACTCTTTAGCTTTCCAACTTCTTCTTTCAAGGCAGCGGACCTCTCTGGGCCCAGCATTCGCCTTTTTTGCTTTACCGGAGGATGTTTAGGGTTAATGCTTAATGAATGGCTCATGATTGATGGGGATATCCCGCACATGTCTACGTGGGTCCAAGCAAATACATCCAAGTTGTTTTTTAAGAAATCCGTCAGTTACTTAGAGAGATTCGGATTTAACTGGGATCCAATCTTAAGGACCTTCTCTGGGTCACTATCATCGATCGGTACATCCACAGTTGTCTCGTTGGGAGTCGCCATTCTGCCCCCAGGTTCTTGGTCCTCTATGGGATCTATATCCTCGGGCAACCCTCTGGGCGACTCTCCTACGATTATCCTCTTTAGCTGCTATAAGGTCTCCGCCCTTGTAGGGGGAGAAGCGCCCTTGGTTTCTATGTCCCCCTCCATTGCGAAGTAACTTTAGCTCGGCAACATAACATGCTCGTGCAACAACCTGATCTCCTCTGACAATACCAATGCCAGCTTCTGTGGGGAATTTCAATAATAAGCACTAGGGGGCTATACAGGCTCTAAACTTTGCGAGCGCCGGTCGGCCCAAGAAGGCATTGTAGGGTGATTCAACATCCAAAACCACGAAGGGAAGGATTCTCACTCTCTGGCGTTCTCCTTCCCCTAACGTAACTGGTAACTCTACATAACCCATTAGAGCAGTGGATGCCCCGTTAAATCCACGGATCCATCCTTGACAGGGCTTCAAGTCTTTTATTTCAAGGTTCGTCTGATCGAATGTCCTTTTGAAAAGAATATTGACGGAACTCCCGTTGTCTACTAAAACCTTATGAACAGTGGCTGGTCCAATAGGTACTGTGATTACAAATGGATCTTCAGTCGGAGCATGGACTCCAATGCTTTCTCGTTCGCGGAAAACAACATCGTCGGACATCATCTTTTGTTGCTTTACCGGGATATTGTCCTCGGAGTTGCTACACTCCCCTACCTCGAGGTGTTGCTTGGCTGCATTGACATATTGATCCAATGCCTTGGAACTATGTCCGGCGAGATAAAGTCCTCTGATTACGGTATTGATAATGATGTCCTTTCCCTTTTGCTGGGCAGTTGGCCTGGCAGCAAGTTGGTTCTGGTTCTGATTTGGGGCATGTACGGCTTGCCTCCTTTCTCTGGGCGTTACCCTGTATTCATCTAATTTTCCTTCTCGAAGAAGCCTCTCGATTATATCTCTTAGGTGACGGCATTCATTTGTCGAATGACCATGAATCTGATGAAAGAGACAAAACTTCCCCGTTTCACGTTCTTTCTCCGTCGACTCTCTGGGAGGTGGCCTCTTATTCTGGAGGACGTTGTACGAATCCATGAAGATATTTTCCAGAGTATCATTTATTGGCGTATAACTCTCAAAGGCCCTCGGACGAGTCCTTCTCTGGGAGTCGTTCCCTCAGTTCCTCTTCCGGTTGTTGCCATTACTATTATTATCATTGTTCCCTGACTGACGACCACCCTGATTTCGATTTCCGACATTAACTTCGACCTTCCCCGAGCTGTCTCCTATCTGCTTAATGGCGATATTGCTCTGGATTTCCTCCTTATCGGTCGTTTTTGCCTTTCGGTTAGCATATACTTCTTCCCGGCGTAAATGTACGTTCGCTTTTTCATAGAATAACTCTCTAGTATGGGGTGGCTTGCCTGCTAGGTATCTCCCAAATTCAGTGTCTTTATCTACTCCATCAATCAGAGCTGCGACAACGGTTGGCTCATGGGGATCTTTAACTCCAGTAGCGGCCAAGTTGAAACGGTCTAGGTACACCCTCAAACTTTCGCCTGGTCGCCGTGTGACAAGGAACAAGTCAATCACACTTTTTGTCTTATGTGCATAGATGCGGAATTGTTCTACGAACTTTTCACTCAACTCCCTGAAGCTAGAAATCGATCTTGATGGTAAGCGAGTAAACCATAACAATGCTACATCCTCCAAGAATATGGGAAATGCTTTGCACTTGACAGCGTCAGAAGCTGCAGCAGCGGTCATTGACCAAGAATATCTCATCAGATGCTGGACAGGATCAGACCTACCCGCTTATCGGTTCATCTGTGGCATGTTGAAACGCCTCGGGAAAGTCGCATCCAAAATATCATCAGTGAAAGGGGTGTGACTGCAGTCGATTCCCCAATCTTCATTCCGTTGTCCACGGCTATCCGCCAAAATTTGATGGATCATAGCTGCAACATTTGCACTGGTCAGCGGAGGTTCAGGGTCAGTGCTTCTTGCTCGTCGGGGTTCTCTAATCTCTCTTCCGGAAGCAGTCACAAAATCCGGGGCTCGGATTGGGCTTCGTTGCCCCCTGTTACCATGAGCATTTGCGCGGCGACGGGGCTGAGGTAATCTGTTCTGTACAGGACCGTCCGCACCTCGAGCTCTGGGAGTTGCGGCGTGATCGTTCACATTATGGTCTGAGGGCCCTGCACCCAGTGCCTCTTCTTCTCGTGACGGCAGGGTCCCGAACCGAAGCTGCTCTATGTTTTCGGGTCTCTCATATGGTCGTCGCGGAGGTCTCGGCGATTCCTTTGACGACGAAGAATATCCTGGAGTGACCGGACGAACTAGCGGCGTCCTTTTCCTTACGAGATCATTAAGCCTTCTATCCATAGCGGTCAAATTTTGTCGTAGAACGGAGCTTTCCTGCCTTTGGGCAACCAATTCATCAAACAGTCTCTCCCACATTTCGGAAAAACGAGAGAGATCCCCCTCAGTAACGGGAGCAGCAGGGTCATATTGATCATCATCACATTCTCTTATGCGCAAAGAGCTTGAGCCAGGTCGAGCGGAGGTTCCAGGACGGTAGGAGCGAGCCAAAGGCTCCTTTCTAGGTCGAGTTGTAGTCCGATCATCAATTCGGGTCGCTGTGGATCGAGGATGGTGGCTCGCAGCGCCCCCTGGGATCGGTTCGTGGTCACGGTACGCGGAGAATTCGAGGCGTTATCTCGGGATCGAGTAACAACCCCTTCAGCAGTCCGGATCGCCTCGTTCTCGTCGACTCGGAGCGTGGCGTCTTCATCGGATCTGTTCGCCCCCGGCGCTCCGCGATCCAAAGTTCCCTCATTGCCTAGCTCGTGCACACTTTCTTCGATTGGTGCATCCGCGGTTTCATTGGTTCGTGAAGCTCGTACTTCCTTAGATCTCTTTCCAGCCATGATATCCGAGTCACTGGAATCTTCAAAGAACTGAATAGTGAAGTTTTAGGACTGTTTTCTCAGTGAAAGCACCAAAATGTTAGATCAAAATTTGGACCTAACACCCAAATTGTTCTGAATCTTATAGAGTTTTAACAGAAGAATGAAGAAAAAGAAAATAACACACAGAATATATAGTGGTTTGGCGTTAACAAGCCTACGTCCACTTTATATGTTATTGATTGTACTTTGAATGCTGGTACAATCAATGATTTATCTCTAGCTCACTTTTACAATTGTGATTTCTCTCAGTAATCTAGTAATAAAACTGATAAGAAATGGTGGTATGACAATAATGGCGGAATTAATCCTCAATATTGCCAAAAGGATCCTCAAAAATGCCAAGCTCCGGGCTATTTATAGTTGATTTTGTCAGGCGGGTCGTGGTAACACGTGGCACGAATCCCGAGAACATCGGATCGCATCGCAGCCGATGAAGAAATAGTCAAATTAGCCGTTGTGGATAGGTGTCGCGATCCCCTCGAAAATCGGATCGAGCAAGAGGGGAGAATCAGCCAACATGACGGTTGGGGACACGTGTCGCTAGATCCGTGCATCTCAGATCGCTGAAGACTAGCTCGTGCTTGAACGGGTCAGAGGCTTCGCTGTGCATCAGGGGATCAGATCGGTCTACACTGGGCAGTAATGTATGTACGGATCGAATCGCATAGAGGTGTCGTTTCGCTGATGAAATGGGGGCGATCCGTTAAGGTGCGATCCGATGATGTGCGATCCGATGAGGTGCGATCCGATGGTGAACGATCCGATAGAGGTGCGATCCGTTCCTTCATGTACTTAGGGAATGTAGCTTCATACTTTCTTCTTGTGAATGAACCTGGGTGGCTTGGTCAAAAAGCAAGCCAATACAGACGGTGTTTAGTAGCGCCCGACACAATCGTCCACAGACCATGGACTTGTTTGTTTGGTTGTGTAGTTGGTTAGATTATTTGGTTTGAATTGAACTGTTTGGTGAAATGGAATGGATTTGATTGATGTGTGAATGGCGTGGGCCTTCACTAGACCGGGATAAGGCTAGGCCTCGTCCCGTTTCTAGTATCGTGCCGTTATGCCGCCGAAATTTTCTAAAATTAGTTAGGAAAATAAAAATATCATTTTATCGTATAAATGAACTGAATAGAAATTCATGTGTTGGAAGAAAATATTTTATCGTTAAAAATTAACGTGAATGTGAATAAATAAATATTCATTTACAAACCGGACGGTTTGTTTATGGACACCTATTTGAAGGACATTGATTGGGTCGATAAATTTTACACATCGCCCAACTGCACAAATAGAACAAAAATCTGTGTTTGTTGATTTGAAACCCCATACGGGTATTGAGATAAAATACGGCATACACTAATCCCAATAATTAGTTGTATGTCGATCGATCGATTGACAGGCTGTTATAAGCGTTAGATATCTATATTTGATGCTTATACAGTGTAGTGCGCTTTGGATGATGGTTGATTAGTTATCGTTGATATTATATACATGTGTTGTATGGAATCCATATAATTAACTTTATATGGTAATTGATTGGGCCTCATTCCAATTTAGAAGATAAAGAATATTGTAAAATAAAGGTTCATGTGTTGACTATACTCATTCGTTGTGATTAGTCATGTGTTGAACGAAATATTTTAACAATAAAATTTACATCTTTATCATTGTAAAATAAAGGTTCATGTGTTGACTATACTCATTCGTTGAGATTAGTCATGTGTTGAACGAAATATTTTAACAATAAAATTTACATCTTTATCATTGTAAAATAAAGTTTCATGTGTTGACTATACTCATTCGTTGAGATTAGTCATGTGTTGAACGAAATATTTAAACAATAAAATTTACATCTTTATCGTTGTAAAATAAAGGTTCATGTGTTGACTGTACTCATCCATTGAGATTAGTCATGTGTCGAACGAAATATTTTAACAATAAACTTTATATTTTTATAAAATATATTAAATAACAAAAATAATCACACAGGACAGTACTCATTCATTGAGATTAGTCGTGTGTTGACAAAGATATAGAGTCGTGTATTGAAAGAAATATAGATCCATTTGTTGAATATAAAGCCGTGTTGATTAGAGATGCGCTATTTTGACGCGAACGATATTTATATCGATTATAAACGAATTGAATTGAATCGAATAGAAAACCAATTTGAATTGAATCGAATAGAAAAACCAATTTGAATTGAATCGAATAGAAAACCAATTTGAATTGAATCGAATAGAAAACCAATTTGAATTGAATCGAATAGAAAACCAATTTGAATTGAATTGAGTAGAAAACGAATTTGAATTGAATTGAATAGAAAACGAATTTGAATTGAATTGAATAGAAAACGAATTCGAATTGAATTGAATAGAAAACGAATTCGAATTGTATTGAATAGAAAACGAATTCGAATTGAATTGAATAGAAAACGAATTCGAATTGAATTGAATAGAAAACGAATTTGAATTGAATTGAATAGAAAACGAATTTGAATTGAATTGAATAGAAAATGAATTTGAACTGAATTGAATAGAAAACGAATTCGAATTGAATTGAATAGAAAACGAATTTGAATTGAATAGAAAACGAATTCGAGTTGAATTAAAAACGAATTGAAATAGAATAAAAATCGATTCGAAATGAAATCAAATTGAATTGAAATTTGAATTAAATTGAAATGAATTTTAAAACGAATTAATAAGGAAAAATTAAATTTTGATTCGAATTGGAAACGGAAGTTGAAATTGTTTAGGAACGAATTGAAAACTATTTATAAAGTTCGTTTTAAATAGTAATCGACAAAATATTATATATATATATATATATATATATATATATATATATATATATATATAATATAATGGCCTGAAAAGAACGCGCCGCGCCGCGGTAGTTCGCGAATTTCGACCATTTATTTCGAACGGATATTACGGGAGATCCGACCGTCGGATTCTCCTAAAACCGGGACCGTTGCGTTCGTATCGAAAAGAGCTTTCTAACGAATATTAGAAATTTGAAATCTAACGGATGGATTTGGATATACGTCCAAATCAAATTTGGAAAAGGTCGTTGTAAGTGCAGTTCGATGGCCGTTGATGGAAATCGACTGTATGGGCCTTGATAAAATTATTAAAAATAGTAACAATTTGTATAAAATCATACGAAATGATTTGGGGAAAATTGGGATGAAAAACTCCATATTTGAAAAGATAAAAATAGATTTTTATCGAAATGAACTAGTTTAGAACTAAAGTAACAACCCATTTATATTAAATAAATAAATTGGATTTGAAATGGGTTTTAAATAGAATTGATTTGTGGGTTTATCGTGAACGGTGTTTTAAATAACAATTGTTCTTTAACCCGATAATAAATAGATTGTGATTTGGTTTTATCGTGAACTGTGTTTTAAAAGACATTAGTTCTTTAACCCAGAAAAAGGAGTTTTAAAGAATTTGCAATTAGATTGAAATGTGAATTGATAATTTAAATTATCAAATTTGGAAAATGAGCGAGAATGGAGTATCACCAGTTTTGCTCCAAAGCGATAGTTAAATCTTTAATTAGATTTGAACGTGAACTGGTAATTAATTTTACCGATAACACCGTGGTGTTAGATATGGAGTATTATCAGTTTTGCTTCATGGGATGAATAGGTTGGGATTGGGAAATAAAAATAAATAATTACTCCGGTGTGGTTCGCTAATCTCGACTAGTTTGGAAAACCATAATTTGGTTTGAAATGACATCCAAAGGAAGATTTAAGGATAAATTTTAAAGAATTTATTTGGATAAAATTAATGGGAACCTTTCCCTAAGAATATGAAATTTAGAAACTAGCTGTAGGTTAGTTAAGAAGAATGGTTTCCTGGGTATTGATCTGATGTTGGTTTCGGCCTTCGGGGTTAATATTTAGGAAATTGTCCTCTTGCTGATTTACGGTTAGTGACTAAGGAATTGGAATGAGGCGTATGTTGTGTTTGTGTAACATTTGTTTTTAATATACGCGGGTTGTTCGGAAAGGCTGGGTTTATACCCATTATGAATAACCGATTCGACGATAAGTCGAAGATGAAGACGGTGGTCGAAGACCGGAAGTCTTCACATCGTTTGGATAATTACTGACGATCCTGATTGGGCTGTACACCCAAGAAGATGGAAATAGTTGGTGGTCGTCCAGACGTACTTGGAGATCGATGGATATGCGAGGAAAGTGCCTCCGGTTTCGTTCAGACCCAGAACGAACTTGTAAATGGATTGTGTGTCTGACATTGGATTTTATTCTGTGTTGATTGATCTCTATTAAATATACATCTGTTTGGCGGCGGAGAATTTATTCTCTTGCTTAACGCCCTTCTCTGCGACGTACGAGCTCAGAGGTTGTATATCGATGGACATCAGTCGCATGGAATGAATTGCCTATATGGCTTGCTGAGTTGCATGGATCAAGGCTTCTGTTGAAAAGAAAAGTCTTGTGGTTGATGATCAAAGCACGGCCTACGTGGCAGATTTGTGTATAACGTGAATTCGTGAGCCTCACACCTCGGTATGAGTTAAAAACGGGATAAGGACTGCAGGGAGAGCACGACGTTTCTTTCTAGCTTTGGTGGTGTCAGTGACTTACCAGCCCTGACATTTATATACTTTTCACCTATGTGGTTGTTGGATGAGGCGCATCGATTTTAGGTCTGTAAGTACCGGGAAACGTGTGTTCAGGAATAACTAATCCTCAAATGTAAGAGAGGACCGACCCTGAAGCATCCAGGGGTTACCCAGAGTGTGTAGTCCCGAGGCATTTGCTAGAGTGTCTCGAAGCGGAGAGGAGATTACCCCTTGCCTCGACTCATGGCGGAAATCCAATTTCCAATACGTGATATTGCGGTTTTAATTGTAGAACTAGTATGGCGACATGATATATGGTACCCATGCCGTCTATGATTTATATTTATGATTGAAATTCTTTTGACACTATACACCTATTATAGTATCAAATGATTTGTTTTAAACGTACCAAGCATGTTTGGCTGTTATAAGGTAAAACCCTATCCTCTGGCTTGCGTTGCATTGTGTGATGGGACCTGGGTCTTATAATAGCTTAATTTTTTGAAAAAGCATTGCGCTGTTTATTCTATGCACTGGTATTCTTGGGAGGAAACCCGTTCCGTGTTATACGGCGTGGTCCCTTGAATTACTCTCTTTTAAAGTAAAACTTTAAATAACTGTTTTAGTTCTCACACCAGTCACATGACTAACCTGGAGTTTATTATTTTGACCTAAACTCTGGGTGCCCTCATTTTCCACATGGGCAGCTAGTAGTTTTGGTTTTGCAGATTTATATTCATAGAATCCTGGTTTACAGCTGGAATGATATCCGGAAAGCTCTGTATCCGTATATCACCTTCAGTTGTGCTTTGTATTATTTTCCGCTTCTATGTAATTTATTGTAATCTCTGATATTTATCGAATGTAAATTATTCATTTATACTCTGTATATTCTTGTATCTGATGGAATTGTTGAAATAGCAATGAAATGTTCTTCCGTCTGCGTTCATTTGTGTTTTGTTCTCAAAGTATCTGTTCTTTCCTTCACGGGGAAGTTACGGGCCCTCACATTTGGTATCAGAGCTTTGGTTTACAGAGCTCGAGAACAGGACACATTAGAACCATACGAAAGAATTCATCAGATATTGGATTAGCAATATCCAATTAGAATGACTCGTTAGAGATAGGATCAGTAGTATCCTAGAACGAGTGTGAAGAGTATATTTTTCAAATGAAAACCATTTTGTTTTGAAATTTAAATCGCTTTATACGTATTTGAATATTTATTTACTTTGAATTTGGACAATCCGATATATAAAGATTTTGCATATACGCGTCATGAACGTATATTCGAAATTTTAATATACTGGATAGACATAGAATCGCACTCTAGTCGCCCAAAGATGGTACTGATGATAGCACGTGCATCATCAGTATTTATGTTCGTGTTTCGAAGGTGAGATATCTATATATTTCCATTAGACTGGTGTGAGAACCAAAACTTATATAGGTAGGTTTATTTGTTGTGATTTGGCACCAAAACATGATTTTCTAGATATGTATCAAAATTATGAATTTGAAACGTTAAATTCACTAATTGATTGATATTTGTGTCGTTTGTTTATTTGTTTGATAATTTTGAACCATTATGCCTAATTGCATCAAATATTGAACTGTATTGAAAATTGGTCGCATTTGCTTACATTGAACAGGTCATAGCAAGGAGGCTAGAGCAGAGAATAAAATTTGTTTGCCCGACAAATAGGTACATGTTTACCATAATTTACTGTTTTGTTTGGGTGATGATGATTTTATGAGCTGATTGGCTAGCCGCTTGGCTTTTTCTTTTTCTTCTTGAGATCAGAAGGCCTATATGGCAATTTCGGGATTTTCCCGTGGCTCTCGGTGCAGGGGAGGTTCTGGCGAAATTTTTCGAAAATTTAGGGTGTTAACCAAATTTTTGAAGAATTTGAAAATTCTCAGAAACTGAAAAGTTGGAGAATGGAAGCCAGATCGAACGTAGAGTTGATTAATCAAACCACTTTCGACTTTGTTCCTTTTCGGGGACGAAAAGTTTTAAGTGGGGGAGATTATAATAACCCGGAAATGCGAGCCAGTTTAAAATTTTTATTTTTGGCAATTTTAGCGAATTTTGAACATTTAAAATGAATTATTTTAAATAATATCGGTGGAAAAATTTATTTTGAATATAATTCGAACGTATATATTTATATGCGCCGTCGTTAGAATATAAATAATTTATATAATTATAAGGAATTGAAAATGGCGCGATAGTTCGATAATTCGATTTCAAACTTCAATTGAATGTACCGGGTGCAAAACAATCCGGATTTTAGTGAAACCAAAAATAATGGGATCTAATTGATAATATCTTTCCAACGAATCCGAAAAATTGAAATTTCATAGCGGAAATCAAAAGATATGTCCAGTTGAAAATTCTGAATAGTCGCTATGGAATTCAGGCCCTTAAAAATGGGAATTTTGCAAACGACCTCGGATTTCGACGAAACCACTTTTGTTGGGTCCGTGATGTCAAATTATTGCTAGATTCCAAATTTCATAATTTTTCGAATCAATATGTTAGGACCATATCGTCAATACGAAGCTAGAAAATATTTTTCTGGAATTTTTCAAGTTAGTATGTGACCCCGGTAAAGTGAAATGCGCGTTCAAATTCAATATATAGAGTTATATGTTGATTTTGACGAAACTGATCGAAACAGTCGAATCAGCTTACGATACATATCCCATTGTGTTCGGAATGGGGGTAATACGCTATGGAAGACAGGCGGTGGGCCTCGTTTAGAGGTCGTATATAAAAGTCAACTTTTTGGGATTAAAAATAAATAAATAAAATAAAATCCCTTTCTCTCTCTACCTTTATTCACTCAGCCCCCCTTTTTTTCTTCAATTTCGTTCAGAACAAAAAAAAAAAGACGCAGCCGTAGCTACGATCCACCACCGCCGAGCTCCCCCCAGGCGGCGCGCCACCGCAAACTCCCCCCTCCTCCTCAGCCTCGATCGAAACCCCCCCCCTCTCTACTGCCTCGCGATCGAACCCCCCCTCCTATCCTGATGCCGACCGCGCTACACCCCACCTTCCTGTTGTTGACCGATGCCAGACCCCCCTACCCTTTGCCTCGGCCGGGAACCCCCCCCCCTTCCGAGCCTTGCCCCGACCTCCTCCACCCCTGTTGGCCTCATCGACAGCCCTCCACCGAATGCAAAGACCCCCTCCTCTTCCTTAAAGCAATGTAGCCCTCTATTTATTTTGTTTTGTTTAATTAATTTTAGCAATTAAAAATCTGAAATTTTATATTGTAGGAGGAAAAAAATATGATCTTTTATATTGTAGAGAGTTCAAAATATAATTTTTATCGTATGCAAAGGTAGAAAATATAATATCTATATTATATAGATAATAAAAATATAATCTTTTATATTGTAGAAATGTAAAAGAATTTTTATATAGGTAAGATAGTAAAAACATCACCTTTATATATGTAGTGAAATTAAAATTGAATCTTTATATGTGAAAAGGCGAAGTCTTTATATATAGTAGCGGTGTGAAAATTCGATTTTTATATACTGAATAGCGAAGTAAAAATTCGATTTTTATATATTGAATAGCAAAGTAAAAATTCGATTTTTATATATTGAATAACAATATAAAAATGTGATTTTTATATATGTAGTGACTACGGGCAACGAAAGTGACAAAAGGCGAGAACGATGAAGATTTCTCTAAATGAAGTGGCGTGAAGTTGGAATAACTATCGGTGAGAATTTCTCACTCTTCAATTTCTTTTTCTAGTTATATATATATATATATATATATATATATATATACTAGGATGCAGATGGTGTTTAGTAGCACCCGACACAATCGTCCACAGACCATGGACTTGTTTGTTTGGTTGTGTAGTTGGTTAGATTATTTGGTTTGAATTGAATTGTTTAGTGAAATGGAATGGATTTGATTGATGTGTGAATGGCGTGGGCCTTCACTAGACCGGGGATAAGGCTAGGCCTCGTCCCGTTTCTAGTATCATGCCGTCATGCCGCCGAAATTTTCTAAAATAAGTTAGGAAAATAAAAATATCATTTTATTGTGTAAATGAACTGAATAGAAATTCATGTGTTGGAAGAAAATATTTTACCATTAAAAATATAATTTTTAACGTGAATGTGAATAAATAAATATTCATTTACAAACCGGACGGTTTGTTTATGTACACCTATTTGAAGGACATTGATTGGGTCGATAAATTTTACACATCGCCCAACTGCACAAATAGAACAAAAATCTGTGTTTGTTGATTTGAAACCCCACACGGGTATTGGGATAAAATACGACATACACTAATCCCAATAATTAGTTGTATGTCGATTGATTGATTGACAGGCTGTTATAAGCGTTAGATATCTATATTTGATGCTTATACAGTGTAGTGCACTTTCGATGATGGTTGATTAGTTATCGTTGATATTATATACATGTGTTGTATGGAATCCATATAATTAACTTTATATGGTAATTGATTGGGCCTCATTCCAATTTAGAAGATAAATAATATTGTAAAATAAAGGTTCATGTGTTGACTATACTCATTCGTTGAGATTAGTCATGTGTTGAACGAAATATTTTAACAATAAAATTTACATCTTTATCATTGTAAAATAAAGGTTCATGTGTTGACTATACTCATTCGTTGAGATTAGTCATGTGTTGAACGAAATATTTTAACAATAAAATTTACATCTTTATCATTGTAAAATAAAGGTTCATGTGTTGACTATACTCATTCGTTGAGATTAGTCATGTGTTGAACGAAATATTTTAACAATAAAATTTACATCTTTATCATTGTAAAATAAAGGTTCATGTGTTGTCTGTACTCATCCGTTGAGATTAGTCATGTGTCGAACGAAATATTTTAACAATAAACTTTATATTTTTATAAAAAATATTAAATAACAAAAATAATCACACATGGACAGTACTCATTCGTTGAGATTAGTCGTGTGTTGACAAAGATATAGAGTCATGTATTGAAAGAAATATAGATCCATTTGTTGAATATAAAGCCGTGTTGATTAGAGATGCGCTATTTTGACGCGAACGATATTTATATCGATTATAAACGAATTGAATTGAATCGAATAGAAAACCAATTTGAATTGAATCGAATAGAAAAACCAATTTGAATTGAATCGAATAGAAAACCAATTTGAATTGAATCGAATAGAAAACCAATTTGAATTGAATTGAATAGAAAACCAATTTGAATTGAATTGAATAGAAAACGAATTCGAATTGAATTGAATAGAAAACGAATTTGAATTGAATTGAATAGAAAACGAATTTGAATAGAATTGAATAGAAAACGAATTTGAATTGAATAGAAAACGAATTTGAATTGAATAGAAAACGAATTCGAATTGAATTGAATAGAAAACGAATTTGAATTGAATTGAATAGAAAACAAATTTTAATTGAATTGAATAGAAAACGAATTTGAATTGAATTGAATAGAAAATGAATTAGAATTGAATTGAATAGAAAACGAATTTGAATTGAATTGAATAGAAAACGAATTCGAATTGAATTTAATAGAAAACGAATTTGAATTGAATTGAATAGAAAACGAATTCGAATTGAAAACGAATTGAAATAGAATAAAAATCGATTCGAAATGAATTCAAATTGAATTGAAATTTGAATTAAATTGAAATGAATTTTAAAACGAATTAATAAGGAAAAATTAAAGTTTGATTTGAATTGGAAACGGAAGTTGAAATTGTTTTGAAACGAATTGAAAACTATTTATAAAGTTCGTTTTAAATAGTAATCGACGAAATATATAATATATATATTATATATATATAATATAATGTCCTGAATAGAACGCGTCGCGCCGCGGCAGTTCGCGAATTTCGACCATTTATTTCGAACGGACATTACGGGAGATCCGACCGTCGGATTATCCTAAAACCGGGACTGTTGGGTTCGTATCGAAAAGAGCTTTTTAACGAATATTAGAAATTTGAAATCTAATGGTTGGATTTGGAGATACGTCCAAATCAAATTTGGAAAAGGTCGTTGTAAGTGCAGTTCGATGGCCGTTGATGGAAATCGACTGTACGGGCCTTGATAAAATTATTAAAAATAGTAATAATTTGTATAAAATCATAAGAAATGATTTGGGGAAAATTGGGATGAAAAACTCCATATTTGAAAAGATAAAAATAGATTTTTATCAAAATGAACTAGTTTAGAACTAAAGTAACAACCCATTTATATTAAATAAATAAATTGGATTTGAAATGGGTTTTAAATAGAATTGATTTGTGGGTTTATCGTGAATGGTGTTTTAAATAACATTTGTTCTTTAACCCGATAATAAATAGAATGTGATTTGGGTTTATCGTGAACTGTGTTTTAAAAGACATTAGTTCTTTAACCCAGAAAAAGGAGTTTTAAAGAATCTACAATTAGATTGAAATGTGAATTGATAATTTAAATTATAAAATTTGGAAAATGAGCGAGAATGGAGTATCACCAGTTTTGCTCCAAAGCGATAGTTAAATCTTTAATTAGATTTGAACGTGAAATGGTAATTAATTTTACCGATAACACCGTGGTGTTAGATATGGAGTATTACCAGTTTTGCTTCATGGGATGAATAGGTTGGGATTGGGAAATAAAAATAAATAATTACTCCGGTGTGGTTCGCTAATCTCGACTAGTTTGGAAAACCATAATTTGGTTTGAAATGACATCCAAAGGAAGATTTAAGGATAAATTTTAAAGAATTTATCTTGGATAAAATTAATGGGAACCTTTCCCTAAGAATATGAAATTTAGAAACTAGTTGTAGGTTAGTTAAGAAGAATGGTTTCCTGGGTATTGATCTGATGTTGGTTTCGGCCTTCGGGGTTGATATTTGGGAAATTGTCCTCTTGCTGATTTACGGTTAGTGACTAAGGAATTGGAATGAGGCGTATGTTGTGTTTGTGTAACGTTTGTTTTTAATATACGCGGGTTGTTCGGAAAGGCCGGGTTTATACCCATTCTGAATAGCCGATTCGACGATAAGTCGACGATGAAGACGGTGGTCGAAGACCGGAAGTCTTCACATCGTTTGGATAATTACTGATGATCCTGACTGGGCTGTACACCCAAGAAGATGGAAATAGTTGGTGGTCGTCCAGACGTACTTGGAGATCGATGGATATGCGAGGAAAGTGCCTCCGGTTTCGTTCAGACCCAGAACGAACTTGTAAATGGATTGTGTGTCTGACATTGGACTTTACTCTGTGTTGATTGATCTCTATTAAATATACATCTGTTTGGCGGCGGAGAATTTATTCTCTTGCTTAACGCCCTTCTCTGAGACGTACAAGCTCAGAGGTTGTATATCGATGGACATCAGTCGCATGGCATGAATTGCCTGTGTGGCATGCTGAGTTGCATGGATCAAGGCTTCTGTTGAAAAGAAAAGTCTTGTGGTTGATGATCAAAGCACGGCCTACGTGGCAGCTTTGTGTATAACGTGAATTCGTGAGCCTCACACCTCGGTATGAGTTAAAACGGGATAAGGACTGCAGTGAGAGTACGACGTTTCTTTCCAGCTTTGGTGGTGTCAGTGACTTACCAGCCCTGACATTTATATACTTTTCACCTATGTGGTTGTTGGATGAGGCGCCTCGATTTTAGGTCTGTAAGGACCGGGAAACGTGTGTTCAGGAATAACTAATCCTCAAACGTAAGAGAGGACCGGTCCTGAAGCATCCAGGGGTTACCTAGAGTGTGTAGTCCCAAGGCATTTCCAATACGTGATATTGCGGTTTTAATTGTAGAACTAGTATGGCGACATGATATATGGTACCCATGCCGTCTATAATTTATATTTATGATTGAAATTCTTTTGACACTATACACTTATTATAGTATCAAATGATTTGTTTTAAACGTACCAAGCATGTTTGTCTTTTATAAGGTAAAACCCTATCCTCTGGCTTGCGTTGCATTGTGTGATGGGACCTGGGTCTTATAATAGCTTCATTTTTCGAAAAAGCATTGCACTGGTATTCTTGGGAGGAAACCCGTTCCATGTTATACGGCGTGGTCCCTTGAATTACTCTCTTTTAAAGTAAAGCTTTAAATAACTGTTTTAGTTCTCACACCAGTCACATGACTGACCTGGAGTTTATTGTTTTGACCTAAACTCTAGGTGCCCTCAGTTTCCGCACGGGCAGCTAGTAGTTTTGGTTTTGCAGATTTATATTCACAGGATCCTGGTTTACAGCTGGAATGATATCCGGAAAGCTCTGTATCCGTATATCACCTTCAGTTGTGCTTTGCATTATTTTCCGCTGCTATGTAATTTATTGTAATCTCTGATATTTATCGAATGTAAATTACTCAATTATACTCTGTATATTCTTGTATCTGATGGAATTGTTGTAATAGCAATGAAATGTTCTTCCGTCTGCGTTCATTTGTGTATTGTTCTCAAAGTATCCGCTCTTTCCTTCACGGGGAAGTTACGGGCCCTCACGGTTTGAATGTACTGAAGGAGTTACGGGAGTGCAAACTTGGTTAAGAAATTTGGATAGGATATTTGCTGATATACAAATAAATGATCAAAGGAAAAGACAAATTGCTTCAAGAAGGCTGAAGGAGGTAGCTCCGGACTGGTGGGAGGTGATGATAGCTGGAAGACCAGAAAATGATATCACTTGGAATCAGTTCAAAGAAATGTTGGAGGCTAGATTTTTGTACCAGCATCAGCCAAAACTAATCCATTGGCGGATTTCATTAAGCTCAAACAGATAATATGAGTGTAACTGAATATACCCAAAAATTTGGGAGCTTGTATAAATACGACACAAATTTAATAACTGATGAAACATTTAAAAATGGGAGGTATATAGAAGGGTTTCATACAGGCTTAAGTAGGCCTACACTGCCATACATAGAGAAGACTTTTGATCAGGTATTGGACTTAACTCTAAAGTTTGAACAACATGACAATGCAAGGGAAAGGTTCAGGAATATGAAGAATAATAACAAAGGAAAAGCTGGAGTTCAACCTTGTGATAAAAAGCAAGTATATTCTAATACTAAGAAGGGAGAAGGCGGGGCAACTTCAGAAACTAAGAAGAAAGTCATTTGTTATAATTGTGGCAAAGAAGGTCACATGAAATCAACTTGTAGGGTTGGAAAATTGGCAACATTCAAATTGTTTAATTATGGAAAAGAAGGTCATATTAGAAAGAATTGCCCTGAACCATGGAAGTCGGCTAAGATGGGAGCTCTGAAGGGAAAAGAGGAAATATATGGTCAAGTAGATGGTACAATTTTAATTGAAAATTTTCCCATACTGGTCGTTTATAATACAGAGGCTACTCACTCTTTGATATCTCATGACATTGTTCAGAAATTGAAACTTGCGTGTGCGTATGCGCATAGCCCTCTGCATATAAAAAGTCCCCTAGGAAGTTCATGTATTTTATAAATGCAATGCATAGGGGTAAAATTAAAAATAGGAGGCCATATATTTCTAGCAGATTTACATGTATTAAATTATCCTGGAATTGGATTAATTTTGGGTAAATTGGTTACAAAAACACAAGGCAATGATAAATTTGGAAGAATTTACTATCTCCTTGATAAACCTAAATAATAAAAGAATAACCATTATGTGTGAGACTATTAAGTCTGGATCAAGAAATATCTGGGAAATACATAGAGAGGACAATATATTAAAGTTAGAAAACATACCCATAGTTAACCAATACCCAGATTTATTTGAAGAAGTAAATGAAGTTACGCAAGAAAGACCAGTAGAATTTCAAATCAGATTAATTCCAGGGGTAAGTCCTATAATTAAAAAGCCAACCAGAATGGGTCCTAAACAGTTGATTGAATTAAAGTAAGAACTTGATGGTTTGGAGAAAAAGGGATCCATTAGGCCTAGCAATTGTTGGGGTTCACCAGTTGTTTTTGTTAAGAAATAGGATGGATCATTGAGAATGTGCATTGATTATAAGGAATTAAACAAAGTAATCATTAAGAACAAATACCCTCTGCCAAGAATAGATGATCTCTTTGATCAATTGAATGGGGCTATAGTTTTTAGCCGATTGGATTTAGCATCAGGATTCCATAAGATGAAAGTGGAAGAGGAAAGTATTAAATACATTGCCTTTAACACTAGGTATGTGTAAAGACCCGGAAATTTGAATACTTTATCTTTGAATATCGTAACTATTTGGAATATTGTTAAATGGTATAAATGTGATTTTATAACCATTTTAAATATCATTTAATTGATAATTAATGATACTAGACTTGATTTGGAAAAATGTCTACAAATATATATTTTTTGGAAAAATATTGATAAAATTACTGAAAACTATTTTATCAATATGTAGTTATTTTCTCAATAAAATTTGTTGAAAATTTCAATGAATGTCTAATTAGTCATTAGGAAAGTAATTAGCAAATAAAAATATTTTTCATATATATAGCGAACAATTTTGATGATGTCATCATTTTAAAAATGAGCATTTAAGGAATGTTTTTATATTTTGGATATTTAAATATTCAAATAAGTGTTTTATAATTTAAATATTCTTGTTCTAATTATTTAATAAGATAAGGAATTTATTTTCAAGTTTCTTTACTTAAATAAATAAGTTGATAAAGAAATAATAATAAGATTGAGTTTCAATGTTCGGATTTACAACTTATTGTTGAACGGAAGTTGTTACAGATCGTTGCAACGTTGTTTGGTACATTTATATATATGCACATACATATATATATATATATACGCATAATTAATCACATCAAAGGTTTAGAAAATAACTTAAGTGTATGTATATATGCTTCTTATATGTATACAAATAGAAGCTTAATCCTTAAGCTTTGAAAAAGCAAATGTACCATCATCTTACACACCTCTCACATCACCTAACACACTTATCACATCACTCATTAATGCCATTAGGGTTTTGGGGACATTTTGGTCTTTTCCCATTCATATTCCTAATGCTATATAAAGGGAGGCATACCCTTAGGAATATTTACACAAATTTCTTTTCTTCTTCTTCTTCTTAAGCTATATTAATGGCTTCTTCGTGAGTGATGGTGGTGGTGGAGGAGGAAAGGCATTGGCTTGGTCTGGAAGTGCTAAAGATTGGATCTTTAGGCTAGTGGTAATGAAGGGAGGTAGTTCTTTTGTTCTTATGGCTTTTCGCTTGGTTAGGTATGAATCTAAGTTATCTCTTAGTTGTGTATTGTTTATACATGTGTTATGTTTGAAGTACAAAGTCAAAGTGTGACATTAACTAAGTAAAGTTATTAACTTTATACCCCACTTGCTTTTGAAAGCAAATGACAACTTTATACTATGTAGCATTACTTCTATTACCCTCTTAAACATGTGCATGGACTTGAGTTAATGTTTAAATGGTTGTTTAACTTGTTTGTTAAATTGAAGTAAGTTTGAAAGTCTTTGAAGCTAGAATGTTCATATAAGTCCACTTCCTAATTCCTTGTTTTATGGAAGTCTTATAAATATCTTCTTCTAAACCTTGTCACGTTTAATTACTTAACTAGAAAGTAATCGAAAATGCATAACTTTAATAAGCCGACAAGTAGGCTTATCTATTTCTGAGATTCGGTTTGAGGTGCCTAAACTAAGGAGATGTTTAGGAGAAACTAGTGCCCCGACTCACCTGGCCTCATCCCGAGCGAGGAATGGATAAAGTTGATAATGTCGGAAATGAGTTAAGTATATGAATAATGATAAAATAATAGTTATGGATTTAACTGTGGTTGACATAATTAAATTTGATTAGTGACATCTGTTAGCAGAATCAAACGCTGTTTTGCTATTATAATAACTTGGAAAATTACTTATATGTTAGTTAAGTAATATTGGTAAATGTTGTTTCATTGATTATCATTTATCCTTGGTTATTATTGTTTGATTGATTTATTATCGACCAGTTAATGAGCAAGTATTATTTTATATTTAGCATTGGATTGGGTAGAAAATATTTGTGCGCTAACGCCTTGTTATCCATTTCACGATTTGACTGAAAGGTGTTTAACGACAATATCGATTCATTTAATTTGTGAATGTAAATTTAAATGAATGATTTTGAAAGATAGTTTTCATAAAACAATTTAAAATGAATTGTTTGATTTCAAAGAAATAGAAAATATTTGGAAATAAATATTTGGAAGATAATAAATGGTTTATAAAAAGATGTTTTATAAACGAAGAGAATCTCAATGGCTTAAGCCCGTTGTTTATAATGATTTAGAAATACAACAACATTACGATTTGAAGATGTTTGTGATTATTATTGTGAAACTATTTATCACTTCGGGATACTAAATGATATCTTTGTGTTACCAAGGTTCGGGTAACCCATGATAAAATTGAGTATGGGGTTTAGAAGACCCTGGAAGGTAGTCTGCTCTGGAATTTGGGAGAGACGGTATTATTTATTTATGGGGGTGTCTAGTGCACAGTGGCCTTGTTATCGGGAGAAACATCCTGATGTGATAGCATATATGTTGATATGCTTGTATTATAGATATTTGAGATTTTCATAAGTGATTTGTTTTCAAATCCCGAAGTGAAGTATGATTTGATATAAAAGGAATATATTATTTTAATGATTTGAAATGAAATCGGGGTTTTAAGATAGAAGGGATTATTTCCAAAAGAATGGATTTTGAAAATAACAAAGCTGATTAGATTTGATAAATCTAAATGTAAAGATTAAGATGAAGGGTAGTTTGGGAATTGCATTGTTGTTTGTGCATCGTAGGCTCCATGAGTCGTATTTGTGAATAGGAGAACTACGTTGGCTTGATGTTGTATCTAATTGGGTAACCGATTAAATAAGAGTGCGTAGGCAGTCACAAGTAGTAGTGATGCAACCCCAAAAATAACATAACCCTTTTCTGTTTGTTGTTTGATATTTATCGAGTTTTGGTATATCTTTTTTTCTTACTATATTATTCTGCATTTGACTTGTTTTTGAGTTTGGAAGAGTGACTCTTGCTATCTATCTCATAAAAGTGGCATAACAGTAGATTTATTTACTTAAGTTTTCTTATATTATGACGCACCTAGTGTATTAAAAGATCTCTGATAGTTTGTTAATCAAAAATTGCGTCCTATACATTTAGCAGTGTTGAATATTTATCAAATATTGTATAGCAAGTTGGTAATTTTCATTAGTAGTCTTAGAGCGGACGAATATTCCAGAAATTTTGATTGTTCCGAAAAATCTGGGTCGTTACAATATGGATTATATGAGTGCTTAGTAATTCCCTTTGGTTTAACCAATGCTCCTTCTTACTTTGTTGACCTGATGAGTAGAACTTTTAGAGACTACTTGGATAAATTTGTTTTAGTATTCATAGATGATATTCTGATTTATTCAAAGTTTAAAGGAGAACATGAAGAGCATTTACATTTAGTTTTAACCAGTTTAAGACAACATTGATTAAAAGCTAAATTTACAAAATCTGTTTTGTGGCAACTTGAGGTGAAATTTTTAGGACATAGAATATCAGAAAAAGGGATTGCAGTAGACCCCCAGAAAGTAATTATTGTGCAAGCATGGTAAAAGCCTAGGTCAGTGACTGAAGTCAGATCATGTTTAGGCATGGCTAAATATTATAGAAGGTTTATAAAAGACTTTGCAAGGGTAGCCATACCATTGACTATGCTAACAAGGAAAGATTGGTCTTTTATTTGGACTGATAAGTGTGATCAAGCTTTTGAAAGGTTAAAGCAACCATTAGTAGAGGCACCTATATTGCAAGTTCCAGATGGGAATGGGGGGTTGCTGGTTTATACAGATGCTAGTGACTCTGGTTTAGGAGCTGTATTGATGCAACATAGGCAAATGATTGCATATGCATCTAGGCAGCTTAAACCAAATGAAACCATGTATGCAACCCATGATCTTGAACTTGCAGCAGTGGTGTATGCTTTGAAGTTGTGGAGGCACTATTTGTTAGGAGCAAAGTTTGATTTATATACTGATCCCAAGTCCTTAAAGTATTTGTTTTCACAAAAAAATATAAATATGAGACAACATATATGGGTTGAATTTCTGGCTGCATATGATTTAGACATCTTATATACTCTAAGCAAAGCAAACAAGGTTGTTGATGCACTTTGTTGGCAACATGTTAAGTTGGCTAAATTAACGATAGAAGAATTTAAAGCCTTAACTATTTTGAGTGAGACAGCTGAGATAATTGAAAGGACGGAAATATAAGAAATGCAGAATTATGGGAAGCTAAGCATGGTAACCATAAGGCCAGTTCTAATGGACAAAGTAGGATCACTACAAGATCAAGATTCATATTTAAAAGAAAGAAAATTTTGGTTAATGGAAGGAAAGGATGTGAGAATTTTTCATTAAGTGAAAAAGGGTACTTAAAATTTAAAGGAAGAGTATGTGTACCAGACTTAATGGAACTTAAGAAAGAGGTAATGGATGAACATCATAGAACTAAATATACAATTCATCCAGGAGAGATGAAGATGTACCATGACCATAAGAGAAGCTACTGTTGGAGAGGCATGAAGAGTGAATTGGCAAAATATGTTTCCAAATGTTTATTATGCTAGCAAGTAAATGCTAATTGTCAAAAGCCCCAGGTATGTTGCATCCTTTAGATATACCCATACGGAAATGGGAGAGTATTTCCATGGATATTATTATAGGATTTCCTAAATCAAAAAGGGGAAATGATAGCATATGGGCTGTAGTAGATAGATTAACAAAATCATCTCATTTCATTCTAGTAAAATCAGATATAACTGCCCACAAGTTAGCTAAGTTGTTTCTTACAGAAATAGTGAGATTGCATGGTGTATCTAAAAATATTATAAGTGACAGAGATGCATTATTCACATCAACGTTTTGGGGTAGTTTTCAAGAAGCAATGGGGACAGAATTGAAATTGGGCACTGCATATCACCCACAAACTGATGGGCAAATATAAATTGTAAACAAGGTTTTGGAAGATTTTCTTAGAGCATGTGTGTTAGATTTTGGTGGCAACTGGGAGGAATATTTACACTCAACTGAATTTATCTATAATAATAGTCACCAATTTCATATTGGAATGGCTCCATTTGAAGCTGTATAAGGTAAACCTTGTTTGTCATGAGCATGTTGGATGGATGTGGGTGAAAGGATATTAATAAGACTAGAACATGTTAAGGAAACAACTGATAGAATTGAGTTGATAAGAAACAGAATGAAGGTAGCACAAGAAAGGCAGAAAACATATGTTGATAAAAGTAGAAAACCAGTGGAGTTCAAGGTAGGAGATTATGTATTCCTTAAAGTTTCTCCAATGAGTAAGGTATTGAGGTTTGGCAAGGTAGGCAATCTATCACCAAGATATGTAGATCCTTATGAAATTTTGGAGAGAAAAGGTACATTGGCCTATAAGTTGAATTTGCCAGAGGAGTTAAGAGGAATCCACAATGTGTTTCATGTGTCATAGCTAAAAAGGTGGGTGCATGATAAAGAAACCATTTTAGAATCACCTACTCAAGTTAAACTCAAAAAAGATTTGAGCCATGAAAAAGAACCAGTAGGAATTTTTGCAAAGGAAGAAAAGAAGTTGGGAAATAAAAGAAAAAAACTGGTTAAAGTGCAGTGGTGCTTTGATGCAAATGATTGCACATAGGAAGTTGAAGACAAAATAAGAGTTAAATATCCAGGGTTATTTTCTGATAGGAAGAGAAATCTGAATTAATTTTGGGTAAGTATTGTTGACGGCAAAAAATGCTGTAAACACTAAAGATTCCAATTACTAGGAATAGTTAATTTGGTCGCATAGACAAGAGAAGAAAAGCAGTAAATAACACAAGAGATTTATAGTGGTTCGGCCTTGTGAAGGGCCTACGTCCACTTTGAATCGTTGTTGAAATATTATTAATCACCCAAAGTTACAAGTGTGAGACCATCCCATTACATGTCATTACATTCATCTTTATGCTAGACGATGTCATAATTAAGCTATATGATGCCATCCTTAAGGCTATATGATGTCACCTCTAAGGCATGATGTCATCATCCTCATATATGATGTCATAATTATCATATATTTAATATATTAAGAAAAGGACACATTTACCCTTCTTCTTCCTCAAATGGGAGATGTCATTAATGGAGCCCTCTGGAGGTCCCAAGGTCTAAAATTCCAGCCCCTTTAAAGTGTGAAGTCATGGGGTATTTATAGGAAAGAAGTAGGTATGGGTTAGGTAGGAGTAGGTAAAAATAGGGACCACACCTAGAAAATTCGCGCCTGGAGCCTGCACATGCAGAAAATTCGCACCTGAGCCCGGGTGCGAAATTTCGCACCTCATGGGTACGGAATTTCGTACCTCGTGGGTGAGAGATTTCACAACTCATGGGTGTGAGATTTCTCACCTCGTGGGTGTGAGATTACGCACCTTGAAGGCGCGAAATTTGACGCCTCGAGGATATCGCACCTTGAGGGTGTGAAATTTCGCACCTCGTGGGTGCGAGATTCTGCACCTCATGGGTGCGAAATTCACGCTGCACGGAGGTGTGAAATTCATGCCTCCTGGGTGCGAAATTTGCACCCTTCTGGGTTCGTATTTTGCACCCTGTTCGGTGTGTATTTCGCACCCTGTTGGGTGCAAATTTCGCACCCCTAGGGGGTGCTAAATTCGCACCCAGAGGGGTGCGAAGTTCACATTAGGAGAAGCGTAATGGCCATAGGCAAGGGTGTTTGGAGGAGCGGCGAGATTCACGGAAGTTATTGGCTGAATCCTGACTTTGAGTCGATCTGGTGATTCTGGGCAACAAACTTGTTGGCGGAAATCGGATGAATCGGGCGGTACCCACAGTTTTGATCTAACCGGCTAGGTCGGTCGCTGTTGGGACAATGGGACCCCGGACCCCCAATGGGGCTGCGCCCGGACCCGCTTGACGGCTCGCCTTCGGCTCGAAGCACGGCTCGCCTTCGGCTCGGATGCGGATGGATACTAATGGAGGTTGCGTTCGAGGGATGCGACGTCCTGCTAGTGGCCAAACTCGAGTCTTCTGGTACTGGGCCCCGGAAGATATTGGCGACGCCTTTGGACTGTTATATCACACGATATGTTGAGCCGAGCGTGTCTTGCGTACTTTTGGGAACCGGAACAAAAGGCCAGTTAACATTTGCCCCCTCTAAGTATGTCTTGGGTTAACGGGACGTGTGCTTTTAAGTGAGATGAGTCTAATATGGGCGTCAACACCTCCATGCGGTGCTTAGCGATTGGTTATGACCTTCCTCTTGAGTTGTATGCTGAGAGTGCACTGCTTTGGAGTAGTTGGGACGCCCTATCGGAATAAGCTGGTATGAGCTTAGGATTCCAACTTTGCCAAGAGCTTTGACTTGCTTAAGTCTTGCGGCTTGGGTTGGAACCTGTCCAAGGGGTTTAGTTGTAGTAGATTAAGGACAATAAATGTTAGTTGCCGACTCTCAATTGCATCGAAGTGTAAACAGTTCAATATCGGGTCATAATTGCGTATGCAATCACAAGTTTGCATGCGGTTTTGTGTGATGCGATCTGTGTTGGGATAGGTGACATGGAAGTGGATCGCATGTTATAGGCTTGTAATCGCGTATTTTAGCTTTTCGAGGAGTTTTCCAATCAAGAGCCGACCGTTTTGTGTGTACATTTGAATCCTTAAGTCTTATGGGCAGGCATTTGAATCAAGTCGGTCTGCCCAGTTGTGGTTTCCAAAGCATGTATGCATGGTTATTGCCATGGCTTACGCACGCGATTGCCCTAAGTGGTTATTGAAATATTGTTGGGATGGAGCTTGGTAATTTGGAGTATCCACTAAATCACTTGGATTTCTGGACCAAAGGTCGTTTAACGTTCCAAGCTAGTCCAATCGATCAGTTTCGACAACTCATATATGTGAATGCCATTGTTAGTACAATACTTGCCATATGTCGTGGCATGTATTCATATGGATTTTCCTATGAGGTGACGTCCGACCCAAATGTTGGTCGCGTGCGCTTTGATGATTGAGCACTTGGTGAGTACATGAGTGGTCGTAGAGTCGTGATTGACTCGGTAGTTGGAGCTTCGAAATATGACAGTAGCTTGGTGTACGATCCCAAATTTCGATCCCGGAACATTCGTTTGGGTTATGCCAATCCCTTGATGGTAGTTGATTCCTTTATTTCCTTCTCCGGACTAGAAAATCAACTTAAGGCTTGGAGGATAGCAAATACCCCTTTTGTACTTTGGATGTTTGACATGTTGTTAGGTTTTCGGGAGAAGGGAAGAGAGATATGGAAAATAAGAGGGCTTTCAGATTTGGCACTCAAGAACATGGAGTGGCGGGTCTTGGGAAACAAAATTAGGAATTCAGATAAAGGTTACCAAGTATGTGTGAATACGGGAGTGGGCTTCGTATCCCGGACACTTAATAAACCCTCCTGGTTTCTCAAGAGGTCGAAGTTGGTTTGAGGGACGTGGTGATCTAGCAAGTGCGCGGGAGCACGGCGCATAACTTCGCACTATGATGACTTACTCTTGGCTCCAAGTTTGGGCTAGTAAACTTAAACATTTGCATAGCACTCGATGAGCGGACAGTGATCAGTGAGTTTTGGTCTTGCGACGTGGTCTCCGAGGGATGGACTTGCTTGGACTGTCGGCTCGAATGCTTATATAGGATGTCGACACATAGTTGGGCTTTTAGGCTCGGGATCCGATCACTAACCCAACTATGATGCAGTTACATCTTGACTCACGCATTGCGCTGGCGATTAGTGATGGCCATGGCGTTAGTTAGTGAGAAGGTTGCCATCATGTTCCGAAGTGTCTGCTTTTTGTCGAGTCCGGGCGCTGATGGAAATCCGAAAAGCCTCAAGCCTAGAATCTGGCTCTAGATTGCCTTCGTTGCGAGGTGGAGGCGCTCTCAAGATGTTGGCTCTAAGGGATGCTGTGAAGCTGACGCCAGTGCAAGGACTGAAGGTATCTGATCGGGTCTTGAGATTGCCAGGCTGGTACGGTAATCAGTAGAGGGCTGCCCCCGAGCTCGAGTATTTGCTAGGTTTTTCTCGATGTCAAGGACGAGCTAGCAAGCCCGGATCGTTGCTTAATGTTTCATGTCTGGTCTATAATCGAAGTTGAATGTAACACAATTGATTGACGAATGATTCTGGAAATGGACTTATTCGGACTGACTACTCGGATATGCCCATAAGATGTAAACATACGGTTGAGTCGTTAGTTCCAACTCAATTATGTTGTAACCATTTTCCGACTCGAGAATGGTGTTGATGGTTACCAGTAATCACTTCCATAGTTATTAGAACTAGGTTTTGTCACCATGTTCCGATGCGCTTGCGGGTAGGAAGCTGTTGCATCGAGGGGTGTGAGTTAGCTTCACATTGCGTTTAAGTATGAGTTTGCTGGCAGGGTGTTGAGACTTTGGGAACCCAATGAACTGGCCATGGGAACTCGCGAACTTGCATTGAGACATGAATTTTTTATTTTGCGTACTGAGAACTTGTCTAAATTCTCCAGTTCCTCGGGGAACTGTGGTTGTGTTGCTCCCTCTGCCCTTTGGTTCGGGCTTCAATGCCCGGTCTGCCTATCATTGGCGGGAGGTTGGAAATTTCCGAGACCCGAGGTTTTGGGTCTGGATCATCCTCGTGGCGAGGTGTATGTTTCTATTTAGAATGGTTTCCCCGAAGGTTAAGGCGATGGAAAAGCCAGCGCTAAAGCTGGTGGGGATCCTTCTCAGGTCCTGCAATGAGTAAGATGGTGCAGAGATATGTGGGGGACTGCCCCTAAGCTCGAGTACTTGCTAACTAAAGAGGATGCGAGCGATGAACCCTCAGCAGTCAAATAGCTGCTTCTTTTGCTGGACAGCCCCCTTGAGCAGAGGCGACACCAGGCTTTGCCCCCATGCTTCCTCAATCATCCGAGTCCCGGTTGGAGTTACAGTGGGAACACTCTGGAGAAGTAGAAGAACCCATTGCTTCGGGATCCCATATTTATATGAGCCTCTTTGGAGGAGGAGAAGTGGTGGTTGGCTGAAGTGCTCGTGCGAGGGGCATAGCTGATGTAAGTATGCCAACAATGCAAGCTATGGTGGAAGATTAGGAAGCCCGGCTGGTGGCAGAGTCTGAGGAGAAACCTACCGCTGTGGTGGCATAGAAGCAGGCCGATATTGAGGCGGATAAGGAGAGGGCCTCTAAGTAGGTAAGGAAAACGGAAATCCATCGATGATTACCATTAAAAGGGGGCGAGGATGATGGAGAGAGGCGCGCATCGATGTCTCATGAATCCGTCACTCTTGTGAAGATTAGAGGAGGAGGAAGCGGTTCCGGAAGGAAGGGTCCCATCACTGGTGGTGACCTGCCAAGTGCTGAACCTGTACATGAAAAAGAAAAAAAGAGAGAAGGATGAGTAGCATCGATAATTGTTAAAGGAATTATAGATACTTTGGGTCAGGTAGACCGATAGTATATGCGAGTGTGACCCTCGCTTTTGGTCCCTAAAGGTATGGTGTGGTTTTCATGTACACCCTGTCATCATAAAGAAGAAATGTTAGACATGTAGTCTATTCGGGGTGTGTGTAGAAATGAAATATGAATTAGTAAAGATTGCAATTTGTGTCAAGTATTTGGATGTTCTTCTTATGTTTTCAGGCGTCCTGTACTTACATAAGCATACTTATTGTTACACCTAACAAAAAAACGATTGTGTACAGAGCTCTGGGTCAATTATTCCAAAGGGGTGTGATTGTGTACCGCGCTCCGGATCAATTATTTCGTAGGGGTGTGATAGAGCGCAGGCTTCTAGTAAGTTTCCCTCAGCTCAGGAAACCCATAGTTTGCGAAGCCAGGCTGAGCATCTGCTGTATTTGGGTTGCCCGGGGTCCCAAGTGTAGCGAAGGCGTATGACGTCGCGTTGTGCGGTCCGTCCGGTGTGTCGCTCTCCCATCGTTCATCGGTTTGTGGCGAGCGGCGAAGTCATTTATTCGCCAAAGAAAAGCCCGGATCATCATCCCGTAGGGTCCGATCGTGGCCATGGGTTGCACCTAAGCCTTTAGAGCTTCAAGGAAAAATGATTTAATGTCAGTCTCAGTGATGCACCAAGATTCAACAAATACTAGTAGCCAGGAGAGAAACTTACACCACTCCCGGCTTTCTGTTGGGCGGCCCTAAGTTGGTTGGGACTTGGGCGCAGAACGATTTATCCTCGGCCTCGGTACGGGGCCGAGGTTCGAGTTCGTGGTTATATATACTCGGTCGCGTCACGGGCCGGCGACTCGAGTAGCATTGCCGGCTCCAATGCTCGGGGTGTCGATCGTAACCAGTGTTGTTTGGCCTAGAAGTTGGATCGAGGTTCGGATGACGGCACCGGCTCCCGTGCTCGGGGCGCCGATGTGGCGATCGAATGTCTGTACTCAAGCTGTTTGTCAGGATTAATTAAACATGTCATGAACGTCATGCACAGAGTAAACATGGAAGGGAGATAGGAAACTGAACATCATTTCTAAGGACAACTCTAAAAGTAGTAGCCTTTATAATGCCTTGAATTGCAGGAAAGAAAGCCATCGTTGCAAGGCGTGAATCAATTGTATACTAAGTTGTGTAGAGTAAGGTGAAGATGTTAGTTGTTCTGTGCCCATGGGAGTTCGGCTCCGTCCATGGTTGAGAGTTTGAAAGTTCCATCGCTGAGCTTCCGTTGTATGAGTATGGGCCTTGCTAACAAGGAGTGAGGCCTGCAGGTAGAGGAAAGGTCCGTTTGAAGGCGAGGCCGCCGATGTGCCTCCGCGCGGGCCCTTGGCTGAGCTTCTAGTCGTGCCCCAAGTGGCCAGAGCATTAGTTGGAGGAGGATGATTACAATACAGCAAAGAGGAGGTGTGTCTTGGAGAAGTGGCCTTGCCTTCCATTTTCATTTCATTTTTTTGCAGGCATATATATACATAGGCCGGAATGAGGCATCTATCCGTGAATTGATGATTCTGTTTGAATTGCAACAGTAACGACTATTGGAAAGGTTGCGACCCTTTACCAACAGACATTTCCGTCGACAATTGAGATCAAGGTCATAATTTTTGACCTTTAAACATTAATGTGTATGCCCTTATTATGCTATTGAATCTTTTCTCTCGCGTACTTTTTTTCTGGGCAAGCTGATGATGTTAATGAGTCGATGATCGATATCTCTAATGATAACCTCGGGGATTGCTGTATCGTAGACGACGATCTTGGGGATGACAAGGAACTGGAATTCTCGGGCTCGCTTCCGAACGTTCCCCCGGTAATGCTTCCCAACGTGCCCCTTGCTGATTGGAGGAGGTCGGGAGCGCCGCATAGAGGACAAAAAATGGCCCTGGCACAGCGAAAAGGAGGTGTCTTTTATAGGAGAAAGTACGCTTTTAGTTTATGTTCTACTTCCAATGGGAGAGGCAGATGTAGGGAGGAGTTGCAAATTGGTATCTCTGATGACAACCTAGAGTCAACCGCGCCATGGAAAATGTAGTCCTGACGAGGTGGGGGGACGATCTTAAGGGATTAATCTTCGGTCGAGGTCCTTTTGAATGGGAATCTTTGATGAGCGCTGAGTACCTCAGAGATTCCATGTAGTAGGGATCCTCGATGAGCATCGAGTGGCTCGAAGCTCCCACATAGTGAGAATCTACGATGAGCGTCGAGTGGCTCGGAGATCCCGTGCAGTGGGAGTATTTGATGAGTGTTGAGTGGCTCGGAGTACCCATGCGGATGAATTCCTCGTGGTCGTTCTGCAAGTGATGAGATATGTTTGCGTTGTGTCTGCGGATGTTACAGAATCGACAATATCCTGTAGGGTCCCTTGGCGTACTCGTCGAACTTTCAGGTCATGGCCTTTTGCATGGTTGGAAGTTGCAGATAGCGAGATGGATTTTCTCGGGGGTGTTGTTAAGAGCAGTATAGCTGCGGAAAGATGGGAGTTGAAGATGATTCCTTCCATTGTTGCAACTACCTTTGATGTTGCCATCGCGAGCAAGATTGCGCAGAGCTATAGAATTAGAGTTTTTGGAGCTCTGAATGTCATCACAATGTAGGATGTTGAGGGTAGGAGCGTGATTCTTTTAGGCTAGATTTCGGCGTAGGAAGTAGCCAACATTCATGCAGAAGATCTCCTGAATCTTTGATTGCTTCTGATCAGTCCATGCTCTAAATTCGGAATCAGGTAGTACGCCATTTGTGAGCTGGATGATTGCGATTCGAGGAGTAGGTTTCTCAACTTTAGCCAAGGTGGTGTGGGATCTTGCGAGATAGCCTTTGAGAGTTTTCAAGGGTGCCTTGATAAATGTTCGTGACTGAGAGGATGTATCTGGGCATCGTGATGTGCAACTGGGATTGCACGACCAACCTTTTGGCGAGTTTGTCGAGAATTGGGATAGTTCAAGGTGGAAGTCGAGAGAACCCAGATAGAGTCGTCCTGGATAAGGACGGGGAAGCAGTTGCACTTTATGGCATGGGTGACGTGTAATGAAACCATGTGCCATGTGTGGCGGCTAATGAAGATTCGGGAATCATGGCTTCTTTAAGTATGGGGCAAGTGTCGATATGTTGAAGCGCTTGTTCCATTCGGTATTAAGGTTGGCCAACGTGAACGGGTTATGCCTTGTACTGGTTTTGCAGATGTCGCGGGCATGCCCCGTGGTTCCCTCATGATTCCACGGATCGTGTCGGCGATAATAAGAGGTTGGGATCATGTTGCATTATAGAGGTCGTGATCTAGCCCAGGACTTTGGAGCCTAGCACACCTTCTTGATGGAAGGTATTCGGCAATCTATGAGTCTCCAACTTTGATTGCATGATTATGTGGAAGTTGGTTGAAGTGAGCTTGGGCCCAGTTGGATGCTAGAAGCATAGGTGACAAGTTTGGACTCATAGTAGTTTGAGTCCGCCTAGCGGAGACTCGAGTGTCAAAGCCGGGGACGGCCGGGATGATGCGTTCCATTTCTGATGGTGATTCTGACATTGCTGAGATTAGAGGTCAGTCGTGCCTTCATAGAATTCCATATGTGGTGTTGAAGCGTCGGGGCCACTCAGCTTTGTGTACGATCCTAGTGAAGGGATTACGCCCCAAGTGGGTTTCTCTTGAGTGGTCGGCGTTTCTTCGCATATCTCTTATGATTATTCAGACCACGTCTAGGAGATATGCCAAAGGGGGATTTTCTAATGGAACCGTTAGTTTTGACGAATTTTGGGAGTTCCATTCCGTCGACGTCTTCTGTTGTACACATCCGGCTCTCCCTCTTTTATATCATGGATGGTCTGGCTGTCGAGGTTGGGCGAGCCGGTGTGCACCTTGGTCCGGAAGTACTCTGGCCCGACGAGCTACTGGAAGAGTGGGACTCTGGTTGTGAGTGGCGACAGTTAGGATCTTCTGAGTAGAAGGTTGATTACTCGAACCCGGTTTGTTACTGTGTTCCTTGGCCATAACTGATGATGGTTTGATCACCATCTCGTTTCTTTTGTCGTTACTGTCGTCGTGCGAATGTTGAAGTGGACGACGATTTTTTTAATGAAGCTGAACCTTCTTCCTCGACGTGGGCCCCTAGCTTCGAAATAAGAAATATCCATTGCGGTGTGCCGCGAGCAAGCGCGATTCTGAGCAAGATGAAGTAGATTGATGATGTGTTGATTTTTCTTGAAGTTGGCGCATAAGTTTGATGTTAATCTTCAACCCCTAGCACAAGAGTTGCATTCTCACATTTCTTATTAAGCGTGTGAATCTGTGTTTGAGTCGCAGGAGCTTCGGGCTCCACAAGTGGAAAGATATCTGTTTCCAGTGGGTCCTCCACCGCTCAGGGCGGGTGAGAGTTACCAGCGTTAATTGCGGCCAATGGGGTGAGCGTTAGGTTTTGCCAGAATTCTGCTTAATACTGTTGAAAGTCATGATGCTTTTTGGACATACTGCTCAAGGCGCTTCTTGCGGATAAGCTTTTCGATTACATCTTTGAATTGACGACAATTATTGGTATTGTGCACGTACATGTCATGGTATCGACAATACTTGTCGGTATTCTTCTCCTGATTAGTGGATTCCCTATTGTGTGGTTTCTTGTACTAAAGCGTGTTGCACGTTTCTTGGTAGATTGTTTCCAAGTCTTTATTAAGCGGGGTGTACATCTTGTATGCCCATTGAGGGCCGGGCTTCTTGGGTTCCGTAGGAACCTGGCCATTGTTGCAGCCGCCTTGCGCACCGTTATTTGGCCTTTGTTTGAAGGGACATGCCCCATTGTCCTTATCGAGGAGCTTCGCTATTTGTTTCCCTTTGATGCTGTCATTTATGGTATCCGCCTGCGGATTGTTGGGAAGACTGACCCTGGAGATTCGGTTTCGTCTCGCTTCTTCTTGACATAAGTATTGCCTTACTTTTTCATGGAAAGCGTCAAGGCTTTTTGACTTCTTATGATTGATCCATGCCCCAAATTCAGAAGTTGGGAGGACGTCCTTTGCTAACTGAAAGAGTGTGGTGCATGGATCTGTATCCTCAACCTCGGCGAGGGCAATGTTGAACTGGGAGAGGTAGCTTTTGAGCTACTCAGTGGGCTCTTGGTATAGGTTGGACTGGGTGAGGGCATTCTTTGGACTCGGATGTGTACTCTGAATTGCTTGACCAAGTCTATTGCCAACTGGCCGAGGTTGTTAATGGAATTGAGTGGGAGGCAAGAGAACCATAACAGAGCGGTTCCTAATAAGAAAACTGGAAAGCACTTGCATTTGACCGGATCGTTTCCCCGGCTCGGGTCCATTTGCCATTTATATCGATTAAGGAAGGCACAAGGATCGGTGGTGCCTTAATCAAGCATCATATGTGGCATGCTGAAGCATCGCGGCCACTCAGCTTCATTTACCCTTCTTATGAAGGGGTTGCGCCTAATGTGCGCTTCCCATGAATCGTGCACGTTCCCTCGCATTTCCCTCATAATCCTTCGTAGAATGTCGGGAAGATAAGTTGGATGTGGATCCCCGTTGGAACCCATGGGTTTTGGTGTGGTTCCGGAGTTCTTTGGAGAGGGTGCCTTCTATGAAGGATGTTCGAATCATCTTCCTCCATGTCCTCGACATCTATGATTGGGTCCTCGTGTGGCCGATGAGGTGGAGCAGGATTATGCGGATCTAGTCTTGTTCTGGAGGAGCGCGGGCCGCTGAAATAGCGGGCCCATCATCCTGATTAGCGGTTGTTGGGTTATGTCGAGGAAGAGGTTGGTTGATAGGACCTGGTCCGTCATTGATGATCAAGAGAGAGCGATCTCGGTACTGTACCCCCTCGCTATATGTGACTGTAGTTCGGTCGCCGTTACCTGTCCCATTGCCGTTGGTGTGTCCATTGTTGTTGCCGTTATCGAAGGCATTGGTGCGGGCGGCGACGTTGTTGATGAGGCTAAACCTCCTCCTTTGATGTAGCCCCCTAGACTCAAAAGAGGAAGTTCCTAGATAGTTGGTCGAGGTCGAGCGTTGTTCCGAGTTAATTGAAGTTGAGCGACATTGTGCTGACTTTCTTGAGGTTGTTGATCAAGGTCGATGTTTTTCCTTAATGCTTGATTAAGCTCGATCGCTTTGTTTTCATATTTTTTATCAAGCGCACGGATTTGAGCTTGTGTTGCGGGCGCTTCGGGGTCTACTCTAGGAGGGACGATTTCATTGGTGGCTGAGATGTCTGCCGGCTGAAGTTGTTGGGACGTACCGGCCTCGGCTATGGCTGAAGAGCCGACAATTGCGTTCTTTGGTCGCTTTGCCATCGTGAGCGGACTCGACGGCAGGTTCAGCAAGGAACATCAAGCTTGTCAGGGTTCGAGATGACAACATGCGATAAAGGCGCAAAATCCGAGTTTTCTCAGTGAAAGCTCCAAATGTTGATGGCAAAAAATGTCGTAAACACCAAAGATTCCAATTACTAGGAATAGTTAATTTGGTCCCACTTTGAAGCGTTGTTGGAATATTATTAATCACTCAAAGTTACAAGTGTGACACCATCCCATTACATCTCATTACATCCATCTTTATGCTAGATGATGTCAGAATTAAGCTATATGATGTCATCCTTATGGCTATATGATGTCATCATCCTCATTTATGATGTCATAATTATCATATATTTAACATATTAAGAGGACACTTTTGCCCTTCTTCTTCCTCAAATGGGAGATGCCATTAATGGAGCTCTCTAGAGGTCCCAAGGTCTCAAATTCCAACCCCTTTGAAGTGTGAAGTCATGGGGTATTTATAGGAAAGCAGTAGGTAGGGGTTAGGTAGAAGTAGGCAGAAATAGGGACCACACCCAGAAAATTCGCGCCTGGAGCCTGCACATGCGGAAAATTCGCACCTTAGCCTGGTGTGCGAAATTTCGCACCTTGTGGGTATGAAATTTCGCATCTCAAGGGTGCGAATTTTCGCACCTTGTGGGTGCGAGATTTCACACCTCGAGGGTGTGAGATTTCGCGCCTTAAGGTGTGAGGTTTCGCACCTCGAGGTTGCAAAATTACGCACCTCGTGGGTGCGAGATTTTGTACCCCGAGGGTGTGAGATTCGGCACCTCATGGGTGTGAAATTCGCTCCTCACGGAGGTGTGAAATTCATGCCTCCTGGGTGCGAAATTCGCACCTTGCTGGGTGTGTATTTCGCACCCTATTGGGTGCGAAATTCACACCTCGAGGGTGCGAAGTTCACAATAGGAGAAGCGCAAAGGCCATGGGCATGGGTATTTGGAGGAGCGGTGAGGTTCGTGGAAGTTGTTGGTTGAATCCTGACTTTGAGTCGATCTGTTGATTCTAGGCAACACACTTGTTGGTGGAAATCGAATGAATCGGGCGGTGCCCATAGTTTCGACCTAACCGGCTATGTCGATCGCTGCTGGGACTGTGGGGCCCCGGACCCCCACAGACAATGTGCCCGAACCCGCTTGACGACTCGCCTTCGGCTCGAATGCGAACGGATACTGATGGATGTCGCATTTTAGGGATGCGACGTCCTGCTAGTGGCCAAACTCGAGTCTTCTGGAACTGGACACCGAATGACATTGGCGACGCCTTTGGACTGTAGTATCACTCGATATGTTGAGTCGAGCGTGCCTTGCATACTTTTGGGAACCGGACCAAAAGGACGGTTAACAAGTATTTAATTTTAGTATGCATGTCTTTGCTTTATGTGTGTTTATCTTGCTTATTAATATTTAAAAGTACAGATTAATATATCTGAAATCAAGAATTGAACGAGAATAAATCGGTATAAACTAATAGATATTAATTTTAGAAAAAAAATTATGGGACACAATTCCTAAAAGGAAGGGTGTATGTGATACATACAAATAAGGGATAATACTGGTATTTGTTCCAGGATGAAACCCTAGGATAGTGCTGGTTATAAATAGCATAGGAAAAACCCTTAAGGAGGTCAATGCAATAACTTTTACCCCTTTTAAATAACTGCTAATGCAGTTGTAGAGATTAAGGAAGAAAACTGGAAAATATAGAGTTAAGGGAAGGAAGAACTTTGGTGAGTCACATTTTAGAAGGCTTTAAGACCTAATTAGGTAGCCAATTTTTGTTAAATGATTGATAGTTTATTCCCAAGTGTTATATGTTTTGTTTACATGGATTGAATGATTATAGACGAAAGTATGAAGTATTTATATGTGTTCATAAATCCGATTTTATTACGTTATCATATTGACATGAGGTATGGTTTATAAGTTAAGGGTAGGCAGCGTTAAACAAGAAGGTTCAAAGCTTATGTGTGCTCTTAATGGTGGTAAATGGATCTATGATAAGCGCTCATAAGCTTATCTATTTACCATAAATAATTCTATGATTCTGATTACAATTTGAAAAAGAGAAATATTAGGTTAGGGGTATCCTAGTCATCTCCATCCTATGCTCAAGGCAATAGAAATACATAGTTATTGTTTGTTAATAACCTGAGTGTTCATCACTGAAACCTATTTATGTTTACCATATTTTATGTGTTTTAGGATGCATGATCTGATTGTATGCAGTGTGATAATAGATGAATCTTTACATCTGTATACACTAGGCATATATGACACACAAACATATGTAAGTTTATCATCATTTTGGATGGGGTTACCTCCATCAGTCGGGTGTATGGGATTGTTAGGTCAATACAATTAAAACCTAACTAGAAACATGATAGTGGGACAGGTTGTGGTGCTTATCACCTATTTTATTGATCTATCTAGCATCAAGTTAGGATGTTAGGTACGCATATGGCTTAATGCAAGCTCTATAGGCCTTTGTGTATTTGGGAAATACAATGTGCACAAGTGTTCAATACATGGTTATCTAGGTTTGTGACCCATTGGTATATAACTTGAATCAGTCCAGGTTGATAGATAACATGGAATTATAGGGAGTAATGACATTTTATAAGGGCACTGGGATCATATATGTGAGATATATGATGTAATTTTGGGTGTTTGCCTTTACTATTTCATGTAAATATACATATAATTTATGGAGAAAGCTTTACCCAAAATGCTATTTGAATGTTGATTTATTCTCATACCAAACTATTTTTCTGACACAATTTGTTTGTTTCTTCAACCTTTGGGGTGTATCATTCATGATGGGGCAGCTCAAAGTGTTAATCCAGGAAAGGATGCTTAAATAGGATGTCACAAAGATGCTATTTGAGATGCTTTATCAAGAGGAAAAGCTGCAGATATTTTAAAGTCTTAAGTAGTTTTAATGCTTAAAATAAATGTATTCAAAATGTTTGCAATTGGCTAGTTTATTGCTTGCTATATGAGTTGATCAAATGTAATGTTTGAGTACTATGAAACTAGTAGTTGAAGGAACATTATATGCTTTGTTTTCAGGATAAGTGAATGAGATGAAATGGTAATATATTTTATAAGCTAATATACTTAGAAAAAGACTTGAATTATGGTAGTAGATTACACAGTTGCAATGTGTATATCATATTACTGGAGCATCTATGCATTTGTATTGGAGAGTTAAATGATATCGCTTATTTTTGGGTATTTACATTTGATTATGTTAAAAGATAAAAATATCAAATATGGAAATGGCATCTGCTATGATCAGGATGTATTTCCTGAAGCTATATACTCATATATATATATATATATATGTGTGTGTGTGTGTGTGTGTGTGTGTGTGTGTGTGTGTGTAGTAAATGTATACATGTATTATGATTGAGTGCAGAATAATATTTGCTATTTTTGACACATATCTACCTATGCTTGTGCGTGTTTCAGCTATAGACATATACGAGGTGCATAGATGGAAGGACATGTGAATCAAATACATGTTTTTTTTACAGCATGAGCATGGTATAGCTGAGCAAAAGTATAAAATTTGAAATAAAAAAAATTGCAAAGTTTTGTATATGTATGTGTATATGTAAAACACAACCTATAAGATAGTGCAGAGTTATTTTCTTTAAAGCGCCATTGGGTTGAATGAGTCATTTGATCATACACTTTACCATGTGTTTGAGGAAACGCCTCTATGGGATTTCATATGATATGCACTATTTTATATCTTTATATTACCTATATATCCTCTTAGTTTTCTCATTAAGTATCTTAAAGTTACTAGAAACCCTTAGGAGCAAGAATTAGACGATTTGTGCATGTGTGCATCTTGTGTGCGTGCACAATCCCAAAAACCTTAATACCCATGTTTCCTCTTTTCTTTTGTGATACTTTTTCTGATGGGTTTTTACTATAAAATTCTAAATCTGAGAATTTTAGGGGATAATTTATTTATATATGTCAAGATTAAACTATGCTTTTGGTACCAGAATAGAAATGGTTATAATATGAATAACCTATGAAATATGTTCTACAAATAAACATTTTCCCTTACAAAATTCTATGGAAATTCATCACATATGTTAATAAAGAAGCTTTTATTCCAACTTAACTAATAAGTTTATATTGGTGTGTGAGTGATCTTGGGGGCTTAATAGGGGAAACCTATTAAATAAGTGATCCATGTAATATCTGTTACTAAATCAGGACAATTATTTGTATTAATACTTAGGTATCGATGGTGGGTCACTGCAGATAAGCCGCTGTAACACCAGTAAATAGGTCTTTGTTATACAAATTATTGGGTTACGGACTGATACACTCTACTGCTGGGGATGAAACAGGGTATTTACGTAGTAGAGAGTCGATCGCTTGGGTAGTAATTAGGGTACACCTAATCCTGCTGGTATGTAATTAGGTTAACACCTAATCATGTTATGTAATTAGGGTACACCTAGTCCTGCTGTTTTTTCTCCTGTTAATACAGTTGATAGGAAATTAGGCAAAGAACCTAATCCTGTTGAACTTGTTGTACTTGTTATAGTGCAGACATTACCTGTTTAGGATATAAATGTGAAGCGTTACTCGATCATAAGTTTACTCATGTTAATCCTATCCATTGTACTATTCTGTTTAGTTTATCTGATGGCACCGTACCTTTCTCATCCTGTCTTTTTTGCCTGTCTTGGTATTTCTATTTTATTCATATTTGTATATCACTGGAACTCGCCAAATATTATATCTGACCCATTGTCTTTTGCCTCTTTCTTCCTTTCCCCCCTCCAGGTCCTTAGAGTGGCGGCATTCAGTAGTGACTAGGATTTCTCTTATAGATTGTACTTGACGTGGATTTCTGAGACTATGCCTTAATTCTAATAATACAGTTTTAAAAAATTTCGCTACTTATTTTTTTGGTCTTGGAAATGTTCTGTAATGATTATCTATTGTGCTTAATGGAACTTAATGCATTCTCTTATGAGTATATTAATGGACGTAGGGTGTCACACCATGCCTACTCACGTAAAGCTTCAGAACAAACACATATGCATCAACCCATCACAAAGTATGCACAAACATCCCACTCACACACACCACACAAACTCTCATGTATACAACAGACACCAAGCAAAAAAACAAGCAGGGGTCAGGATGGGTGGAGACTGTGATTTCAGTCAGGAAAGAGGCGGCGCATATGTTTAAGGAGGTGTGTAACGATCTAAAATTTTCGACATTTTAATATGAAACTTGTTTGGATTTACTGAATATAAGTTTGATTTAACTAAGGTTTAAATATAAATTTTGATTTAATTTTTTTTAAAATAAATATCTTGTTTTGTTGTATAACCATAGTTTGTAAAGCATGATTTATTTCTAAAGATTTTACCAAACATGACATATTTTAAAGTAATATTATCGCATAATATAAATTTATTTATTTAGAGAATTTTGTATATTTTGAAACCAATAAGAAATGATATTTTGTTTTGATATGAGTTTATAAAGATCTTTTAGTATTTAAACTTTATTTTGGTTAATGTAATTTTTAGAAATTTTATTTATAGGCAATGTTTTTTTAGTTGTAAACATTATTTGTAATAAAATTAAAAAGAAACTTAATAATGTTTAGAAGGCAGGAATGAATTCTGAATTAAAAATATAAGATATTAGTGATAAAAATAAAATAAAATAAGTTGAAAATAAATTTTAATTAATAAATTTTTCTGAAAACAATATCCATTGGCAAACAGTTCGTCCTTGGTCAAATTGTCAAAACGGTCTGTTATATAGCTGCTAAAACGATCAGTGTATGAATATAAACAATAATTAAATATCCGCTTCAAATAATCGTTCAGTTTCCGAATGAGCAGTCTTAAAATATTTTATAAATTTTGACGGTAATTTTCAATTTCGAAAATAAGCACATATTTTTCTAACGTATTTTAGGGCAACCGTAGTCCTTTTGGTACTTTACAAAAATAATCAACTGGTCTATTTTGTTTTGTGATCGGTATACGTTATTATGCACGATTTTGCTATTATTTGTGGATACTCATCATCGATAAATAAAAATAAAACAAACTAAAATGCTAAACTATATTAGACGAAAACCGCAAGTGAATAATATGTTTAGGTATATTTTCTTTATTTGTTCATTTCATTTTAATGGCATCAATAAAAGGGGTAAGAAACACATGACAATATTTTATAAATGGAAAAGGGGCCTTAGAATGCAAATGAAGTAAAACAAGGAAAGGAGACTCACGTATAAAATGAAATACATTTCAAGACAAATTCAAATATGAAACTACATGGGGTTTGTTCGGAATTTTTTTTTAACACTTGTACACTTTTGGATCAACGAAAGCACCATTTGTCCTTTAACATATGGATTGCCTTACACGTATTATCCCATTTCAATATCTTGCCGCACCCATCTGTAATGTTCATTTTCTTCCCCAAGCTTTTGCGCATTGTTCCTTCTTCCACCTGCATAGCTCTCTACCACCTTTGATCCCCTCTTCTTTAATCACTAGCCTAGTTAGCCTCTTCCCATGCATCTCTAAACGCTAGTCTCTCTACGCAAGTATCCATCTCCTCACTCCGTCACCCACTACCGCAGTCATCGTCAGTCCGCCACCACCACGCTACCAGAACTACTGCGGCCTCAGTACTCCGCCTCCATGGTCACTGCACCTGACATGCAACAACACCCACGTCCGCCACCTAGCTTAACACCACCGCCAGTCAGCCATGGTCCTCTGCCATACTCCTCTGCAGGCCACCACCACCTTGCTTCCAGTCCGCCTCTTCTCCCCTCTCCTCTTCCAAGCAATACCCCTGTTCTTTTCCTTGCGTGTACCCTCTCCTCTACTTTCCTTGTAGCAGCAACCTCCACCCGCATGCAAGCACCGCCAAGTACCCTCTACAGACCCACTACACACCCCGTGACCCCACTTCCCTTCTCTTCAAACTGTTACCTTTCCCTTAAAAAAAGGGTGAATGGGAACATATTGAGGGTGAAAATGAGGGGACACATGAATGGAAGGAGCTAGCTTGGTCAACATATGCAGGAAGAAATTTTGGAAAGGGCGTAAGTGGCATGCAGAAAAGGGGAAGTTTTTGCAATGTAAAAGGATTAATAAAAAGAAAAAAAATGAAGAGCTGATGGCTGTAGCCGCATATATGTTGGAAGGATGGGCATGCAATTCTACTAAGGAGTTGATGGATTTCCTGTAGCGAACTTGAAGGATGGAGAATCATGTTTTATGGAGGTGTTCGGATTAATTGTGGTAGTTGCAGTGATAGTGATGACCTATACATGTCTCATTGGTGGTTGTAGTTAATGGAGTAGAGGCTTGTGAAGAAGAGGGTGTGCGCTTATAACGTTCGTAAGCTGATACACAATTGATACCAGTTCATCAATGAAATTTGGAAGCACGCAGGTGAGAATTCTAATCAAAAATTATTTTTAAATTAGTCATAATAGTTGATTATGGTCAGTTGTTAATCATAATTAATAAATCGTTAATAATTATGGGGTGTTATGAATGATTGCTATGGAATGTTGATGAATGTATATGTAGTTGTAATACACCATACACTAAGCGTTATTCACCGTAACGCCTTACACACCATTGATTGGTTATTTTAATTGCTATGATTATAATGGATGAATTCATGTTTGTTTATTGGTTATTTGGTTGATTTTGGTTGCACGAAATCACGTACACCGTAGTTGTGGAATCGTACGGGTAATTAATTTAAATCCTCTTTCCTGTAAATAACGATTTTATTGAAATAAAAATAGGGAATGTAGTTTTAAATTTGAATTAAATTATTTATAAATCTAATTAAGAAAATAACTTTCATATGAAATAGTTTTGAAAACAAATTCTGGTCATTCATTGGTTGTTGGGTATTGAATTCGGATTGGAAAAACGATATCCAACATCGACGGTTATTTTTTAGTAACCGAGTTTTATAATAATACTATCATTTCAATTTAATTTGAAATAAAGGTTGAAATTCAAAAGAATTATTTTTGAAATAATTATTTTGGGAAAGGACTGAACAAGTTCGAAATAATCATTCAATGTTAATGTGATGTGGTATGATGAATTTGGAAAAGGATTTAATGCGAACTCTTGGTTCCATAAGGATTCTGAATAATAATTGAACGACTTTTAAATAAAATAATATTTTATTTCAATTTGATTTGAAATGGAAATTTCGAATTTAAAATGATTTTTGAACTAAAGATTGGAACATAAAAGTATTATTTCAAAAAAAGGAATTTGGAATACGGTTTTAATCTAAGATATAGGAATATAATTTATTTCGAAAAAGAAAAGAATTTGGTGATTTTTATTTAAAAGGTTATATAACGTGAATCGAGTACGTCGCACAACAATAGTTCGTTAATATCGACTTTAAATTTCAAATAGTGATAACTTGAACATTTTGAATCGAATTGACTTGAAAAGAAAAACGATGGATTTATATTAATGATTGGTTTTGAATAAAGGAGGAATTATTAAATTCCAACGTATGGTTTTCAAGTTATGTCTAAATTAAAGTTTGAAAAGGTCATTATACGTGCAGTTCGACGACTGTAATTGAAAATCGAATAAAATGGTCTTATAAAATTTATTTTAAAATCCAGAAAATATGATAAATTAAATTTTATTATTTAAAAGTGATTTGAGTTAAAATTTGTGAATTTGGAATGATTTTGGATCTATTGATTAAATATCTATTTTACAACGCTTTCCGTAATGCTTTTACGTTGTATACCATTTCCTTAGAAATAATTGGAATTTGTAAATCTTTAAAACACGAACTATTATCGAAAGGAATTTGTTAATTATATTGAAAGGTTTCAAAAGATTTTAAAATATATGAAAATTAAATAAGATTTGAATTTAAAAAAAGGAATGGGTTTTAGATAGAATTAGTCATCGGATATTCGATATGTATTTACAGGAGCAGATAAATATGATCAGAAATATTAAAACATATCCATATCCTGATTCTGATAGTGTTTGCCTGAGTTTGTGAATCGATTTAAAAAATAAGTCAATTAAATTCTATTTAAAATTATATTTGAAATATTAATTATTTGAATTGTCATAAATGGAAATTCAATTCCAAGTAAGGATTTGGTAGATCGGGATAACAACGAATAAATGGATTTTGGTTTTGAATTATAAGGTTGGGTATGAACATTGAATTTTGAGAAAAGGGTTAAGATGATAACGGGGGTAAGGAAATTGAACGAATCCAACCTAAATTTGAAAGGAATTGATAATGATTGGAAAGGGAATTTGAATTTAAAAACTCGTAAAGTCCATAGCTATAGTTTAAAGTGCGCTTAATATTTGGAAAGTCCGAGATCGAATTTACGTTCGATAACCATTCCAAATAATAATACGACGTATAAAACTGGAAACTTGGAATCGATAAGTGAAGACCGAGTATATTCGAATTGTTTGGGGGTATTGCTAATGTCTCGGATCAGGCCGTACACCTGATACGAGGTTATAAGAGACATGAGATCTGAATATATTTGAATATTTTCGGGTTGTTGTTCCGTTCAAACCCAGAACGCACATGTATAGATTGTGTGTCAGACAATGAAATTTACTACATAACACTGATTTACGTTAATTGTGAGAACCCGTAACTTCTCCGTGGAGGAAAGAGCGGATACTTTGAGAACAACCCAAATCAGAACGCAGACGGAAGAACATTTCATTGTTATTACAACAATTCCATCAGAATACAAGAATATACAGAGTATAAATGAATAAATTACATTCGATAATTATCAGAGATTACAATAAATTATATAGCAGCGGAAAAACAATATAAAACACAAATGAAAGTAATATACGGATACAGAGCTTTCCGAGCATCGTTCCAGCTGTAAATCAGGATCCTGTGAATATAAATCTGCAAAACCAAAACTACTAACTGCCCGTGTCGAAAATAGGGCCCCCCTGAGTTTAGGTTAAAACAATAAACTCCAGGTCAGTCATGTGACTGGTGTGAGAACTAAAACAGTTATTTAAAACTTTACTTTAAAAGAGAGTAATTCAAGGGACCACGCCGTATAACACGGAACGGGTTTCCTCCCAAGAATACCAGTGCATAGGATAAACAACGCAATGCTTTTTCGAAAAATGAAGCTATTATAAGACCCAGGTCCCATCATACAATGCAACGCAAGCCAGAGGATATGGTTTTCCCTTATAATAGGCAAACATGCTTGATACGTTTAAAACAAATCATTTGATACTATAATAAGTGTATAGTGTCAAAACAATTTCAATCATAAATATAAATCATAGACGACATAAGCGCCCCATCCCACTATGTCGCCATACTAGGCTCTACAAATAAAACCGAAATACACGTATTGGAAATTGGATTTCCGTCATGAGTCGAGGCAAAGGGCAAGATCCTCTCCACTTCGAGACATTCTAGCAAATGCCTCAGGACTACACACTCTGGGTAACCCTGGATCGGTTGGGCCGGTCCTCTCTTACGTTTGAGGATTGGCAATTCCTGAACACACGTTTCCCGGTCCTTACAGACCTATAATCGAGGCGCCTCATTCCAACAACCACAAAGGTGAAAAGTATATAAATGTCAGGGCTGGTAAGTCACTGACACCACCAAAACTAGAAAGAAACGTCGTGTTCTCCCAACGGTCCATATCCCATTTTTAACTCATACCGAGGTGTGAGGCTCGCGAATTCACGTTATACACAAAGCTGCCACGTAGGCCGTGCTTTGATCATCAACCACAAGACTTTGCTTTTCAACAGAAGCCTTGATCCATGCAACTCAATATGCCACACAGGCAATTCATGCCATGCGATTGATATCTATCGATATATAACCTCTAAGCTCGTACGTCTCAGAGAAGGGCGTTAAGCAAAAGAATAAATTCTCCGCCGCCAAACAGATATATATTTAACAGAAATCAATCAACACAGAATAAAATCCAATGTCAGACACACAATCCATTAACAAGTTCGTTCTAGGTCTGAACGAAACCGGAGGCACTTTCCTCGCATATCCATCGATCTCCAAGTACGTTTGGACGACCACTAACTGATTCCCACATCTTGGGTGTACAGCCCAATCAAGATCATCAGTAATCACCCAAACGATGTGAAGACTTCCGGTCTTCGACCACCGTCTTCATCTTCGACATATCGTCGAATCGGTTATTCAGAATGGGTATAGACCCGGCCTTTCCGAACAACCCGCGTATATTAAAAACAAATGCTACACAAACACAACATACGCCTCATTCCAATTCATTAGTCACTAACCATAAATCAGTAAGAGAGCAATTCCCCAAATATTAACCCTGAAGGCCGAAACCAACATCAGATCAATACCCAGGAAACCATTCTTTTTAACTAACCTTCAGCTAGTTTCTAAATTTCAATTCTTAGGGAAAGGTTCCCATTAATTTTATCCAAGATAAATTCTTCGAAATTTATCCTTTAATCTTCCTTTGGATGTCTTTTCAAACCAAATTATGGTTTTCCAAACTAGTCGAGATTAGCGAACCACACCGAAGAAATTATATATTTTATTTCCCAATCCCAACCTATTCATCCCTTGAAGCAAAACTGGTAATACTCCATATCTAACACCACAGTGTTGTCGGTAAAATTAATTACCATTCCACGTTTTAAACCTAATTAAAGATTTAACTATCGCTTTGGAGCAAAACTGGTGATACTCCATTCTCGCTCATTTGCCAAATTTGATAATTTAGATTATCAATTCACGTTTCAATCTAATTGCAGATTCATTAAAACTCCTTTTATTTGGTTAAAGAACTAATGTCATTTAAAACACAGTTACGGTAAACACAAATCACATTCTATTTAATATCAGGTAAAAGAACAAGTGTTATTTAAAACACTATTCACGATGAACCCACAAATCAATTCTATTTAAAACCCATTTCAAACCCAATTTATTTATTTAAAAATAAATGAGTTTAATTTTAGTTCAAAACTAGTTCATTTCGATAAAAATCTATTTTTATCTTTTCAAATATGGAGTTTTTCATCCCAATTTTTCCCAAATCATTTCTTATGATTTTACACAAATTATTACTATTTTTAATAATTTTATCAAGGCCCGTACAGTCGATTTCCACCAACGGCCAACGAACTGCACTTACAGCGACTTTTTCAAATTTGATTCGGACATATCTCCTAATCCAACTGTTAGATTTCAAATTTCTAATATTCGTTAGAAAGTTCTTTTCGATACGAACCCAACGGTTCCAGTTTAAGGAGAATCCGACGGTCAGATCTCCCGTAATGTCCGTTCGAAGTTAATGGTCGAAATTTACGAACTGCCGCGGCGCGTTCTATTCAGGCCATTTATTATATATATAATATATATAATATATATTTCGTCGATTACTATTTAAACGAATTTTATAAATAGTTTTAAATTCGTTTCAAAAACAATTTCAACCTTTATTTCAAATTCAAATCAAAATTGAATTTTCTATTATAAATCCTTTTTACTTTCATTTCTATTTGATTTCAATTCAAATCGATTTTAATTCGATTCGAATTCATTTTCTTTTCAATTCAATTCAATTCGAATTCGTTTTCTTTTCAATTCAATTCGAATTCGTTTTATATTCAATTCATTTCGAAATTGTTTTATATTCAATTCAATTCGAAATCGTTTTATATTCAAATCAAATTCGTTTTCTATTCAAATCAAATTCAAATTCATTTTCTATTCAAATCAAATTCGTTTTCTATTCAAATCAAATTCAAATTCGTTTTCTATTCAAATCAAATTCGTTTTCTATTCAATTTGAATTCATTTCAAATTGATTCAATAAAATCTCAATTTGAATTTTAATCTAATTTAATTTGAATTTTATTTCAAAATATTAAATTTTGAAATCACTTTTCAATATTCATTGTAAAACGAATAAAATCGATATAAATATCGTTCACGTCAAAATAGCGCAACTCTAATCAACACGGCTTTATATATTTCAATAATTCCGTTATTCTATTCAACGAATGAATATTTATTTTTGTCAACACACGTCTAATCTCAACGAATGAGTACTGTCCACATGTGACTATTATTGTTATTTAATATATTTCGTTCAACACATGACTAATCTCAACGGATGAGTACAGTCAACACATGAACCTTTATTTTATAATATTCTTTAATTTCTCGATTGGAATGAGGCCCAATCAATTACCATATAAAGTTAATTATATGAATTCCATACAACACATGTATATAATAGCAACGATAAATAATCAACCATCATCTAAAGTGCACTACACTGTATAAGCATCAAATATAGATATCTAACGCTTATAACAGCCTGTCAATCAATCGATCGACATACAACTAATTATTGGGATTAGTGTATGTCATATATTATCCCAATACCCGTGTGGGGTTTCAAACAATCAAACACAGATTTTATTTGTGCAGTTGGGCGATGTGTAAAATTTATCGTCCCAATCAATATCAGTCAAATCAGTGTATATAAACAAATTGGTCGATTCATTTATAAATATTTATTTATTCACATTCACGTTAAAAATTATATTTTTAACGATAAAATATTTATTTCAACACATCTACTTTTTATTATCGATTTCACATCAACAACAAAACAAATTCACAACACAACAATTAAACAAACAAGCCATCCATGGTTTGTGGATGACGGGTGTCGGGTGCTACCAAACACCGTCTGCATCCTAGTATATATATATAACTAGAAAAAGAAATTTAGAGTGAGGAGTTCTCACCAATAGCTATTCCAACTCCATGACACTTCATTTAGAGAAATCTTTGCCGCGCCCGCCTTTTTGTCGATTCGTTGCCGTAGCCATTACATATATAAAAATCACATTTTCACTTCGCTATTCAATATATAAAAATCGAATTTTTACTTTGCTATTCAATATATAAAAGTCGAATTTTTACTTCCTTATTCAATATATAAAAATCGAATTTTTACTTCGCTATTCAATATATAAAAATCGAATTTTTACTTCGCTATTCATATAGATAAAAATTCCATTTTTACACGCTATCCTCTACATAAAGATTTCGGCTTTCCAAATATAAAGATTTAATTTTTATTTCACTACATATATAAAGGTGATATTTTTACTATCTTACCTATATAAAAATTATATTTTTATACTTCTACAATATAAAAGATTATATTTTTATAACTCTACAACATAAAAGATTATATTTTTATAACTCTACAACATAAAAGATTATATTTTTATATTTCACATATAATAAAAATCATATTTTTATTTTTTCTATCATGTAAAAATTATATTTTTTTCCTACGCCTGTCATAGAAAAATCATTTTTTTAATTGTCTACTAATATCCAAATCATATTTTTATCTCTAACGAACTAATTACTTTATAAGTAAATAACCTAGACAATAAAATAAACCAAAATAAAAATAAAAATAAAATAAACTTACATTGTATCGGATTTTCAGAGGGGGGGTCTTCGGTCGGTAGCAGGAGGAGGGGGCCGTCGGTCTCGGCAGTGGATGGGGGGGTGTCGGAGTGGGTGAAAGCAGAAGAAGAAGCGGCCGCAGCAGTAGGTAGGGGGGTTTACCGCGTGTCGCGGAGAGGCGTGGGGGTTTTCGTCGCGCGGTGGTGCAGGGGGAAGGGGGAGGGGTCGTGCGGTGGCGTGCCGCTTGGGGGGGGGGGTCTCGATTGCATCCGGGGGGGGTGTTCGGAGGTGGCGCCCCACCTCTGAGGCGGCGGCGATCGATCAGGGGGGGCGGCGGGTTCCCCCCCTCTTCCTCTTTCAATTTTTTTTCCTTTTCGTTCTAAAATGAATTCCAACGGGGGAGGGGGGGGGGCAGAGAAATATAGAGAGGGAGAGTTTAATTTATTTAATTATTTTATTTGCAAAAAGTTGACTTTTACATACGACCTCTAAACGAGGCCCACCGCCTGTCATCCATAGCGTATTACCCCCATTCCGAACACAATGGGATATGTACCGTAAGCTGATTCGATCGTTTCGATCAGTTTTCGTCAAAATCAACATATAACTCTATATATTGATTTTGAACGTGCATTTCAATTTACCGGGGTCACATACGAACTTCAAAAATTCCCGAAAAATATTTTCTAGCTTCGTATTGACGATACGGTCCTAACAAAACGAGTTTCGTCGAATTCTGCGATCGTTTGAAAAATGACCAATTTCCAGTCGATTAAAATCAACTAAAACTGGTCAAACGCATTTTCCTTTGCCACGCTCACATATTGATTCAGAAAATTATGAAATTTGAAACCTAGCAATAATTTAACATCACGGATCCAACAAAAGTGGTTTCCTCGAAATCCGAGGTCGTTTGCAAAAATTCCCATTTTTAAGGGCCTGAATTCCATAGCGACTATTCAGAATTTTCAACTGGACATATCTTTTGATTTCCGCTATGAAATTTTGATTTTTCGGATTCGTTGGAAAGATATTCCCAATTAGATCCCATTATTTTTGGTTTCACTAAAATCCGGTTTATTTTGCACCCGGTACATTCAATTGAAATATGAAATTGAATTATCGAACTACCGCGCCATTTTCAATTCTATTTATAATTATATATAATTATTTATATTCTAACGACGACATATATAATATATACATTCGAAATATGTTCAAAATAAATTTTCGTTGATATTATTTAAAATAATTCATTTTAAATGTTCAAAATTCGCTAAAATTGACAAAATAAAAATTTTAAACTGGCTTAGATTTTCGGGTTGTTACAATCTCCCCCACTTAAAACTTTTCGTCCCCGAAAAGGAACAAAGTCGAAAGTGGTTTGATTAATCAACTCTACGTTCGATCTGGCTTCCATTCTCCAACTTTTCAGTTTCTAGGAATTTTCAAATTCTTCAAAAATTTGGCTAACACCCTAAATTTTCGAAAAATTTCGCCATAACCTCCCCTGCACCGGGAGCCATGGGAAAATCCCGAAATTGCCATACAGGCCTTCTGATCTCAAAAAGAAAAAGCCAAGCGGCTAGCCAATAGGCTCATAAAATCATCATCACCCAAACAAAACAGTAAATTATAGTAAGCATGTACCTATTTGTCGGGAAAACAAATTTTGTTCTCTGCTCTAGCCTCCTTGCTATGACATGTTCAATGTAAGTACATGTATATGCGAGCAAATGCGACCAATTTTCAATACAGTCCAATATTTGATGCAATTAGGCATAATGGTTCAGAATTATCAAACAAATAAACAAACAACACAAGCATCAATCAATTAGTGGATTAACATTTCAAATTCATAATTTTGATATATATATATAGAAAATCATGTTTTTGATGCCAATTCACAACAAATAAATCTATCTATATAAGTTTTGGTTCTCACACCAGTCTAATGGAAATATATAGATATCATACCTTCGAAACACGAACATAAATTCTGATGACGAGTACTCAACCATCAGAATCATCTTCGGGCCACTAGAGTATGATTCTATATCTATCCAGTATATTAAAACTTCGAATATACGTTCATGACGCGTATATGCAAAATCTTTATATATTGGATTGTCCATATTCAAAATAAATAAATATTCAAATACGTATAAAACGATTTAAATTTCAAAACAAAATTGTTTTCATTTGAAAAATATACTCTTCACACTCGTTCTAGGATACTACTGATCCTATCTTTAACGAGTCATTCTAATTGGATATTACTAATCCAATATCTGATGAATTCTTTTGTATGGTTCTAATGTGTCTTGTTCTCGAGCTCTGTAAACCAAAGCTCTGATACCAAATATGAGATAGCCGACGAAATCCGGTAGGCTTTGCAACCATCCCTTCATCCCCCAAGCAGCAGGTAATACCCACCATGGCTCCTACATAGTCCCCCAATCCCTTGTTTTACGGTGACCCTCTCGAGTCTCGCGCCTACTGGCAAACCAACGCTCTAAACTGCGACATGTAAGGGTAAGAGTCTCCCGTTCGCCACCAAACCGCGAAGCGAGAACCCCCTATCATGCGTACCCGGCCTACTCAGGGCCAGCAACAAGAACTGGTAATACTCCATATCTAACACCACAGTGTTGTCGGTAAAATTAATTACCATTCCACGTTTTAAATCTAATTAAAGATTTAACTATCGCATTGGAGCAAAACTGGTGATACTCCATTCTCGCTCATTTGCCAAATTTGATAATTTAGATTATCAATTCACGTTTCAATCTAATTGCAGATTCTTTAAAACTCCTTTTACTGGGTTAAAGAACTAATGTCATTTAAAACACAGTTCACGGTAAACCCAAATCACATTCTATTTATTATCGGGTTAAAGAACAAGTGTTATTTAAAACACTGTTCATGATGAACCCACAAATCAATTCCATTTAAAACCCATTTCAAACCCAATATATTTATTTAAAAATAAATGAGTTTAATTTTAGTTCAAAACTAGTTCATTTCGATAAAAATCTATTTTTATCTTATCAAATATGGAGTTTTTCATCCCAATTTTTCCCAAATCATTTCTTATGATTTTACACAAATTATTACTATTTTTAATAATTTTATCAAGGCCCGTACAGTCGATTTCCATCAACGGCCATCGAACTGCACTTACAGCGACCTTTTTCAAATTTGATTTGGACGTATCTCCAAATCCAACCGTTAGATTTCAAATTTCTAATATTCGTTAGAAAGTTCTTTTCGATACGAACCCAACGGTTCTGGTTTTAGGAGAATCCGACGGTCGTATCTCCCGTAATGTCCGTTCGATGTTAATGGTCGAAATTTACGAACTGCCGCGGCGCGGCGCATTCTATTCAGGCCATTATATTATATATATAATATATATTTCGTCGAATACTATTTAAACGAATTTTATAAATAGTTTTGAATTCGTTTCAAAAACAATTTCAACCTTTATTTCAAATTCAAATCAAAATTGAATTTTCTATTATAAATCCTTTTTACTTTCATTTCTATTTGATTTCAATTCAAATCAATTTTAATTCGATTCGAATTCATTTTCTTTTCAATTCAATTCAATTCGAATTCGTTTTCTTTTCAATTCAATTCGAATTCGTTTTATATTCAATTCAATTCGAAATCGTTTTATATTCAATTCAATTCGAAATCGTTTAATATTCAATTCAATTCGAATTCGTTTTCTATTCAAATCAAATTCGTTTTCTATTCAAATCAAATTCGTTTTCTATTCAAATCAAATTCAAATTCATTTTCTATTCAAATCAAATTCGTTTTCTATTAAATTTGAATTTATTTCAAATTGATCCAATAAAATCTCAATTTGAATTTTAATCTAATTTAATTTGAATTTTATTTCAAAATATTAAATTTTGAAATCACTTTTCAATATTCATTGTAAAACGAACAAAATCGAAATAAATATCGTTCACGTCAAAATAGCGCAACTCTAATCAACACGGCTTTATATATTTCAATAATTCCGTTATTCTATTCAACAAATGAATATTTATTTTTGTCAACACACGACTAATCTCAACGAATGAGTACTGTCCACGTGTGACTATTTTTGTTATTTAATATATTTCGTTCAACACATGACTAATCTCAACGGATGAGTACAGTCAACACATGAACCTTTATTTTATAATATTCTTTAATTTCCCGATTGGAATGAGGCCCAATCAATTACCATATAAAGTTAATTATATGGATTCCATACAACACATGTATATAATAGCAACGATAAATAATCAACCATCATCCAAAGTGCACTACACTGTATAAGCGTCAAATATAGATATCTAACGCTTATAACAGCCTGTCAATCAATCGATCGACATACAACTAATTATTGGGATTAGTGTATGTCATATATTATCCCAATACCCGTGTGGGGTTTCAAACAATCAAACACAGATTTTATTTGTGCAGTTGGGCGATGTGTAAAATTTATCGTCCCAATCAATATCAGTCAAATCAGTGTATATAAACAAATCGGTCGATTCGTTTATAAATATTTATTTATTCACATTCACGTTAAAAATTATATTTTTAACGATAAAATATTTATTTCAACACATCTACTTTTTATTATCGATTTCACATCAACAACACAAACAAATTCACAACACAACAATTAAACAAACAAGCCATCAATGGTCTATGGATGACGGGTGTCGGGTGCTACTAAACACCGTCTGCATCCTATATATATATATAACTAGAAAAGGAAATTTAGAGTGAGGAGTTCTCACCAATAGCTATTCCAACTCCACGACACTTCATTTAGAGAAATCTTTGTCGCGCCCGCCTTTTTGTCGATTCGTTGCCGTAGCCACTACATATATAAAAATCACATTTTCACTTCGCTATTCAATATATAAAAATCGAATTTTTACTTCGCTATTCAATATATAAAAATCGAATTTTTACTTCGCTATTCAATATATAAAAATCGAATTTTACTTCGCTATTCAATATATAAAAATCGAATTTTTACTTCGCTATTCATATAGATAAAAATTCCATTTTTACACGCTATCCTCTACATAAAGATTTCGCCTTTCCAAATATAAAGATTTAATTTTTATTTTACTACATATATAAAGGTGATATTTTTACTATCTTACCTATATAAAAATTATATTTTTATACTTCTACAATATAAAAGATTATATTTTTATAACTCTACAACATAAAAGATTATATTTTTATAACTCTACAACATAAAAGATTATATTTTTATATTTCACATATGATAAAAATCATATTTTTATTTTTTCTATCATGTAAAAATTATATTTTTTTCCTACGCCTGTCATAGAAAAATCATATTTTTAATTGTCTACTAATATCAAAATCATATTTTTATCTCTAACGAACTAATTACTTTATAAGTAAATAACCTAGACAATAAAATAAACCAAAATAAAAATAAAAATAAAATAAACTTACATTGTATCGGATTTTCAAAGGGGGGGGGGGGTCTTCGATCGGCAGCAGGAGGAGGGGGGCGTCAGTCTCGGCAGAGGATGGGGGGGGTGTCGGAGTGGGTGAAAGTAGAAGAAGAAGCGGCCGCAGCAGCAGGTTGGGGGGGGGGTTACCACGTGTCGCGGAGAGGCAGGGGGGTTTTAGTTGCGCGGTGGCGCAGGGGGAAGGGGGGTCGTGCGGTGGCGCGCCGCTTGGGCGGGGGGGGGGGGGGGGGTCTCGGTTGCACGCAGGGGGGGTTCGGAGGTGGCGGCGATCGATCAGGAGGGGGCGGCGGGTTTCCCCTCCCCCCCGTCTTTCTCTTTCAATTTGTTTTTCCTTTTCGTTCTGAAATGAATTCCAACGGGGGGGGGGGGGGGGCAGAGAAACATAGAGAGGAGAGTTTAATTTATTTAATTATTTTATTTGCAAAAAGTTGACTTTTACATACGACCTCTAAACGAGGCCCACCGCCTGTCGTCCATAGCGTATTACCCCCAGTCCAAACACAATGGGATATGTACCGTAAGCTGATTCGATCGTTTCGATCAGTTTTCATCAAAATCAACATATAACTCTATATATTGATTTTGAACGTGCATTTCAATTTACCGGGGTCACATACGAACTTCAAAAATTCCCGAAAAATATTTTCTAGCTTCGTATTGACGATACGGTCCTAACAAAACTAGTTTCGTCGAATTCTGAGATCGTTTGAGAAATGGCCAATTTCCAGTCGATTAAAATCAACTAAAACTGGTCAAACGCGTTTTCCTTTGCCACGCTCACATATTGATTCAGAAAATTATGAAATTTGAAACCTAGTAATAATTTGACATCACGGATCCAACAAAAGTGGTTTCATCGAAATCCGAGGTCGTTTGCAAAATTCCGATTTTTAAGAGCCTGAATTCCATAGCGGCTATTCAGAATTTTCAACTGGACATATCTTTTGATTCCCGCTATGAAATTTTGATTTTTCGGATTCGTTGGAAAGATATTCCCAATTAGATCCCATTATTTTTAGTTTCACTAAAATCCGGTTTATTTTGCACCCGGTACATTCAATTGAAATTTGAAATCGAATTATCGAACTACCGCGCCATTTTCAATTTTATTTATAATTATATATAATTATTTATATTCTAACGACGACGTATATAATATATACGTTCGAAATATATTCAAAATAAATTTTCATTGATATTATTCAAAATAATTCATTTTAAATGTTCAAAATTCGCTAAAATTGTCAAAATAAAATTTTTAAACTGGCTCATATTTTCGGGTTGTCACATTAATGCATATCGGATTTGTGGCAAAAAAATTTCCTCATCTCTAAGTCATATGAACTTAGAGAGTATGCATCGATAGGAATAAGTGATATGTCGTGAATTGTCAATGTGACATACTCGAGTTATGAAATGAGCTAGTGATGATCTAAGCATGGTTGTTGAAGCATAACTTTGTGTATATCGTGACCTCAACGAACCTCACACCCCGGAGTAATGGTAAATTGGCGGTTAGGTTGTATACATAATCTCTAGTGAAAATTGAAAGCTTCGGCGATAGATCTACTTCGAAACCTGAGGGAATAAAGTATATACGGTGTCCAATGTCTAGATGTTATCCGAGATATATACTTTCACGCTATGTATTCATTGTCCATTATCTAGATTTTAATCGGTAGATACTTAGCTTCGTGTCCTCGATTGATCTTTCATGCCAAGAACCATCATATTGGAAAACCCGACAACCAATATGAGCCATTCATTTTGTTTGTAAACTATGTATGTGGGCATAGTTACTATGCTCGCTAAGATTTATATATTTATTTGTGAAATGGTTTTCTACACTATGAATTAATGATATTATTAAAAGAGGATTTTACATATTAAAGAGTTATTGATTATCATAAGACAAAACTCGCCCATGTGGTGTGCGTTTGCATTGTGTGATATGGGATGAGCTTATGATAGCTTCATTTTCCAAAGTCATTGCGAATTTCTATGCACGGGAATTCACATGGAGTAAACCTATTCCGCATTAGCGGCGTGGTCCAGTGAATTTTCTCAACTTTAAAATAAACCCGAAATAATAACTGTTTGGAGTTCTCACACCCCCACGACTGACCTGCAGTTTATTGTTCCTTTATCTAAACTATGAGCGCCCATAATTTTGCTTAGGTAGCTAGTAGTTTAGTTTGCAGGTTTAGCGTTTAGAACTGGATTCAGGTTTCGAGCTAGAGACACATTTGAGATTTATTTCCTCCATTGTGAGCATTTGTTTCCGCTGGGCATATGGTATACTCTGATTTATTTGTAACTCTGGTGTAAAAATTTCGGTAATGAAATGAAAAGTTCTATTCCTTGTGTTCAAATATATTTGTACCCATAACTATCCGTCTTTATGAACGATTTAAGTTGGTTTAATTACCGGCGAGAATCGGGCAAAAAGGTGGGTCATTACAAGGTGTTTGTGGTAGAGCGAGGTGAGGCGAGGAGGCTAGGGCGGATCAGAAAGGTGCTAGGCAGCATGGAATCAGGCTCCAAGCAGGTTGGAATTGTCGGCTTCAGCTAATTGTAGAGCTCGGCTTTGTTCAAGAAGGAGGCAACAAGGGGAGGTGCGCGAAGGTGAGTTGATCGATCACAGCTGAAGGGATGGAAGAGGTCGATGTTGGATATGCATGGTTGGAGTTCAGGAAGAGGGTGGTGATGGTCTAAAGTCGGAGATGGAGCTCGGTAGTTGGGGCACAGAGATTGCCAGCCAAAGTGTGAAACGATGAGGAAAAGGGTGATGACGGTGATCAACTTTCTTCGATGATGGGAAGGAAATAAAATGGCGATGGGATGATTCAGGAGAATATTTTTTGAGATGGGAAACAAAGGTTACAACATGGATAAAATTAAAGGAACGATAAGAAGAAGGAAAGAGTCGGAGCAACCTTTGTGTTATCTCTATATTTTTTTCTTTTATATACAGTATTCACGAAAAGCTGGTTGGAAAACAAAAATTTTGAACGCTTCCTTTAGGAAATAAATCAAGGAACGCTGCTTGAAAATTGGAACCATTAAAGTAATTAAAGTAAATGTTTAAAAAAAAGAATGAATGGCTAGACGGATATTGGAAAAAATGGAATGAATAGTTCAAATAATAAAAATTGAACAAACAGTTTTCAAAATATATAATGACCAATTTTGAAAATATATATAGCGAACAGTTTAAAATATATATATATATATATAACGAACGTTTTTTGACGTACATATATATTTAATGAACGATTTTGCAAATCAGATGGTAGAAGATATTAAATGAAATTTTGTTTCGATATGGGAGCGATGAATGAATAAAACTAAATTAAGGAATTGGAAAAGAATGGATTTGAAATATCAAAAGAAAACGAACCCGACAAATAGAAATTGAGCGACCTTTGCAGCAACAATCAATACAAACGACAAATCAACAAGAGAAATATTTTGGAATAGAATCAAAGATAAAATTTTATAAATATTGAAAACAAATTATATAATAATACGAGTTTACTATTTAAAATGAAAATTCAAGAATGAATTCAAATTCATATAACTAACCTCGATTAAATTTATACATTAATTAAGATTTGGAATTGCCAATATTACTTTCTACTATTAAATTATATTCATACTAAAATCCAAAACAAATTAGTTTTGTAATCAACATCAAAATAGCTATCATATAAAATTCAAACAAGATGAGTTTTAAATAAATAAAAATAGAATAAAAATCAAAATTTAAATTAAATCATTAAATAAAAATATACTTGAAATTCTAGTTATTACACTCTGCGCAGTCATGGGAGTGTAACACTCCACGTCCATTAATGTCACTCTCATAGGGAATGCATTAACTTTCATGGAGTATTATTGGTGAATTGAACATAATATAACAAGACAGATACATATATTGGTACTTGAAAATTTTCAAAACAACATTTATTGCAGCGAAGAAATAGTTTGATTACAACAACATCAAAAACCAACAGAAAAAACAAGTAAACTTAGTAACCATCTTGACAAATTGTTTTCTGAGTACATAAAATAAAAGGCATAACCCCAACATGAGTAGCCATAAAAGAGATGAGCTGAACTCTACTTTCAACAATCCAAGCACTTCCAAAAGAGAGAGAAAGGTCCTGATCAAGCTCCACTAGTACTAGTCCCACCCTGAGAACCTGGTGAGGGGGCACGGGGGGGGGGGGGGGGGGGGGAGGGAGGAAGAAAAGGGGGTCAGACATAAAGTCTGGCGAGTACCACAACTTTAACAATACAATTATGAAAGTAATTAGGATAAGGCAAAAACTGGTAAAATAAGGAATGACTGTGAAACGAGTGGGCAAGGCAAAACAAACAGGAGGAATATTCTGCCGTTAATCTCGCTCTTAATCACTATAGGGTAATTACTATACTGCACCACCGCTAGTCACCCTAAGAGTTGATCCCGCCTACATAATAATCATAATGGTAGTTTCGTGTACCCCTAGTTGCCTTCATAGGTGCTGCCTGCCACTATCTCCACTAGTTGTACCCACTACCCCCATGCGATCGGCTCCCTACTCATAGGTACCCGTGCTGGTCCCACAGTGGGGTGTATCACTCCCCAAAGTGGCAACCCGATAACACTAGAGATGCACGACTTATATCTACACGATGCAACAACGTCTTACCTACCAGCCCGGGCCCACGCACGCACATGTACCCGTTGGACATGCATTGCCACCGTTAACCCGTTTTGACCTCTTACAAGCAAACCCAGTAAGCGTGTCTCGTCCTCGATCTAACTCGAGCTCGCAAAGATACTTAATGGGTTACTGGTTTGAAATGGGTCCCCCATGCTTGACACAAGCTTTCCACCTATGCTTGGTCCCCACTAGAATTTTCCACTTAATCCCCGTCTTATTCATGTCTTCTTACATGTTTAAATTTGGTTAAGTGTTTCTAATCGTATTTCGCATGCCACCCATGTAACCCACTTAACCCCTATGTCCCACCACATGTTTATCTTAGTTAAGCGTCACTTAGTTCATTATAATCGTAACCATGTAAGACCTCCCACATTAGACTCCCGTTTGCGGTTGCTGTATTTGCCAGGCGGGTCCGGGCAGTCTTGTACCGCAAACGTGTCTAACCTCGTCTCATTACAATTGTTACGTGTCTAACCTCGTCTTATACCACAAACGAGTCTAACCTCGTGTCTTAGGCATTTATTATTACAAATTATTTCACCCCAATATGAATTAATTATCCCTATTCAAATTTCCAATAATTTCCAAGTTAATTATGTCCATAATTGTCACTTAAATTATGTCCATACTTTTTAGGTATAAAAATTATACCAATTAATGTCTCAATTTAATTACACGCTTTTAAAGTCATTTTATGCCAATTCACAATTTACATAATTAGTATTTTCCCCATTTGTCTCCAAGCTATTCGTACGTTCAAATATGAAATATGTTAGACTCATAAATAGTCTAACTTAAAAAAAAATCACAACTTGCATAACACATAAAAAAAAGATCTAACTTGCAAAATAGGAATTCTAACATAAAATTGCATAGCCAACAATTTTCATAGACAATGGTCATATAGAATCATATATTTGCATAAACTACCATGGATCAAAATATAGATCTAAACATGAAATTGTGAACTTGCATATGTAAATTATGGGTCTCGCTTAACTTGCATATGTGAATAAAATTTTCACCCAAAAATGTGAATATGGTTTTTCACCTAAACTTGCATATGGATTTCTACAACTTGCATATGAATTTCTACAACTTGCATATGAATTTATCACATGATTTTGCATATAAACTAGCATATGTATATACTTGTGTACAATTCACATGTAGACTTGCATAAGATTCATACAGTTTAACATCCCAAACTTGCATAAAATTCTCATACGAATTAGCATATGATTTAACATCCAAACTTGCATAAGATTCACATATAAATTAACATATGATTTAACAACCCAAACTTGCATAACATTCATATATGAATTAACATATGAAATATATCTACAAAGTTAAACAACGTCATGCGATTCAACAGACATGTTCTCATAATCCAATTACAACCCATCATAATTAATTTAATAATTATATTGTGAAAGAAATAATACTCACAAACAAAAGAACAGTCTTGTTTTTCTGGGATCTGTATTCTGAAATTGAATTGCTCGGCATTGATGTAGACTAATTGTTATTCTAATTTAGGTTAGATTTGATTTTGATTCTTGCTTTTAAGTTGAAAGAGAACGACGGCTACTCTAGGTTCACCATTGACAGCATGATGGCTCTTAGTATGAATTAGTGTGATTTTAGGTTGAGGGTTAGGTTGCTTATATAGAATTTTAATTAATTAAGAGACGTCAGATTAACCTAGAAGCAATCAAGACCATCCAGACAAGATAGAATAACGACCTCAGCCCTAATGACTCAGCAGTGAGTCAAAACATCGTCACATTTCAGATCTGCCCGGGGGTAGGTCGACCCTTTGGTCGACCCCCAGGCCGACCTGGCCTTTGGACGGGAGAATTCCCGCCCTGCCTGCTCCCCAGTTTGAATTTGAATTTCAAATTTATTATTTTGAACTGTTTTTAATTTACTTGAATTCTGAAACTTCGGAAGGCCATAACTTCTTCATACGAAATCCAATTGTAACACCCCGTATATTCTATAACAGTAAAATTCACAAATTAAAGTATAATTAATTTCAGACCAAAGAATTAAGGGAAATGGGATATGCCACTGCGTTCGTCTTGGAATTCTGCTTGAGATAGAGTCCGAGTTTGTGTAACACCCCGTAATTCTATAACACTAAGATTCACAAATCAAGGAAAAATTAGAATTTAAATTCAAAATCAAGGGAAATGGGCTGCGCTATTGCGTTCATCCCGGAATCCTGCATGAAAAAGAGTCCGAGTTTGCGTAAATCGGAGTCCGTATGAGGAAGATATGGCCTCCGGAAGATTCAGCGAAGTTCAAATTTCAAAACAGTTCAGAAAAGGGAATTCAAATTCAAAATCGGACCCAGATTGGGCTAGACGGGAATTTTCCCGCCCCAGGCACCCAAGACGACTGGGTAATCGACCTGGAGGTCCACCCCCCCTTGACCAGGTCGACTGGGTAGTCGACCTGGGTCGCGAAATCCAGTTATCTGCACCTAGTTTGTTTTTCTGTATCCGGACGCCATTCTGACAAGATTCGTCCGCCTAACACTATATAAACAGCCCTAGTCTCCTTCTCTATTCACAATTCTTTTCTATCCTTATGCTGCAAAGATTCTTGGTGAAACATGTCTTCTTCCCCTCCTCTTAATTAAATAAATAATATATATATATAAAATAAATCAAGACGACGAAGTGCTGCTCAAGTTTGTCAAGAAGAGATTCGAATCAAGATTTAAAGCTTCAAGATAAGAATCAAAGGCTAACGTCGCACGAATCATAGCAACGCCTTCTTTCTATTCTAATCTAATTTCTGTAAGTCAGTTACTTTTTAGATTTGAACGTTTTCTCTGTTCGTGACATGAAATTTTCGGAATAAAAGAACATGCCAAATCTTTCTATTCGAATCTGTGCCTGTATCTTTGGACTTAACTAAGAACTGTTATGATTCGATGACCGATAAGACTGTGACTATGAAACTACGGACCTTAAAACCATATGCCTCTTTGACTATGAACATTGCCTATGACTATGGACATTGCCTATGAATATGAACATTGCCTATGACTGTGACTGTGACTATAAGAATTATTCCCTTGACTATGAACACAAGCCTATGCCTTTGATTAGAAAACATAAACCATTGCCTATGACATAACAAGGACAATTGTGATTAAAACACCTATGATTCATGACTAGGAAAGTGTTGCTTAAGTTTTGTGACTATGAAATTGGGTCTAAACCCGATTATCTATTCTGTCTGTTCTTGGTTTTCTTTGGTTTTAGACCTTGGGAATTTACCTATTAAGTTAGGTCTACCCATGTTCTCGAACCTATGTCTCTATTCTGTCTATTCTTGATTTTCTTTGGTTTTAGACCTTGGGAATTTACCTATTAAGTTAGGTCTACCCATGTTCTTGAACCTACGTCGTTATTCAACCCTTTTCATGTCGTAATCTATATGCCTATGAATTATCATCTTATGCTAGTTGTTATGTCCGTTCTTTCATGGCATTTTGGTTCATTCCCTTTCAGCCACGAATCTAGCTTTATTTATAATCTAGGTTGAATCACAATTATATGAACGATGGGAATACGTTTTGGGGTAAAACATGAAATTGACTAAACTAGGAAATTGACATAATTTGATGAAAATTAGAATAACAAGTCTAGTTTTGACAATGAACTGAAATTAGAATAATAACCAGAATTGGGTGGCAAATTAAGCATGATAAGTATGTTAGCATAATTTACAGGCGTAAATGGTAAAGGGTTTAATGGGCCACAAAATAGGTAGTTGGTATGAAAATTAAGTTTTGGGCATAAACTGTAAACTAGAATATAAAATCTAGTTTTGGCATGAACTGTAAATGGGGGTGTCGGATCTAAATTGCTAAAAACTGTAATATAGGCAAATCAATATTTGGGCCTAGGACACAAGTCCATTAGTAGGCATGGCAAATGTATAGGGTATAGGCCAAATTTATTTTAAAAAGGGAAAATGGACTTTGAGGATAAATTGTTAACAATTTATTTATATACAAAAGAAAGGTATATAAACGACATCTCTTTTAACGACACACAAGAAAGTTCTAGGGTGACAGAGAGGATAGTGTCTAGGCTTGAGTTTGGAAAATACAAGTTTCCTGCTCTCCCTGGCTATCCCTAACTAATCCGATGGATGGGATGGTTACTTTCAAAACCTGATTTGAAAATTAATCAAAACCCTTTGAACTTAGAAAACACGAATATGCCTAACCCGAGGTTAGACTGAGTTGCGATGTAAATCTGCCCGGAACCAACCGGCACATCCAGTAATTGCAACAATATCTGTCTAATGTGAGTGGTAGCGGCTTTAATTTATTTAGTTAAAGCTATAACAAGAATGGTAGGGTTAAGTTAACTAAGACACTTAACCAATTCAATATGATAACCAGACCGATGGATGGGGTCAGGTTCATACAGACACTTAACACAGTTAAGCTAGAATGGGAGGGTTAAGTCCATAGGAACACTTAACCAACTTAGCACAGTCAAGCTAGAACCGGGGGGGGGGGGGGGCTAAGTCCATAGGGACACTTAACCAAACTCATGGTAACAAGACAAGATCTGTAGGGGATAAGTAACTAGGAAAACACTTAGCCAAATTAACATGGTAACTAGACTAGAAGGTGGGGTTAAGTAAAGTTAATACACTTAGACAAATTAACATGTTAACTAGACTAGAGGTTGGGGTTAAGTAAAGGTAATACACTCGGCCAATTTGATATGTTAGATGGGCTAGACCGTAGGGTTAACTAAACTTGAACACTTAACCATCAGATTGTGATAAAGGAATAGGGTTAAGTCTAAGACGTGAAGGGATAATACTTAACCATTTATAACATGTTAGTCGAAACAGAAGGGCATGGTTAAGTTAAAAAGGAACACTTAAACAAAACGGAATGAAGGGGTAGGGTTAAGTAATAAGAAATACTTAACCAATATAACTTGGTTTGTGATGGGGTGAAGTCAACATTGAATTACTGATAACACTTAACCAGTTTAACAGGATAAATGGAGGGGGTTAAGTTAGCTTGAATTGACTAATGATACTTAACCAATCCAAATCGACGGGAAAGAGAAATAAATGGTAAACCTTAGTAGAACTAAGTAGTAATTCTTAGTATAACACGAGAAGGAGTGAATGTCCGTCTTAGTAAAAAGAAGGCTCCAACGAATTGGGTTACGAAGCCCGAGGCTTCGAGGGGACATGAGGGTACTCTTGGTATCCCTCTGTGAGGTTGCAGATGATCCTCCTGGGCTCACAGAGGTTAAGGTCTGCTTAGAAGAACCAGGGGTATGCCTTGGTTGCAATATATGGAAACCTACAGACTAGGATGGACCGACGTGATTCGGCGAGAAAACGGTAGCCCTGTGATAGCAACTCGTCGTCTACCATCCATCTTCAGTCAAGCGAGATACGTGAAGCGGAAAGGCGGAGAACTCCAAAAGACCATATACTTGTTGTCTAGTTATGGGTGAGGATGGCCATAGGATAGTGGGGGCACCGGGGGCCGGCGTATAGTTCTCATTTTTCAAGGTGTGCCTTTCATTAGTTGAGGGAGGGGTCAAGTGGGACCATAGCCACTGGAACAAAAAAAAACAGACCTTAGCATTTGCATCGGCAGATATCTGAAAGCTCCCGACCGAGTTCTGTGTTTCTTGATTTGCCCTGCCACAGGACTCGGGCCGCACATTACAGGACATGTGCATCTAGACAAGCGATAGCGATTCGCAATACATGCGTGGGGAAGTATAGGAACATATACCACTCTAGGTAGTGTGTCCTAGACTTGGGGGCATCATTCGACAGGAAGCACTAGTTGGACTAGGTGGCATAAACCCTGAATCCGAGAAGCATTCAGCAGATAACGTAAACTCTAATTAAATCTAGAAGGCACTTGGTGGAAAACCCTAGATTAAATCAGGGTAACAAATATTAAATGTATGCCTGAAGGCAATGGAAACTACAGGGATTGGGATCACGTTATCGTTACTAGTTGGGACATTGGTTAGGTGGTGCAGAGATATAGAAACCGGTATAACAAGGAAACAGCGAAGCAGCGAAAGTATTAGAGTATATCCAGTTTATCTTATCTTAGCATATCTCGTGATTATCTTGTCTAATCTTGCCAACCCTATCATCATGGTGTTATCTTGTATTCGGTTAATTCACGTCGTTTTGTTTTTCCATATTCACATGCCAGAAGTTACTGAACTTACTCAGGCTTTATGTCTGACTCTGTTTTCCTTTCGTCTTCTTTTCTTCCGTCCCCCCCCCCCCAGGTAGTAAAGGAGGGAATAGAATAGCTCAGGTTAAGTCGGACTGTCACTCTTTCCTAGCTTGAAGATTTGTCGAAATTTTTCCTGGATTCTCTTTTCAGATGCTATGGCTGGCTCTTGCTATAAATTGGGGAACATAAATGTTGTTTTATGCTTCTTTATTTTGTAAGACAGATGATACTCTGATATTGTAAAGAAATCATTGTACTAACTATATTATCAATAAAAGCAAAGTTTTATTTTCCGCTGTTTAATTTCTGTTTGTCTTAAAATTTATCTGCATCTTTTACCCAAATTGCTCCACAGAACTTAGTGCATTCCCTTTGTGAGTGACACTAACGGATGTGGGGTGTTACACGTGGTATCAGAGCTCAAGGTTACCAGATCAGATAAAGGATTTGAAAAATTATTTTCAAAACGGTTTTAAAAGAAGCATTTCAAAAGAAAATATTTGTTTTAAAGGCATATTCCCCAAAGCCATACGCATTATATTATCTTCCTCTGTTTGAATTCTTATCTTCTTCTTTCTTGAGTCTCTGGGGCTCCTAGCTTTCTGGGAGGTAACCTCATCGAAGGGCGAAGTAGTGCCCGACTTCCATCTATAACCATAGTAATTTCACCTGTGGCTAGTTTTCTTTCAAGCTTATAGGGTTTTCTGTACGATGGAAGCAGCTTCCGAGAGATTTGTCAACATGACTAAACACGGAAGGGGATGAGGAGTTTGGCTAAGGAGCATAACCCTAGGATGAGGAATTCATAGATGCAGACTTAGCTCACAAAGGAGGAAGAAATTATAAAACCTAAGACAAGAGGAAGTATCTTTACTAGGGTATGATAGGGCATGTAATTAAGGACAAGGGCAAGAACGAGGGACAAGATTTTCAGAAGGGCAAGTACATACTTTCACCACCAAGCGTACCTAGGAGAAAGATAGTAAAGTTCTGTTGGAAGAGTCTAGTTTTGCTGTTCATACTCTTTCCTTTGGTTTTAGCGCTTCATATTTGTTCATATTTGCTTCCATAGTTGGGTGTCTGCACCATAGTACTTGTATAGTAGAAAGATCCCACTAGAATCTCAAATCCAATTGGTGGTCCGACCAACTTATTTTTGGTTAGTAGGGATTTGAGGATAGCTATCGAGTTTGCTTATATCATCTCACATAGGTCGTCTAAATTCGGAGGAGATATTCCTTGGGTGCTTGTCTGATATTTGTTTAGGCCTTTGGGGCTTGTACATGAGGAATGTCGAGTTCGACTAGGATGGTTTACGTGAGAGATGAATAGTTGTGGCAGGCACTCCAAAAAGCACGTAGTGACCTTTCGACCCTTATAGTTATGGCATGGTGGATAAGAGAGAGAGACCTCAAACCATCTTGGTACGTACACTTGGTATCGTGATTGACATCTGTTTATCTTAGAATAGGAGGTCAGAAACTTCACAATCGTGAAGTAAAATTAGTTAAGATACAGTACGAGTAAAGCTCAAGAAGGCTAGATACTAGCATCATACCCTTTTCCTTAAGGGTGCATCCTTGATTTCTTTGTTTAGGAGATTACGCATAATTGTTTCTCTCTTTCCAAAGTATACCCTCTCGGTCGTATCTTCGATCCTTAGGTAGAAGCCAATGGATGTAAACATGTATTTGAAACATGTTATGGTTGAATGGTTGCAAGTGGGTGCTAATGGTTGCTCATGAATGCATATGCATACGTATTAGACACTAGATCAGTTTGGACGCTTTCATATTGCATTTACAGATATGTATTTGTTTGAAAGTTGAGCTTGATATGTTATCATATGGACGTTGCATATGGATGAATGGCTGTGCACGCATGTAGTATTTACGTAACTAGGGATGCTTGCATACATGATTGAACGCATGGCACTGACATGATTCACATTTAGGAGGTCGACTGAATCAGTAGACCGCCTGATTTTGCATTAGATAAAGTCATATACACACACTATGCATATGAACATGAAAGCATTAGAAATATTTTAAGGACAATGAATGCCTGTGATTGAATGATTGAGTAAATGGATGATTGGATGGTAGGACATATTCTTCCTAACTTGAAGATTTCGGGGACGAAATCCTTTTAAGTGGGGGAAAATGTAACACCCCGTAATTCTGTAACACTAAGATTCAAAAATCAAGGCAGAATTAGAATTTAAAATCAAAATCAAGGGAAATGGGCTGCGCTGTTGCGTTCGTCTCGGAATTCTACATGAAAACGAGTCCAAGTTTGCGTAAATCAGAGTCCGTATGAGGAAGATAAGGCCTCCGGAAGATTCAGCGAAGTTCAAATTTCAAAACAGTTCAGAAAAGCGAATTCAAATTCAAAATCGGACCCAGATTGGGCTGGGCGGGAATTTTCCCGCCCAAGGCACCCTGGTCGACTGGGTAGTCGACCTGGGGCACCCAGGTTGACTGGGTAGTCGACCTGGGTCACCCAGGTCGACTGGGTAGTCGATTTGGGGGTCGACCCCCCTGACCAGGTCGACTGGGTAGTCGACCTGGGTACTGGAATCCAGTTTTCTGTACCTAGTTCGTTTTTCTGTATCCGGACGCCATTCTGACCAGATTCGTCCGCCAAACACTATATAAACAACCCTACTCTCCTTCTCTATTCACAATTCTTTTCTATCCTTATGCTGCAAAGATTCTTGGTGAAACATGGCATCTTCCCCTCCTCTTAATTAAATAAATAATATATATATATATAAAATAAATCAAGACGACGAAGTGCTGCTCAAGTTTGTCAAGAAGAGATTCGAATCAAGATTTAAAGCTTCAAGATAAGAATCAAAGGCTAACGTCACACGAATCATAGAAACGCCTTCTTCCTATTCTAATCTAATTTCTGTAAGTCAGTTACTTTTTAGATTTGAACGTTTTCTCTGTTCGTGACATGAAATTAACGGAATAAAAGAACATGCCAAATCTTTCTATTTGAATCTGTGCCTATATCTTTGGACTTAACTAAGAACTGTTATGATTCGATGACCGATAAGACTGTGACTATGAAACTATGGACCTTAAAACCATATGCCTCTTTGACTATGAACATTGCCTATGACTATGGACATTGCCTATGACTATGAACATTGCCTATGACTGTGACTGTGACTATAAGAATTATTCCCTTGACTATGAACACAAGCCTATGCCTTTGATTAGAAAACATAAACCATTGCCTATGACATAACAAGGACAACTGTGATTAAAACACCTATGATTCATGACTAGTAAAGTGTTGCTTAAGTTTTGTGACTATGAAATTGGGTCTAAACCCGATTATCTATTCTGTCTGTTCTTAGTTTTCTTTGGTTTTAAACCTTGGGAATTTACCTATTAAGTTAGGTCTACCCATGTTCTCGAACCTATGTCTCTATTCTGTCTATTCTTGGTTTTCTTTGGTTTTAGACCTTGGGAATTTACCTATTAAGTTAGGTCTACCCATGTTCTTGAACCTACGTCGTTATTCAACCCTTTTCATGTCGTAATCTATATGCCTGTGAATTATCATCTTATGCCAGTTGTTATGTCAGTACTTTCATGGCATTTTGGTTCATTCCCTTTCAGCCACGAATCTAGCTTTATTTATAATCTAGGTTGAATCACAATTATACGAACGATGGGAATACGTTTTAGGGAAAAACATGAAATTGACTAAACTTGGAAATAGGCATAATTTGATAAAAATTAGAATAACAAGTCTAGTTTTGACAATGAACTAAAATTAGAACATTAAACCAGAATTGGGTGGCTAAATTAAGCATGATAAGTATGTTAGCATAATTTACAGGCGTAAATGGTAAAGGGTTTAATGGGCCACAAAATAGGTAGTTGGTATGCAAATTAAGTTTTGGGCATAAACTGTAAACTAGAATATAAAATCTAGTTTTGGCATGAACTGTAAATGGGGGTGTCGGATCTAAATTGCTATAAACTGTAAGATAGGCACATCAAGATTTGGGCCTAGGACACAAGTCCATTAGTAGGCATGGCAAATTTATAGGGTATAGGACAAATTTATTTTAAAAAGGGAAAATGGACTTTGAGGATAAATTGTTAACAATTTATTTATATACAAAAGAAAGGTTTATTAATGACATCTCTTTTAATGACACACCAGAAAGTTCTAGGGTAACAGAGAGGATAGTGTCTAGGCTTGGGTTTGGAAAATACAAGTTTCCTGCTCTCCCTGGCTATCCCTAACTGATCCGATGGACGGAATGGTTACTTTCAAAACCTGATTTGAAAATTAATCAAAACCCTTTGAACTTAGAAAATACGAATATGCCTAACCCGAGGTTAGACTGAGTTGCGATGTAAACCTGCCCGGAACCAACCGGCACATCCAGTAATCGCAACAATATCTGTCTAATGTGAGTGGTAGCGGCTTTAATTTATTTAGTTAAAGCTAGAACAAGAATGGTAGGGTTAAGTTAACTAAGACACTTAACCAATTCAATATGATAACCAGACCGGTGGGTGGGGTCAGGTACATACAGACACTTAACACAGTTAAGCTAGAATGGGAGGGTTAAGTATAGGAACACTTAACCAACTTAGCACAGTCAAGCTAGAACGCGCGGGGGGGGGGGGGGGGGGGGCTAAGTCCATAGGGACACTTAACCAAACTCATGGTAACAAGACAAGATTTGTAGGGGATAAGTAACTAAGAAAACACTTATCCAAATTAACATGGTAACTAGACTAGAAGGTGGGGTTATGTAAAGTTAATACACTTAGCCAAATTAACATGTTAACTAGACTAGAGGTTGGGGTTAAGTAAAGATAATACACTCAGCCAATTTGATATGTTAGCTGGGCTAGACCGTAGGGTTAAGTAAACTTGAACACTTAACCATCAGATTGTGATAAAGGAATAGGGTTAAGTCTAAAACGTGAAGGGATAATACTTAACCATTTATAATATGTTAGTTGAAACAGACGAGCATGGTTAAGTTAAAAAGGAACACTTAACCAATACAGAATGAAGGGGTAGGGTTAAGTAATAAGAAATACTTAACCAATATAACTTGGTTTGTGATGGGGTTAAGTCAACATTGAATTATTGATAACACTTAACCAGTTTAACAGGATAAATGGAGGGGGTTAAGTTAGCTTGAATTGACTAATGATACTTAACCAATCCAAATCGACGGGAAAGAGAACTAAGTGGTAAACCTTAGTAGAACTAAATAGTAATTCTTAGTATAACACGAGAAGGAGCGAATGTCCGTCTGAGTAAAAAGAAGGCTCCAACGAATTGGGTTACGAAGCCCGAGGCTTCGATAGGACGTGAGGTTACTCTTGGTATCCCTCTGTGAGGCTGCAGATGATACTCCTGGGCTCACAGAGGTTAAGGTATGCGTAGAAGAACCAGGGGTATGCCTTGGTTGCAATATATGGCAACCTAAAGACTAGGATGGACCAGCGTGATTCGGCGAGAAAACGGTAGCCCCGTGATAGCAACTCGTCGTCTACCATCCATCTTCAGTCAATCGAGATACTTGAAGCGGAAAGGCGGAGAACTCCAAAAGACCATATACTTGCTATCTAGTTATGGGTGAGGATGGCCATAGGATAGTGGGGCACCGGGGGCTGGCATATAGTTCTCATTTTTCAGGGTGTGCCTTTCATTAGTTGAGGGAGGGGTCAAGTGGGACCATAACCACTGGAACAAAAAAAACAGACCTTAGCATCTGCATCGGCAGATATCTGAAAGCTCCCGACCGAGTTCTGTGTTTCTTGATTTTCCCTGCCACAGGACTCGGGCCGCACATTACAGGACATGTGCATCTAGACAAGCGATAGCGATTCGCAATACATGCGTGGGGAAGTATAGGAACATATACCACTCCAGGTAGTGTGTCCTAGACTTGGGGGCATCGTTCGACAGGCAGCACTAGTTGGACTAGGTGGCATAAACCCTGAATCCGAGAAGCATTCAGCAGACAACGTAAACTCTAGTTAAATCTAGAAGACACTTGGTGGAAAACCCTAGATTAAATCTAGGTAACAAATAATAAATATATGCCTGAAGGCAATGGAAACTACAGGGATTGGGATCACGTTAGCGTTACTAGTTGGGACATTGGTTATGTGGTGCAGAGATATAGAAACCGGTATAACAAGGAAACAACGAAGCGACGAAGTATTAGAGCGAAGCGGCGAAAGTATTAGAGTATATCCAGTTTATCTTATCTTAGCATATCTCATGATTATCTTGCCTAATCTTGCCAACCCTATCATCATGGTGTTACTTGTATTCAGTTAATTCATGTCGTTTTGTTTTTCCATGTTCACATGCTAGAAGTTACTGAACTTACTCAGGCTTTATGTCTGACTTCGTTTTCCTTTCGTCTTCTTTTCTTCCGTTCCCCCCCCCAGGTAGTAAAGGAGGGAATAGTATAGCTCAGGTTAAGTCGGACTGTCACTCTTTCCCAGCTTGAAGATTTGTCGAAGTTTTGCCTGGATTCTCTTTTCAGATGAAATGGCTGGCTCTTGCTATAAATTGGGGAATATAAATGTTGTTTTATGCTTCTTTATTTTGTAAGACAGATGATACTCTGATATTGTAAAGAAATCATTGTACTAACTATATTATCAATAAAAGCAAAGTATTATTTTCCGCTGTTTAATTTCTGTCTGTCTTGTAATCTATCTGTATCTTTTACTCAAATTGCTCCATAGAACTTAGTGCATTCCCTTTATGAGTGACACTAACGGATGTGGGGTGTTACAGTTTGCGTAAAACTGAATCCGTATGAGGGTGATATGACCTCCGGAAGTTTCAGAATTCAGTTTAAAATTCAAACAGACAGAAATAGTTAAGAAACAAGTTCAAAATTCAAAAATCGGACCCAGATTGGGCTGGGCGGGAATTTCCTGCCCAAGACCCAGGTCGACTGGGTAGTCGACCTGGGGGTCGACTGGGTTGTCGACCTGGCCCCTGAGCCAGGTCGAACCCAGCCCCTCCTGGCTGGCCTGGTCTATGCTTGGCCGAATTTCTGAGCTTTGTCTTGTCACTAGGGCTTATGTGTCAACTCGTTATTGGTTTCTCTTTAAAACGAATGGCTTATATTAATCTTGGCTCCATCGACAGCTCTAATCAATTCACAAACTCTATAAAAAGGACATAACACTCCACCTAATTCACACAAATAAAAATGGGTAAGGAGCCGTCATGCTGCTGAAGAAAGACTCAGAGTAGCCATCAAATTAAAGAAACAATTAGGAGTTGATTCAAAAGCTTAAAGTAATGGCAATTAAATCAAAACAACGCCTACAACAAAGGATAGCATCTCCAAATTCAGAATTCAGAATTCAGAATCCTGAATTGAAGATTCGTCATACGTTGTAAGTAGAGTGCTATTCCGATGTGAATGAATAATTGAGATTTGATCTTTGTAAAATGAGAAATGAAATTGTACTTGATTTGTGGTGATGATAATTCATAATTGTATGTTGCTATGATTCTAATTATGAATAGATTTGGGATGTTGTGGTATAATGATGTTAGATTTATTGGATATTTGCAAGTATATGATTCATGTTGAAAGTTAACAACTATATGTTTGTGGTAGTTTATTACAACCAAGTTGAGACTCATGCAAGTATATGATTCACTATTATGCCAACATGATTTTAGATCCTTCTATGTATATTTTTATGATCATTTTTAGTGTAGTTAGATCCATTTGAGTATTATGATTCGTATGAACTTATGTTGAAATAGTCTTTATGATTCAAGTTAAAACCATGCTTTTGTATTAGTGATAAAAGTAAGCATCTTTGTGAACTTGTGTTGACTCTATGAACATGACTAGATTACGTTTGGTGTTATGCCTAATTGAAAATATGTTTTAAGCCTATGTTGTTATCAAAATCATATGATAATATATGTGACACATAATTAAGTTAGATTCACATTTTTTAATGCAAGTTTACATGACTAGGTTAAAACCATGATTCATGTTTAGGTATGTTTTAGTCAAGATTATATGCTATTACAATGCAAGTTCACAAGTGCCTAATTTATGTTAATTAGATCGCTATGTTGCAAGTTCATGTGTTCACACACCCCTTTTGATGTTACTTAGGATATATAAACACCATGTTCTAAGCCTTCCCTTTTTCATGTGGCTAAGTTGGGCTTAAATGTTAAGCCCAACATATGTTATGATATAGCGAACTTATAAAACGGGGGAAATGACGTTGGGTTAAAAATATAAAACATATGTGTTGGCATGTTTGACGCATGCCAACGACCTTGAGAACATTTAAGTGGTACAAAGTAATTTTACCCAATAAAAGATGAATTTGAATAATGGGCTGCAAATATTTACATATAAAAAGAAAAGAGACAAAATATGTAAACTTAGAAAATACGATGTGTTTAACCCGAGGTTGGATTGCGTTGTGACATAAACCTGCCCGGACCCGCCCGGCTGTCCAGTAGTCACAACAATACCTATCCAATGTGGGTGGTTAAACATTGAGCCCAATAAAGACCCTAGGTTAGACTGAGTTGTGACGTAAGACTGCCCGGACCCAATCGGCAACAGGCAGTCACAACAATACCTGTCTAATGTGAGTGGTCGAGGCTTTAATAAGACAATTAAGGCTGAGTCAGGATTAATAGGATTAAGTAAATTGAATTAATACTTAATCAAATTGAACATGCTAAACTATACAGACTGATTGGGGGTTAGGTTTATACAGAACACTTAACCAACTTAGCATGTTGGCAAGAAATAGAAATCCTAGTAGCGGAGGACCCTTTTCAGCAGTAACCCTACAAGGTGAATCAGGATACCCTGAACTAGGTAGGGTAGGGCACGATTACTGGGCTGATTGTAAGAGGTCGAATCGACGGCGGTGGTGCAGCAGTGTAGGTTCTAACGGGGTGCGGGCGTGCACACACTCCGACGCAGAAAAATTAGGAACTAGGCACCAGTAGTATACCTGTGCATTCTAGAATTGTGTCGGGCCGCCACCATGGGACTTGATACACCCCATGGTAGGACCAGCATAGGTAGCTATAACATCGGGGGCCGTAAGACACATGTAACTATGCGAGTAGGAGCCAATCATTATAAATGGATCACTTCACCCTGATTATGGGGTGCCTGTTGGGAACTAGTTTATAGGGGTGCAGAGATTAATATGGGGTACGATAGTGTATTCGTCTCTAGACAACTTAACTTAGTTTATGGTGCTTTCCCATTTCCAGTTGTACTTATCATGCTCAATTTCTTATTCATAGACTGAATAGTCCTAGACTTACTCAGGCTTTATGTCTGACTCTACTTTTCTTTCGTCTTCTTTTCTTTCGTCCCCCCCCCCGGTCCACATGGAGGGAATACCACAACTTGACCAGTCTCACATCCAGCTTGAAGAGAGAGAATGTATTGCTTGGATCTCTTTCATTTTGGACTATGGCTTTGGATAGCAATTATGAGGACTTATGCAGTTTACTTATGTTTTTATGCTTCTTTATGTTATGAAATCAAGACAGTTACGAAAATGTAATGTTTTTGGAAATATTGTAAGACAATAATGGCATGGTTTGTGTAACACGTATTTTGATGAAATAAAAGTTGCTATTGTTTTCCGCTGTTCAAAAATATGTGTATTTATATCTGTCTTGTATATCTGTGACTTATACTTATAAACCTCCACCAAAATTAGGGCATTCCCTTTGAGAGTGACCTTAACGGAGGTGGGGTGTTTCACTTGGTATCAGAGAATAGGTTAACCAGATCAGATAAAAAAGTTTTGAAAATTTATTTTCAAAAGAAAATTTAAAGAAGCATTTTTAAAGATAAAATGTTATTTTATTTTAAAAAGGCATAGTCCCCCAAAGCCATAGGTACTATCTTTTATCCTTCGTTTTGAATCTATCCTTTTTGTTTCAGCATGTCCGAAGAACTTAACTTGCCAGAGGGTGTACCAATACCTGGTTGGTTCAGACGATTCTTAGAAGCAAGGGCCAATCAGCCAGGTCCCACTGTTCCTCCTCCCCCAGCTGCAGGAAATCATCCAGCTGCAGCAGCACCTCCTCCTCCACCTCCTCCGCTTGGTAATGCTTTTGCTAAGATATGTAAAGATTTCAAAGCTATGGGAGGGAAGGACTTTCATGGAACCGAGTCCTTCGTGGCAGCCAGGAACTGGCTGAAGGAAACCGAAGACTTATTCGTCATCTTTGAGGTAGAAGATACGCAGAAGGTACAACTGGCAGTATGGCTACTGAAAGGCGAGGCTTCCTACTGGTGGGAAGTTACCAATGCAGAAAGACCAGTGGAAACATGGGAGGACTTTAGGGCAAGGTTTGAGGCTAAATTTCTCTCAGAAGCTAAAAGGAGCCTTCAATTGGAAAAATTCTTATTTCTTAAGCAAGGGAATATGACAATCAAAGAGTACGTTAATCAGTTCGATCAGCTGGCTAGGTTCGGACTGGACCTAGTCAACACTCCGCACAAGAAGGCTCTCCGCTTTGTCAAAGGATTGAATGAGCCATTACACAGCTTAGCCATGACCCATATACCTATGGGAGCTACGTATGAAAGGTTGGTGCAGATGGCATTGCTGAACGAAGAGGATAAGGGCAAGAAGGAGACAAAGGCAGAAGGATCTCAAGGGAAGAAAGAGGGTTTACAGCCTAAGAAGACAGACTTTAAGAAGGGCGGGAAAGACAACAAGTCCCAAGAGAAGAGGAAGTGTGATTTCTATGGCAAAGTTGGGCACTTAGTGAAAGATTGCCGGAAAAAGAAGGCCAAGTTGAATGGTGGGTGCTTTTCTTGTGGTGAGACAGGCCACATGGCTAAGGATTGCCCAAAGATGCGAGGGCAGGGGCAGAAGGCTGGATCCACCTCAGGGGCACAGGTTCATGCGCTAGAAGCACCACCTCTGCAACAGCGAGGTATAAATACTTCTGTAGAAAGTGTAGTTATCTTTATGATCACCCAGTTCGCACTTTATTTGATTCTGGCGCATCACACTCCTTTATTTCATCTGCTTTATTAGGATCTCTGCACCTAGAAACTAGCATGGTAGAGGACCCCTTAATTGTTTCAAATTCAATCGGGGGCCCAGCTCATTTGTCTATGATCTGTGTGGGATTGAAAATTTCTATTCTAAGCATAAAATTTAGATGTAGTGCCTTTGTTTTGGGCTTCTCGGGATATGGTTTGATTTTGGGTATGGATTGGCTATCCAGTAATGGTGCCATCCTTGATTGTGAGAAAAGGGTGGTTAGGCTTCTGACCCAACTCGGCAACACTCTGGAAATCACTTGTAATCCCTCGTATGCGGTTATGCTTAGTTATCTTGAATCGCTAGATGCTTCTGTTGAGAGTTTGCAATCGGTTAGGGTGGTCCGTGAATATCCGGACGTCTTCGAAGAGGTGAATGGCTTACCTCCGAAGCGGGAGATAGACTTCCGCATATATCTTGTAGATAATGCAAAGCCCGTTGCGTTTCCCGTTAGACACATGGCTCCACGGGAAAGGAAAGAGCTCAGTAAACAGGTTAAAGAGCTTCTAGAGAAGGAGTTCATTAGAAGGAGTATTTCAGAATGGGGCGCTCCAGTTGTGTTCGCCACTAAGGCGGATGGTTCACTCCGTCTATGTGTTGACTATAGGGAGCTCAACAAACTAACGAAAAAGAATAGGCACCCTCTCCCCAGAACTGACGATCTGTTTAATCATCTTGTAGGAGCGTCAGTTTTCTCCCAACTCGATTTGGTGACCGGTTTTCATCAGCTAAGGGTGGTTGAAAATAGCATCGATAAGACGGCATTCAGAACCCTAGACGACTTCTTTGAATGGCTTGTCATGCCTTTCGGCTTGAAAAACACACCCGCTTACTTCGTGGACCTGATGAGTAGGGTGTTCAGAGAATTCCTCAACAAGTTCGTAGTGGTCTTCGTAGACGATATCTTGATCTTCTCAAAGAGTGAAGAAGAACAAGCTCAGCACTTAAGGGCAATCATGGAAACTCTGCGAGTCCATCGGCTAAAAGCCAAATTCTCCAAGTGCCACTTTTGGAGAGAGGAAGTAAGGTTTCTTGGGCACGTAGTATCCAAAGAAGGGTTAGCAGTGGACCCTGCTAAGGTAGTAGCGGTACAGGATTGGAAGACACCAAGGAATGCAACTGAGGTCCGAAGTTTTCTAGGACTAGCAGGGTTCTACTGAAAATTCATAAGGGATTTTGCGAAAATCTTAGCTCCACTCACAAGGCTGACAAAGAAGAATCTAGTGTTCAATTGGGACTTGGATTGCGAGTTTGCTTTCCAACGACTAAAAAGGGCTCTTACAACAGCCCCAGTTCTGACGTTGCCAGATGGAAGCAAGATGTTCACAGTTTATACAGATGCATGTGGGACAGGGCTAGGCGCTGTCTTGATGCAAGAAGGAAGGGTAGTAGCTTATGGCGGGAGACAATTGAAAGTTCATGAAAAGAACTACCCGACCCACGATCTTGAGTTAGCCGCCATCGTCTTTGCACTAAAGTCTTGGCGACATTATCTCCTAGGCGAGAAGTTCGAACTTTACACTGACCATAAATCGTTGAAATATCTTTTCTCGCAGAAGGACCTTAACTTGAGGCAACAAAGGTGGATGGAGTTCCTTGCCTCGTACGATTTCGAGATCTCCTACACTCCGGGCAAAGGCAATGTAGTCGCATATGCTTTGAGCAGAAAGAAGCTAACATTAAGCCTGTTGTTTGTTGAAAGGAAAAGCCTAGAGTATATAGCCAGTTTTAACTTTAGGCCCTCCTCTGATTTCGTACCAGGTTTATTAGCATCTCTTGAGGTGCGCCCTACTCTTTTGGACTCAATAGGGACAACACAACGCGAAGACCCTCAGCTTGTAGAGACGATTGATAGGCTAAGTAGGGGTGAAACTTCAAGTCACCTCAACAGATACTCCATCGACGATAAGGGTTGGCTAAGGCGAGATGGAAGACTATGCGTCCCACGGACATGGGATTTAGTAAAGACGGTTTTCGAGGAAGCACTTCACTCCAAGATGACGATACATCCAGGTGGAGATAAAATGTACAAGGACATAAAGAGAACTTTCTTTTGGAGCGGCATGAAGAAGGACATAGCAGATTTCGTTTCTAAGTGTATGGTATGCCAACAAGTTAAAGCAGAACAGAAAAAGCCAGGAGGACTGCTTCATCCTCTAGAGGTTCCACAGTGGAAGTGGGATAGCATTTCAATGGACATCATTGATGGGCTTCCTAGGTCTAGCAGAGGCAACACTAGCATTTGGGTAATAGTGGATAGGCTTACTAAGAGCGCCCACTTTTTACCTGTCAAGAGTAGGAGGACCGCCTCATCTTTAGCGTCTCTTTACATCAAGGAGATAGTTCGGCTCCATGGGATACCCTCCAGCATTGTTAGTGACCAAGACCCTATCTTCACAAGTGTGTTTTGGCGGAGTCTGCAAGAAGCGGTAGGTACACAGTTATGCTTGAGTACAGCCTATCACCCCCAAACCGACGGCCAGACAAAAAGAGTGAACAGAGTTTTGGATGACCTTTTAAGGCTGTGCGTCCTTGACTTCGGAGGGACATGGAAGGACCATCTTCCTTTGGTGGAATTTGCCTACAACAACAGCTACCAAGCCACCATCGGAATAGTGCCCTTTGAAGCTCTATATGTAAGACCGTGTCGATCGCCCACTTGTTGGTGGGAGTCTACTGACAAGCTCATACTTGGACCAGATATGATCCGAGAGACTTCAGAGAAAGTAGACTTAATACGGAGAAGAATGAAGACAGCCCAAGACAGACAAAAATCCTACGCAGACAAGAGGAGGACCGATCTTGAATTTGAGGTTGGATACATAGTTTTTCTAAAGGTATCTCCTTTAAGGAATGTCGTTCGTTTTGGAACCACAGGGAAGCTAGCACCAAGGTTCGTAGGGCCGTTTCCTATTATCCAGAAAATTGGGAAAATGGCCTATAGATTGGATCTACCCGAAAAACTGGCCGGAGTTCACAACGTCTTTCATGTTTCGCACCTCCGAAAATGTCTACATGAATCCACTGAAGTGGTAGAGCCAAACATCCTTGAAGAAGCTGAAGTGGAACGGGAAGCAACTGTGAGGAAAGTTCCAACCCGCATCTTAGGAACTGAAGTGAAAAAGCTACGCAACCGCGAGGTCAAGCTCGTCAAAGTTCAGTGGAGCGACGCCGAGGAAGACATGACTTGGGAAACTGAGGCAAGAATACGCGCAGCCTACCCTTTTCTTTTTGAGGGTACATCTTTGAACTTTCTTTTTCCTTAAGTTGTGCTTTTATCTATCTTTTAGGGTATATATCCTCGACCTTATCTTTTAGGTAGAAACCCTTTGGATGAAAACATGTAATTGAAACATGTTATGGATGATGGTTGCAAGTGATTGCTAGTGGTTGCATATACACACACAATCTAGGTTTTAGATCGGCTTAGTCACTTCATATTGCATATGCATATATGTATTTATATTCGTATATGGTTGAAGTTTAATGTGTTGTCATATGGATGTTGCATTTATATGAATGATTGTGCACTCATGTAGAATCATGAATAGGAAAATTTGCATACATAATGGATTCATGACACTTACATAATTTGCATTAAGGAGGTCAACTGAATCAGTAGACCGACTAATTCTGCATTAGATAAGTACATGTACAAACACTTTGCATATGATCATGAAGCATTAGAAGTCTTTTAAGGACAATGGACGCTCATGTTTGATGGACGAGTAGATGGACGTTTGGATGTTAGGATATACATTCTTCCTGAACTTGAATATTTCGGGGACGAAATCCTTTTAAGTGGGGGAGAATGTAACACCCCATATATTCTATAACAGTAAAATTCACAAATTAAAGTATAATTAATTTCAGACCAAAGAATTAAGGGAAACGGGATACGCCATTGCGTTCGTCTCGGAATTCTGCTTGAGATAGATTCCAAGTTTGCGTAAAACGGACTCCGTATGAGGGAGATATGACCTCCGGAAGTTTCAGAATTCAGTTGAAAATTCAAACAGACAGAAACAGTTCAGAAACAAGTTCAAAATTCAAAAATCGGACCCAGATTGGGCTGGGCGGGAATTTTCCCGCCCAAGACCCAGGTCGACTGGGTAGTCGACCTGGGGGTCGACTGGGTAGTCGACCTGGGGGTCGACTGGGTAGTCGACCTGGCCCCTGAGCCAGGTCGAACCCAGCCCCTCCTGGCTGGCCTGGTCTGTGCTTGGTCGAATTTCTGAGCTTTGTCTTGTCACTAGGGCTTATGTGTCAACTCGTGATTGGTTTCTCTTTAAAACGAACGGCTTATATTAATCTTGGCTCCATAGACGGCTCTAATCAATTCACAAACTCTATAAAAAGGACCTAACACTCCACCTAATTCACACAAATAAAAATGGGTATGAAGCCGTCATCCTGCTGAAGAAAGACTAGGAGTAGCCGTCAAATCAAAGAAACAATTAGGAGTTGATTCAAAAGCTTAAAGCAATGACAATTAAATCAAAACAACGCCTACTACAAAGCATAGCATCTCCAAATTCAGAATTCAGAATCCTGAATTGAAGATTCGTTATACATTGTAAGTAGAGTGCTATTCCGATGTGAATGAATAATTGAGATTTGATCTGTGTAAAATGAGAAATGGAATTGTACTTGATTTGTGGTGATGATAATTCATAATTGTATGTTGCTATGATTCTAATTATGAATAGATTTGGGATGTTGTGGTATAATGATGTTAGATTTATTGGATATTTGCAAGTATATGATTCATGTTGAAAGTTAACAACTATATGTTTGTGGTAGTTTATTACAACCAAGTTGAGACTCATGAAAGTATATGATTCACTATTATGCCAACATGATTTTAGATCCTTTTATGTATATTTTATGATCATTTTTAGTGTAGTTGGATCCATTTGGGTATTATGATTCGTATGAACTTATGTTGAAATAGGCATTATGATTCAAGTAAAAACCATGCTTTTGTATTAGTGACAAAAGTAAGCATCTTTTTGAAATTGTGTTGACTCTATGAACATGACTAGATTACGTTTGGTGTTATGCCTAATTGAAAATATGTTTTAGGCCTATGTTGTTATCAAAATCATATGATAATATATGTGACACATAATTAAGTTAAATTCACATTTTTAAATGCAAGTTTACATGACTAGGTTAAAACCATGATTCATGTTTAGGTATGTTTTATGTCAAGATTATATGCTATTACAATGCAAGTTCACAAGTGCCTAATTTATGTTAATTAGATCGCTATGTTGCAAGTTCATGCGTTCACACACCCCTTTTGATGTTACTTAGGATATATAAACACCATGTTCTAAGCCTCCCCTTTTTCATGTGGCTAAGTTGGGCTTAAATGTTAAGCCCAACATATGTTATGATATAGCGAACGTATAAAACGGGGGAAATGACGTTGGGTTAAAAATATAAAACATATGTGTTGGCATGTTTGATGTGTGCCAACGACCTTGAGAACATTTAAGTGGTACAAGGTAATTTTACCCAATAAAAGATGAATTTGAATATTGGGCTACAAATATTTACATATAAAAAGAAAAGAGACAAAATATGTAAACTTAGAAAATACAATGTGATTAACCCGAGGGTGGATTGCGTTGTGACATAAACCTGCCCGGACCCGCCCGGCTGTCCAGTTGTCACAACAATACCTATCCAATGTGGGTGGTTAAACATTGAGCCCAATAAAGACCCGAGGTTAGACTGAGTTGTGACGTAAGACTGCCCGGACCCAATCGGCAACAGACAGTCACAACAATACCTGTCTAATGTGAGTGGTCGAGGCTTTAATAAGACAATTAAGGCTGAGTCAGGATTAATATGGTTAAGTAAATTGAATTAATACTTAATCAAATTGAACATGCTAAACTATACAGACTGATTGGGGGTTAGGTTTATATAGAACACTTAACCAACTTAGCATGTTGGCTAGAAATAGAAATCCTAGTAGCGGGGGACCCTTTTCAGCAGTAACCCTTCAAGGTGTATCAGGATACCCTGAACTAGGCAGGGTGGGGCACGATTACTGGGCTGACTGTAAGAGGTCAAATCAACGGCGGTGGTGCAGCAGTGTAGGTTCTAACGGGGTGCGGGCGTGCACACACTCCGGCGTAGAAAAATTAGGCACTGGGCATCAGTAGTATACCTGTGCATTCTAGAATTGTGTCGGGCCGCCACCATGGGACTTGATACACCCCATGGTGGGACCAACATAGGTAGCTACAACATCGAGGGCCGTAAGACACATGTAACTATGCGAGTAGGAGCCGATCATTAGAAATGGATCACTTCACCCTGATTATGGGGTGCCTGTTGGGAACTAGTTTATAGGGGTGCAAAGATTAATATGGGGTACGATATTGTATTCGTCTCTAGACAACTTAACTTAGTTTATGGTGCTTTCCCATTTCCAGTTGTACTTATCGTGCTCAATTTCTTATTCATAGACTGAATAGTCCTAGACTTACTCAGGCTTTATGTCTGACTCTACTTTTCTTTCGTTCCCCTCCCCCCCAGGTCCACAGGGAGGGAATACCACAGCTTGACCAGTCTCACATCCAGCTTGAAGAGAGAGAATGTATTGCTTGGATCTCTTTCATTTTGGACTATGGCTTTGGATAGCAATTATGGGGACTTATGCAGTTTACTTATGTTTTTATGCTTCTTTAAGTTATGAAATCAAGACAGTTATGAAAATGTAATGTTTTTGGAAGTATTGTAAGACAATAATGGCATGGTTTGTGTAACACGTATTTTGATGAAGTAAAAGTTGCTGTTGTTTTTTGCTGTACAAAAATATGTGTATTTATATCTATCTTGTATATCTGTGACTTATACTTATAAACCTCCACCAAAATTAGGGCATTCCCTTTGAGAGTGACCTTAACGGAGGTGGGGTGTTTCACCAATTCACGCAAACTCGGACTCTATCTCAAGAATAATTCCGAGACGAACGCAATGACGTAACCCATTTCCCTTAATTCTCACTTTAATAATAAAGTATTCTTGAATTTGTAAATTTTAATATTCACAGAAAATTCAGGGTGTTACATTCTCCCCTCCTTAAAGGATTTCACCCCCGAAATCTCCAAGTTAAGGAGAATGTAAATCCTAACATCCAATCATCCATCTACTCAACCATCAAACACAGGCATCTATTGTCCTTACAAGATTTCTAATGCCGTATGAACATATGCAAAAAGTGTGTGCATATGTTCCTTATCTAATGCAAAATCAGGCGGTCCACTGATTCAGTTGACCTTCTTAATGCAAATCATGATAGTGCCATGTGTCCATTATGCATGCAAAGGAATCCTAACGATACATATTACTTCTACATGTGTGCACAACCATTCATCAAAATGCAGCATCCATATGATAACACAACCATTATACATCCATTAATTTAAGTATGCACACACATTTATATGCAATATGAAAGTGATTGATCCGATCTAGTGCCTAAAGTGTGTGTACATGCATCCACGAGTAACCACTTTCAACCACTCGCAACCATCAATCATAACATGTTTCAAACACATGTTTACATCCATCAGTTTCTACCTAAGGATAAAGAATAGGACTGAGGAGATATACTTGAAAGATAGATATAAGCATGGATAAACTTATGGAAAAAGAGATCAAGGAGTTACCCTCAAAGAGAAAAGGGTAGGCTGCGCATATTTTCCTCTTAGTTTCCCAAGTCGCGTCTTCCTCAACATTACTCCATTGAAATTTAACAAGCTTGACTTCACGGTTGCGTAGCTTTTTGACTTCAGTACCTAAGATATGAGTTGGAACTCTTCTCACAGTTGCTTCTCGTTCCACTTCTACTTCCTCTAGTATACTTGGCTCCACCACTTCTGCAGATTCGTATAAGCTCTTTCGTAGTTGAGAAACATGAAAAACATTATGAACTCCAGCCAGTCTCTCGGGTAGCTCTATTCTGTAAGCCATTGTCCCAAACCTTTCAATGACAGGAAATGGACCTACAAATCTAGATGCTAGCTTTCCTACGGACCCAAAGCGAATGACATTCCTCAAAGGAGATACTTTAAGGAACACCCTATCTCCAACCTTAAACTCAAGGTCGGTCCTTCTTTTGTTTGTGTAGGACTTCTGTCTATCTTGTGCAGCCTTCATCCGTCTTCTTATCAAGTCCACCTTTTCTGAGGTTTCTCTAATCATGTCCGGCCCAAGTACGAGCTTGTCTGTAGACTCCCAACAACAAGTTGGTGATCAGCACGGTCCTCCATATAAAGCTTCGAAGGGCGCCATTCCTATGGTGACTTGGTAGCTATTGTTGTAGGCGAATTCCACCAAAGGAAGATGATCCTCCCATGTCCCTCCAAAGTCAAGAATGCACAATCTCAAGAGGTCTTCTAATACTTTTTTCACCCTTTCCGTCTGACCATCGGTTTGGGGGTGATAGGTTGTGCTTAAGCATAACTGTGTGCCAACTGCCTCTTGCAAACTCTTCCAAAACTCGCTCGAAAAGATAGGATCTCGATCGCTCACTATGGTGGAGGGTATCCCATGGAGTCGAACTATTTCTTTGAGATAAATGGATGCTAGGGACGAGGAAGTCCTTCTACTTTTAACAGGTATAAAGTGGGCGCTTTTAGTGAGCCTGTCAACTATTACCCAAATACTGGTATTTCCCTTTCTTGACCTAGGCAACCCATCAACAAAGTCCATCGAAATGTTGTCCCACTTCCAATGTGGGACCTCAAGAGGATGAAGCAGACCACCAGGCTTCTTCTGCTCCACTTTAACTTGCTGGCATATCAAACACTTAGCGACAAACTCAGCTACATCACTCTTCATGCCATTCCAAAAGAAAACCCTTTTTATATCTTTATACATCTTGTTTCCGCTTGGGTGTATGGTCATTTTAGAACGGTGCGCCTCTTCGAGAACCATCTTCACTAAATCCCTTACTTGTGGGACGCATAGCCTTCCATCCCTTCTCAACCAACCCCTATCATCGATGGAGTATCTATTGAGGTGACTAGAAGTCTTAACCCTAACTAGCTTATCCATCACATCAACTAGCTGAGGGTCTTCTCATTGCGCGGTTCCTATTGAGTCCAAAAGAGTGGGCCTCACCTCTAGTGATGCTAACAGACCAGACACAATTTCAGAGGAGGGTCTAAAATTAAAGTTTGCTATATATTCCAAGCTTTGCCTTTCTACAAAGAGAGGATTCAAGGTCAGCTTCTTCCTACTTAAGGCATCTGCTACCACATTGCCCTTGCCCAGGGTATAGGAAATCTCAAAATCATAAGAGCCTAGAAATTCCATCCACCTTTGCTGTCTTAAGTTAAGATCTTTCTACGAGAAAAGTTACCTCAACGATTTATGGTCAGTATATAATTCAAACTTCTCACCTAGTAGATAATGGCGCCAAGACTTAAGTGCAAAGAAGATGGTAGCCAACTCTAGATCGTGGATCAGGTAGTTTTTCTCATGTACTTTCAACTATCTACCTCCATAAGCTACTACCTTCCCTTCTTGCATCAAGATAGCACCTAGTCCCGTACCACATGCATCCGTGTATACGGTAAACATCTTGCTCCCATCCGGCAATGTCAGAACTGGGGCTGTTGTTAGAGCTCTTTTCAAATGTTGGAAAGCAATATCGCAATCCAAATACCAAGCGAAAGTTAGGTTCTTCTTCGTTAATCTTGTGAGTGGGGCTGAGATTTTAGCAAAGTCTTTAATGAATTTTCGATAAAAGCCCGCTAGCCCGAGAAAGCTTCGGACTTCGGTTGCATTCCGTGGAACCTTCCGATCTTGCACTGCAACTACTTTTGTGGAGTCCACGGCTAACCCTTCTTTGGACACTACATGTCCAAGAAACCTCATTTCTTATCTCCAGAAATGGCATTTGGAGAATTTGGCTTTCAGCTGATGTGTATGAAGAGTATCCATGACTTCCCTTAAATGCAAAGCATGCTCTTCTTCATTCTTCGAGAAGATCAAAATGTCGTCTACGAAGACCACCACAAACTTATTAAGGAATTCTCTAAACACCCTATTCATCAAGTCAGCGAAGTAAGCGGATGCGTTTGTCAATCCGAAAGGCATGACAAGCCATTTGAAGAAACCGTCCGAGGTTCTGAACGAAGTCTTATCAATGCTATCTTCAGCCACTCTTAGCTAATGGAACCCGGTAGCCAAATCTAGTTGGGAGAAAACAGATGCACCTACAAGCTGATCAAACAAGTCATCTATTCTAGGAAGTGGGTGCCTATTCTTCTTGGTCAGCTTGTTTAACTCCCTATAATCAACGCACTGGCGAAGTGAACCATCCGCTTTGGTTGCGAATACTACTGGAGCACCCCATTCAGAAATACTCTGCCTTATAAACCCCTTTTCGAGTAGCTCTTTGACTTGCTTACTGAGCTCTTTTCTCTCCCTAGGAGCCATGTGTCTAACGGGTAGAGCTACGGGTTTTGCATTATAAACAAGGTATATGCGGAAGTCTATCTCCCGCTTTGGAGGTAAGCCCTTCACCTCTTCAAATACATCTGAGTATTCATGGACTACTCTAACAGACTGCAAGTTTTCAACAGACGCATCAAGAGATTCTAGGTAACAAAGCGTAACAGAATGTATGGGGTTACAAGAGATTTCGAGAGTGTTGCCAAGGCGAGTCATAAGTCTAACCACTCTCTTTTCACAATAGAGGATGGCCCTATTACTGGATAACCAATCCATGCCTAGAATCAATCCATAGCCCGTGAAGCCAAGAACGAAGGCGTTGCATTCAAACTCAACGCTCAAGATAGACACTCTCAAATCCTGACAAATCATTGAAAGATGAGCCAAACCACCAATAGGATTTGAGACTACTATGGGATCTGTAATTAGACTAGTATTTAGGTGCAGTGTTTCAACTAACGAAGCAGACACAAATGAGTGTGAAGCGCCAGAATCAAATAAAGTACGAACAGGATGATCAAACACAAAAAACCAAACTTTCAACAGAAATGTTTATACCTCTCTCCTGTCCTGGTGCCATGAGAGCGTGAACCTTCCCTCTTGCCTGCTCTAGTGCCATAAGAGCCTGAATCTGTCCTCCAGAAGTAGACCCTGTTCTTTTCCCTTGTTCCTGTTTCCTCGAGCAGTCTTTAATTAGATGTCCTGCCTCTCCACAGTGAAAACAACCAGTCTTCTTCTTCCTACAGTCCTTGCTCAGATGGCCTGGTGTTCCACAATTAAAGCATCTTTTCTTTCCTTTTCTATTGTTGTCCTTACCACCTTTCTTAGATTGCTGTTGTGGCTTCTTTTGATCCCCTTTCTTTTCTGGTGCCTTATTAGCATTAGTGCCTTTCTCCTCTTCGTGCATAAGCGCCATGTCAACCAGTTTCTCAAAGGTAGCCCCCATAGGAATGTGGGCCATAGCTAACCCATGTAGCTGCTCATTCAAACCTTTAACAAACCTCAGGGCCTTCTTTTCAGGTGTGTTCACCAAGTCTAATACAAGCCTCGCCAACAGATTGAACTTGTTGACATACTCCTTTACTGATAAATTCCCCTGCTTCAATGCCAAGAATCTTTCCATGTATAAATTCTCTTCTGCTCGTGAGAGAAATTTCATCTCGAACCTATGCATGAAATCCATCCACATCTCTACTGGACGCTCTCCATTCGTGACCTCCCACCAAAACGAAGCTTCGTCCTTCATTAACCAAGCGGCCAATTGGACCTTCCTTCCATCTTCTACCTCGAAGATACCAAACAAGTCTTCTACCTCCTTAAGCCAATTTCGAGCTTCAACAAATGTCTCTAATCCGTGAAAAGGTTTTCCGTCCATTGCTCAAATGTCTTTGCATATCTTTGAAAAAGTATCAACACGGGGAGGGGAAGGAGCGGCTGCAGCAGGGGAAGGAGCGGCTGCAGCAGGGGGAGGAGGGATGTCTAATGGCCCTGCACCGGTGGCCCTAGCCTCCAGATACCTTCTGAACCAGGTTGGTATCGGTATTCCCTCGGGTATCTCGGGTAACCCAGACATGCTGAAAAGAAAATGAAGATATTCAAAATGGATAATTCGAAAGAAAGATATATGGCTCTTGGGGGTTATGTTTTTAAAACAAACTTTTCTCTTGAAAATACTCTTCTTAAAACATACTTCTGAAAGTATTTCTTTATAAAACACTTTTGAAAAACAGTTTTTCAAGATCTCTTATCTATTCTATTTACCTTCAGCTCCGATTCCACGTGTAACACTCCACGTCCATTAATGTCACTCTAAACGGGAATGCATTAACTTTCATGGAGTATTATTGGTGAATTGAACAGAATATAACAAGATAGATACATATATTGGTACTTGAAAAATTACAAAACAACATTTATTGCAGCGGAGAAATAGTTTGATTACAACAACATCATAAACCAACAGAAAAACCAAGTACACTTAGTAACCATCTTGACAAATTGTTTTCTGAGTACATAAAATAAAAAGCATAACCCCAATATGAGTAGCCATAAAAGAGATGAACTGAACTTTACTTTGAACGATCCAAGCACTTCCAAAAGAGAGAGAAAGGTCCTGATCAAGCTCCAATAGTACTAGTCCCACCCTGAGAACCTGGCGGGAAAGGAAGAAAAGAGGCGAAAATAAAGGGGGTCAGACATAAAGTCTGGCGAGTACCATAACTTTAACAATACAATTATGAAAGTAATTAGGATAAGGCATAAACTGGTAAAATTAGGAATGATTGTGAAACAAGTGGGAAAGGCAAAACAAATAGGAGGAATTTTCTGGCGTTAATGTCGCTCCTAATCACTATAGGATAATTACTATACTGCACCACTACTAGTCACCCTAAGAGTTGATCCCGCCTACATAATAATCATAATGGTAGTTTCGTGTACCCCTAGCCGCCTTCATAGGTGCCGCCTGTCCCTATCTCTACTAGTTGTACCCACTACCCCCATGCGATCGGCTCCCTAACTCGTAGGCACCCGTGTTGGTCCCACAGTGGGGTGTATCACTCCCCAAAGTGGCAACCCAATACCACTAGAGATGCATGACTTATATCTACACGATGCAACAACGTCTTACCTACATGCCCGGGCCCACGCACGCACATGACCCCATTGGACTTGTGTTGCCACCGTTAACCCATTTTGACCTCTTACAATCAAACCCAATAAGCGTGTCCCGTCCTCAATCTAACTCGAGCTCACAAAGATACTTAATGGGTTACTGGTTTGAAATGGGTCCCCCATGCTTAACTCAAGCTTCCACCTATGCTTGGTCCCCACTAGAATTTTCCACTTAATCCCCTTCTTATTCATGTCTTCTTACATGTTTAAATTTGGTTAAGTGTTTCTAATCGTATTTCACATGCCACCCATGTCACCCACTTAACCCCCACATCCCACCACGTGTTTATCTTGGTTAAGTGTTACTTAGTTCATTATAACCGTAACCTTGTAAGACCTCCCACATTAGACTCTCGTTTATGGTTGCTGGATTTGCCAGGCGGGTCCGGGCAGTTTTATACCGCAAACGTGTCTAACCTCGCGTCATTACAATTGTTATGCATTTAATTTATGCCTTCGATCTCTCACATTAGACTACCGTTTGTGGTTGCTGGATTTGTCGGGCGGGTCCGGGCAGTCTTATACCACAAACGAGTCTAACATCGTGTCTTAGGCATTTATTATTACACATTATTTCACCCCAATATGAACTAATTATCCCTATTCAAATTTCCAATAATTTCCAAATTAATTATGTCCATAATTGTCACTTAAATTATGTCCATACTTTTTAGGTATAAAAATTATACCAATTAATGTCTCAATTTAATTACATGCTTTTAAAGCCATTTTATGCCAATTCACAATTTACATAATTAGTATTTTCCCCATTTGTCCCCACGCTATTCGTACGTTTAAATATGAAATATGTTAGACTCACAAATAGTCTAACTTAAAAAAACATCCCAACTTGAATAACACATAAAAAAATAGATCTAACTTGTAAAATAGGAATTATGACATAAAATTAAATAGCCAACAATTTTCATAGATAGGGGTCATATAGAATCATATATTTGCATAAACTACCATGGATCTAAATATAGATCTAAACATGAAATTGTGAACATGCATATGTAAATTATGGGTCTCGCTTAACTTGCATATGTGAATAAAATTTTCACCCAAAAATGTGAATATGGTTTTTCACCTAAACTTGCATATGGATTTCTACAACTTGCATATGAATTTGTGCAACTTGCATATGAATTTATCACATGATTTTGCATATAAACTAGCATATGTATATACTTGATTCACATATAAACTTGTGTACAATTCACATATAGACTTGCATAAGATTCATACAGTTTAACATCCCAAACTTGCATAAAATTCTCATACGAATTAGCGTATGATTTAACATCCAAACTTGCATAAGATTCACATATAAATTAACATATGATTTAACAACCCAAACTTGCATAACATTCACATATGAATTGACATATGAAATGGATCTACAAAGTTAAACAACATCATGCGATTCAACAGACATGTTCTCATAATCCAATTACAACCCATCATAATTAATTTAATAATTATATTGTGAAAGAAATAGTACTCACAAACAAAAGAACAGTCTTGTATTTCTGGGATCTGTATTCTGAAACTAAATTGCTCGCCTTTGATGTAGACTAATTGTTATTCTAATTTAGGTTAGATTTGATTTTGATACTTGCTTTTGAGTTGAAAGAGAACGGCGGCTACTCTAGGTTCACCATTGACAGCATGATGGCTCTTGGTATGAATTAGTGTGATTTTAGGTTGAGGGTTAGGTTGCTTATATAGAATTTTAATTAATTAAGAGCCGTCAGATTAACCTAGAAGCAATCAAGACCATCCAGACAAGATAGAATCACCACCTCAGCCCTAATGACTCAGCATTGAGTCAAAACATCGTCACATTTCAGATCTGTCCGGGGGGTAGGTCGACCCCCTGGCCGACCTGTATGGGTAGGTCGACCCCCAGGTCGACCCTCTAGTCGACCCCCAGGTCGACCCTTTGGTCGACCTGGTGCTTAGGCGGGAGAATTCCCTCCCAGCCTGCTCCCCTGTTTGAATTTGAATTTCAAATTTATTATTCTGAATTGTTTTTAATTTACTTGAATTATGAAACCACGGAAGGCCATAACTTCTTCATACGGAGTCCAATTCATGCAAATTCGGACTCTATCTCAATCAGAATTCCGAGACGAACGCAATGGCGTAACCCATTTCCCTAAATTCTCACTTTAGTAATTAAGTATTCTTAAGTTTGTAAATTTTAATATTCACGGAAAATTCACGGTGTTACAGGGAGTGTGGTGTGAGTAAACTCAAATCGCTTGGTTTAACTTTTTAAACCCCATTATAAAAGATAGGATAATCGTAAGACCGATCCACACATAAACACGAATGGTTTTTATCTTACGATAACCCAAAATATTCTTTGAATCAATATTTTTATGATACTATATTAGTGTCTAAATCAAATAAATATCAATCTAGCAGAACGCTTGCATCTCACACTCCACATACACAGTATACAATCAAAACCGCAGGCGCTTATGGGGGAATGAATTTTCAACTATGACATGGTATAGAACCACCATTCCGAAGCTTACAACAGCGATATAATAAAGAAGAAAATTGGATTTTTCTCTAGATCAGGTGACAATACAGCCTAATGGGAGCAACCCACTTAGCCATAATGCATGCCCGATTTTTGTCATTTCCCGGTTGTGAGGCATGATGCTATATTTAACTTTTTGACATGTCACATCTTCATTCACTTTGAATGCCACATTGCCAAACCCGCCAAATCATTAATTTAGTTCCCCATAAACATTACGGGAATAAAGCTAGAGAAACGAATTCCTTCGCCACGAACGTACATACGTTTGAAGAGATCAATATAGATGATTAGTTAGGCAAACTCTGTAAGACATTCGTCCATACAAGTTGTCTTAGGGAATGGAAAAACCGAAGGCAGTATCCCATCAATTCATCTTAGGCAATTTATATCTAGGATTAACCTAACAGCCCTTGGATTTTACTCCGTCTTCAATTATCTTCAGCATTTTTGATTCGCAACGCTTATGCCCATATGTAATGGTTTTCAGATAATAACTGTGCCCCTGGTCTCTTCATATTGAAAACGGAACAATAAAATGGGCCAAAAACTTTGAGAGCCGGTTATTTAGCTATCAAAGTAAACATCCTTACAACTAACGACCCTATTTCCAAATGGAAATTTTACCGATCAATCATCAGACAACACTAACCCCCTTTCAAATAAATTTCTTATTAATTTATCATTACTCAACTTCCTTTTAATATCCTTACTCAGATATTCCATAAAACTTGATTAGCGCTCACGATTCTTGGAAACTATTCCCATTTGTCATAGACTATTTATTTTCTATGTTCCAAAAAATATATCATAATAACATTGAAAAAACATTTCCATATATTCACACATTCTTATTTTCTATATTTATAAAACATAAGTTATTAATTACTAGAAAACATTTCCATATATTTACTTTTCTAGTTTCCATATATTTACTTTTCTAGTTTCCAAATATTTACTTTTCTTATTAACATATATTTACTTTTCTTATTCCATATCTTCATATTACTTATTTCCATATATTCATATTTTCATGTTTCCATATATCCATATTTCTTATTTTCATATATTCGTATTTCCATATATTTGTATTTCTATATTTCCATATCAACCAGAACATTCCCTTTCTATGTTTAGAAAACATCTTTGATTATATTTGGAAAACGTTTCCAAAGCTCATTTATATGGATTTAAACGAATGTTCACTACTACAAAAGTGGGCATATTCGACACTATTTTTATGTGGCCATAGATCAAAAAAGCATTGCCCTAGGTGATTTTTTCAAATAGGCAACACGAAGGGGGCGTGGCATCCGCGGCCGTTGCTTTAGCCGTCTAAGGTGTAACGACCCGCAAATTCGTACTATCTGAGTCGACTAATAACACCACACGTCCAACCCAAATTGCACAGAAATACGAATCATTATTAGAAAGAAGTTAGAGGATGAGAAATAGAAAGAAGGAAAAATTAGAATAGAATAAAAAACGAAGAACACAAATCTCACAGCGGAACGAATAAAATATATTTAATAACATAAATTTTGAAATACAAATCAGTAACTATATCTACATACCATTATCAAAGCACAACAGTTATTCCTGGAACAGTTATAAACACCTATTTCCAGATACCACATAGTACACAGTGGAAATATGATAGTCTATAGCTAACTAGTGAAGCCTCCTACTTCAAACTCCTCCCAGTGAATCTGTAAAATCCTGACTACTTGACTGCCCGTACAAATATGGGCACCTAAGAGTTTAGGGAAAACAAAACAAAATAAACTTTGGGTCAGTCATGGGAATGGTGTGAGTAAACTCCATCATTTGTTCAACTTTAAAAATCCTTTCGAAAGAAATGATAATTGTAAGACCAATCCACACATAAACACAGATTGTTTTTACCTTACGATAACCCAAAATATTTTTGATATCAAATCCAGTGATATTATCATAATGTCTACATCAAATAAATAGAATCTAGCGAAACGCTTGCATCTCACGCTCCATATATAATATAAAATAAAAAACAACAGGGCACTTATTGGAGATTGAATTCCGACTATGACAAGGTATGGAACCACCTGCCGATAGTGTATCTCTAGAGAGGAATACACTGGGTTCAACAAGAATACCTTGCAACCCGGCCCACAATGACCAACCACTCATTTCGCTTGAGTGTATCGAATGTATATCACCAACGATTGGGATCAGCAACCGTTTCCCGAAAAGGGACAACATAGAATAGAATAAGGAATTAAATGAATCTCTAGATAGGTGATTATACACCCTAATGGGAGCGAACCACATAGCCATGCTGCCTGCCCGATTTTTGTCATTTCCCGGTTGTTAAGGCCTGAGGCTACGATTTCTTTCCATTCATTGGTAGCACAATCACTTTAAATGCCACATTGTCAGATCCGTTAATCACTAATTTATTTGCACAAATATATTTTGGATATTATGCTAAGAGAATAAATTCTCCGCCACCATATATATTTACACAGACCAACATATATGATCATTGGAAATACTTTGTCAGACATTCGTCCGTACACTTCGTTCTGGGAATGAATGAAACCGAAGGCACAATTTCTATTAATAGGAAAAGTCCTTGCACTTTACTCCGTCTTCGATTATCTTCGTATAATCTGATTCGCAACGCTACTGCCAATACGGAGTGGTTCTCGGATAATAATCCAACCGGTCTCTCCATATTGACAATGGTATTGGCAAATACTTCGATAGTCGGTTATTTAACTATCGAAGAAAAACAAACATTCATTCAAAGCATCAAACAAATCACTGGGCCTTTAATTAATATTTCATCAATTAAAACACTGCTCCATTTCCTTATCCATATTCGTTAACACGATATTTTCGATAATCATCTTGACCTCTTACACTATTTGGAAAACATTTTCATATATTTTCTTCTTTTGTTTTCTATACTTAGGAAATATATTCTATTTATAATTGGAAAATATTCCAATTACTTATGTCTTCCACGACCATTCATTTCTATACTAAGGAAATATTTATTTATTATTTTTCCAAAATTCCAGTTACTTGGGTTAAAACGAATGTTGTATAAAACATCGTTACAACCACCCAAAACTCTACATTCAACTAACTTTTATTCAAACATTTCTCTTCGAGACTGGATCCTGCTATTTATCGGTTAAAAACGAAATCAATCAAGTTGGAGTATAACTACCTCTCAGACCTTGACTGAAAACATTCTTAACTTCCAAACGGACAAGACCACTTACCTCGAATAATCAACATCATACAAACCAATTATTCGTTGTTAAACCCGTATACGTTTCTCTTTCTAATTTTATCAGATTTAATTATAGATTTCCCTTTTGTTTATAACATTCTATTTTTAAGTTTGTTTCCTTATCGAATTCTATATATATAGATACGTTGATTTCTAACTATCCAATTTTCTTTAAAATATTCTAACTCCTTAAATTTCCGTAAAATTTCGCCATAACCTCCTTTGTACCGGCAAATAGTTCAAACCTCAACTCGCCTCTCTAGGCCCTTTCCATTCAAAAAGAAAATCAAAAGGCCAAGTGGCTTGTTGATTCGGCACATAAAACCTCATATGGAATTTAAACGTGTACCTTTCTGTCGGGCACACAAATTATAATCTTCATATACTGCATTTCCTTACCTTCTTAACACATCCAAATATTCCCATATGGTTTCACTCAATCCATTCGTCTTAACCCAATTCGCTAATTAATTTTCTAATTAGCTATTTTTTCTATTTCACTTCTTTGTTTGAACATAACATGTTCAAATAAAATATTCAACTTGCTTATAAACAAATTGAATTCCATTTTTGATTCAAGTTGCATATTCGATTTCGAATATAAATTTACAAGCCCAATTTACTTATCCAAAGCTCAATTTCAATTCAAACTCTAATAACTAATTATTCGTCAAATTAGTTAATTCTATTCAATAATTAACAAAATCTGATTTTTGTTTCAAAAATCATTTCACTTACTTCACTGGAGTTCATATTTATTTTATATCTCCTGTTTGGATTTTTCTGATGGCAATTCGGATTTTATTTCCTTAAAATCCTTTTATTTATTTAAATAAACCATTATGGCTTTATAATGGTTCTGGCGCTGTTTTTCTGAAAATTTGATTTTGACATAACACAAAATCTATGAGATGAAATCCAGATTTTTCTCTTCCATTAGAAAGCTATTATCAAATCGGTCCCGACGATTCTTGTTTCAAAGAATTCCGACTTAAATTGAGTTCTATATACTCAGTTGAAGTTCAAAACGCCAAATTACGAACTACCGCGCTGCGACGAGTTCGTTTTAATTATATATATATATATATATGTTTAAACTTCGTTTATAATAAATTTAACTCCATTCTAATATATTTTTAATATATACCAAGTCAGTTTCCCAATTCAACATAATATTTTCGATTATCTATAATTGTTGATTTTCCCTTACTCGGTAATATTTATACTTCGATCTTTTATATTTAATTCCAATTCCTTTTATTTATAAAATTCGATACAATCAACTTTTAAATCATAAATCCTTCTTATTTATCTCATCTCAGTTTATATTCTGAATTCCCGAAATAAACCTGTCGTTCCTTTTTAGAAACGATTTCCAATTCATTGTTAAATTCATATTTTAATTTAAATTCCTAAATTTTCAAATGATAATTTATCTCACTAGCTTTATATAAAATCAACTTCCTTGTTTCATATATTTAAACAAGTTCCCTTTTCAAATTTCTATTTGAAACTCCATCCCTTAGATACTCTAATTGTGGAATAAAACAATTGTTCCCTTTCGAATGATTTCAAATTCTATTTTTAAATTCATATTTGAATTTAAATATTCAAATTATCTCTTGATAATTAATTCATTTTATTTATAAACACCATTTTATAAATTTCCTTGTTTTATCTCTAAAAAAGTCTATTTCGAAATCTATTTAAAACCAACATCTTGTTTCGGAAATTTCTATCTATAATAACTTATATATATAACACCCAATTTATTTTCATATTCAATTTAACTTCTATTTAAATAAATTCGAATTAATCGAATTCAAATCATAAATCCTTATGGGTTTATCTCTAGTTCAATTTATATTCTGAACATCAGAATAAATTCCATCATTTATTCCTTTAAAATGATTTCTCCATTTCTATTTTTAAATTCACATTTGAATTTAAATATTCAAATTATCAAATGATAATTTTTCCACTTTATTTATAAACACTGTTTATAAATTAATTTCAATTCCCCACATTATTCAATTTATAAACATCGTTTATAAATTCAATACTTGTTTTATTTATTTAAAACAAGTAGATATTTTTAGCACATTCTAAATCCAAATTCTATTTTTAAAAAAAATAGAATTTTCCTTTTAAATCTCCAAATCTCTTTTCACAATATTTTTATAATTTAACATTTTGGCCCCAGTAATATTTAAACAATCAAACCACTCAATTATCAATCAACACATCATATATGATAATATATGTGAAAGCAAACAAATAATAATATTTTTGAGGAATCCAGTTGGATCCCTCCAACCTGATTCCTACATCCACAGACATTAGCCAACATAAATAATACCTATTCTGCTTCGTGGCAGAATATCGCGGTATAGAAGGTCATCCACTATCATAGCGTGGGGCGCATAGGGTAATTATCTGCTAATGGTATTGCGGGCATCCGCTAATGATATTGCAGGAAATCCAACCACCAATATATATAATAGCAACCACCAAGCCTAAACAACTAATATATTTTTAACAGCAACAAATAATATTTAAAGCATCCAAACAATCAACAAACAACTATTTTTAACTGATAAAAATAATTCTAAATAAAAATGGAGTGAGATTTACTCACCGGGATTTTATTTTGCACTAGTACCAATTTCAATCCTTTTCAATGATATCTGAGACTCCGAACCCCATACGAATGATTCTATTCAATTTATCCTAGCATAAGAAAAAAATCCAAATTTATTAATAAGCTAATAAATTTCATTAACAATGTTTTATTTTAAAAATGTACTAAAATTTATTTATTTTTTAAAACTTCCTGGTCCTGAACAGCTAATGATTTCGAGTTTAGATTTTCACTCATCTAATCTACCATTTATATAATGATTTACTAGATTTTTTTTCTCTCCATTTTCCAAATTACATATATATTAACAATTCATGCCCTTTTCTTTTATCATAATAGTATACTAATTTAGTTTCTAATTTTAAAAACAAAAATTAACTTCAGATTAGAACTTACCTCATGTTAGATCGATTCCTCCTTTTAATGTAAATCACAATCTTCCCCAAATGACCTTAACTTGCTACTCCATTTACTATTGCATCCATCTGCCCTCAATAACAAAACAACATCCACCAATGACATTATGTACTTGTCATGCCATAATTCCTTGAAAATAAAGACCGAACATCTAATTTACCCACTCCCGTACTTCTCAATTTTCACTAGTTCGAACTCCAGATTTCCTCATTGCCAAACCGAGATCACCCTCTTTTCTCACTGAACTCGAACTCCACAAATTTATTTAGTACGAACTATATTCAATAATTCGCACCTTCCAGTTTCACTATCACTAGCATCGGCCTCTTTAGGAACCACCACGCCCCTTCCAATCGCACGCCCATCAAAGTCGAGACCCCCTTTGAAATCGCTATTCAACCCTAGATCGAAATGCATACTCAAACTCCATCGCGACATCGAAATCCCCTACTACCGTGTACCCAAACTGCTGCCGACAAACCCCGTTTCCCCCTTGATTCGCGAGCACTCGAGCGAGCTTCGAAGAGCTCGAAATCTCCGGTTGCGATAGTGAATTGAATCGCGAATTCCTTTTTTTCTGTTAATCGATTGGTTTACAAATGAAATGAGTGAGGATCGGCACTTTTATTTTTATTTCTATAAGCGGTGGTTTGATTTTGGAAACAATAAATGGAAGAATGAATTAATTAAAAGAGGGTGGATTTATCTGTTTCGAATTTTGATTTCAGCATTTGAGGGAGAGACCAGATTTAATTTGTTCAGCAGAAAAAATGAACAAGAAGGAAGAATGGTACGATATAAATAGGCAAGGAATAAAAAGATAACAACAACGTCTGTTTCATAAGGGTACAGGTAGGTTTTGCAGTGTACTTCATTTCTTAGCTTAGGAGGAAAGTAAAGGTTTTATATTATTTTATTATTTATTTATTTTGAACTGGTGATTTTACCTTATTTAAAATACCCCGTAATTACGGACTCCTTTCTGAACACAACAACATGCATTCCTAGGGTTATACCACTATTCTGAACACGTTAGAATATGTTTCGAAGCCCTATTGGATCATATTGGGAAGATATTAATTTAAATTGATATAAATTAAATTTAAAACAATTAATTCCTAGATAATATATTATTATTATCGTTTCTATTCAGTTAGAATTTTATTGATTATCTGAATCATTTTTGATACAGTTTAAATCTTCGAATTCAATTATATTTCGAATTACGATAATTCGATATATTCAAAATTAAATTAACATCGATTATTAAATCGATAACTCAATATAAAAATTTGTTTATATTATCACCCAAATATTTAAAACCATATTAAATGTTTAAAATTAATCAACCAAAAATCCAGGTCGTTACATTCTTCCGCCCTTAAAAGAATTTCGTCCCCGAAATTACCAAGGTAGGAAAAATGCTACTAACCCGTTATTTTCAAACTTCATTTATGTTGAAACTTAACATTTCATATTTCTAAATTCTACCAAAACTTTTGGTTTTCATTCATTTGAATGATTTTCAATCAACATATTTCCATTAAATTAAAATTCATTCAAATTGAATTAGATCAATTTATTCACTTCAATCCATTTAACCTGTCTAAGTTAAATTTAATTCCAGAATTCAAATTCCCGGGTTTTTATTTCAAATCCTTTTGAAATCACATAAATATATACAAATATTGCATAATTATTTCAAATTCAAAACATCTGAACTTCCCAAAACAACTTGTTTTCCTTCAAACAAATTTTCATCAAAAACTTTTCTAAGGTAGCAATTCATCACTTAGAAACTCGAAAATGAACATTGATGATGCTGCAGTCAACATCAGAATTATTTCCCACTGACTGAATTGAGTTCAGTGCTTTATCACTTTAAAAAATCCATCTAAATTGATTTTTAATCAAAAATCCTGCCAAAACAAAGCTATATTATATTAACATACTTCAAAAAATATTTTCCAATATCCCAGGATTTAAATTTCAAATTCTAATTTAAATCCAATTCCAGTTCATTTTATTTGTATACTCTACTCAAATACAAATTTTATTTGGTTATATATATAACCATCCAAATTTTATAATCTTTATTGATTATAGTATTAACAACCAACTCATCCATATAGTATAATAATTTCAGAAAATTATCCCATCTATATCAAAATAGAATTTTGGGTAAAATTATTTCATTTACCCATTTTAAAACAATATCGTGTTCAATCTTCTGTTCAAGTGTTTACAAATCTTATCGACATCATGGCGTCCCACGATTCGACTAGAATTCATAAACCACTCCACAGACTAACCAACACAATATAAAACATTTTTTTATATCAATTAACAAATACGCTCTCTCGTGTGTATATATATACACACACACTCAACTCATTTTAGGGTTCTACTGACCCTATCTCTAATGAGCGTAATCCCACCAAAGCCTAGGTATTCGCTCAACCTAAGCTCTGATACCAACTGCAACGGCCCGCAAATCCATACTATCTGAGTCGACTAATAACACCACACGTCCAACCCAAATTGCACAGAAATACGAATCATTATTAGAAAGAATTTAGAGGATGAGAAATAGAAAGAAGGAAAAGTTAGAATAGAAGAAAAAACAAAGAACACGAATCTCACAGCGGAACGAATAAAATATTTTAAATAACATAACTTTTGAAATACAAATAAGTAACTGTATCTACATACCATTATCAGAGCACAACAGTTATTCTTGTAATAGTTATAAACACCTGTTTCGAGATACCACATAGTACACAGCGGAAATATGATAGTCTATAGCTAACTGGTGAAGCATCCTACTTCAAACTCCTCCCAGTGAATCTGTAAAATCCCGACTACTTGACTGCCCATACAAATATGGGCACCCAAGAGTTTAGGGAAAACAAAACAAAATAAACTTTGGGTTAGCCATAGAACTGGTGTGAGTAAACTCCAATCATGTGTTCAACGTTAAAAATCCTTTCGAAAGAAATGATAATCGTAAGACCAATCCACACATAAACACGGGTGGTTTTTACCTTACGATAACCCAAAATATTTTTGATATCAAATCCAGTGATAATATCATAATGTCTACATCAAATAAATAGTATCTAGCGGAACGCTTGCATTTCACGCTCCATATATAATATAAAATCAAAAACCGCAGGGCGCTTATACGAGATTGGAATCTGACTATGACAAGGTATGGAACCACCTACCGATAGTGTATCTCTAGAGAGGAATACACTGGGTTCAAGAAGAACATCTTGCAACCCAGCCCACACATGACCGACCACTCATTTCGCTTGAGTGTATTGAATGTATATCCCCAACGGTTGGGATCAGCAACCGTTTCTCAAAAAGGAGCAGCATCGAATAGAATAAGGAATTAAATGAATCTCTAGATAGGTGATAATACACCCTAATCGGAGCGACCCACATAGCCATGCTGCCTGCCCGACTTTTGTCATTTCCCGGTTATTGAAGCCCGAGGCTACGATTTCTTTCCATTCATTAACAACACAATCACTTTGAATGACACATTGTCAGATCCGTTAATCACTAATTTATTTGCACAAATATATTTTGGATATTATGCTAAGAGAATAAATTCTCTGCCACCATATATATTTACACAGACCAACATATATGATCATTGGAAATACTTTGTCAGACATTTGTCCATACACTTCGTTCTGGGACTGAACAAAACCAATGGCACAATTTCTATTAATAGAAAAAGTCCTTGCACTTTACTCCGTCTTCGATTATCTTCATATAATCTGATTCGCAATGCTACAGCCAATACGGAATGGTTCTCGGATAATAATCCAACCGGTCTCTCCATATTGACAATGATATTGGAAAATACTTCGATAGTTGGTTATTTAACTATCGAAGAAAAACAAACATTCATTCAAAGCATCAAACAAATCACTAGGCCTTTAATTAATATTTCATTAATTAAAACACTGCTCCATTTCCTTATCCATATTCGTTAACACGATATTTTCGATAATCATCTTGACCTCTTACGCTATTTGGAAAACATTTCCATATATTTTCTTCTTTTATTTTCTATACTTAGGAAATATATTCTGTTTACAATTGGAAATTATTCCAATTACTTATCTCTTCCACGACCATTCATTTCTAAACTAAGGAAATATTTATTTATTATATTTCCAAAACTCCAGTTAGTTGGGTTAAAACGAATGTTGTATAAAACATCGTTACAACAACCCAAAACTCTACATTCAGCTAACTTTTATTCAAACATTTCTCTTCGAGACTGGATCCTGCTATTTATCGGTTAAAAACGAAATCAATCAAGTTGGGGTATAACTACCTCTCAGACCTTGACTGAAAACATTCTTAACTTCAAAACGGACAAGACCACTTACCTCGAATAATCAACATCATACAAACCAGTTATTCATTTTTAAACCCGTATACATTTCTCTTTCTAATTTTATCAGATTTAATTATAGATTTCCCTTTTGTTTATAACATTCTATTTTTAATTTTGTTTCCTTATCGAATTCTATATATATCGATATGTTGATTTCTAACTATCCAATTTTCTTAAAAATATTCTAACTCCTTAAATTTCCGGGAAATTTCGCCCTAACCTCCTTTGTATCGACAAATAGTTCAAACCTCAACTCACCTCTCTAGGCCCTTTCCATTCAAAAAGAAAATCAAAAAGCCAAGTGGCTTGCCGATTCGGCACATAAAACCTCATGTGGAATTTAAACGTTTACCTTTTTGTCGGGCACACAAATTATAATCTTCATATACTTCATTTCCACACCTACTTAACACATCCAAATATTCCCATTTGGTTTCACTCAATCCATTCATCTTAACCCAATTCAATAATTTACTTTCTAATTAGCTATTTTGCCTATTTCACTTCTTTTTTTGAACATAACATGTTCAAATAAAATATTCAACTTGCTTATAAACAAATTGAATTGCATTTTCGATTCAAGTTGCATATTCGATTTCGAATATAAATTTATAAGCCAAATTTACTTATCCAAAGCTCAATTTCAATTCAAACTCCAATAACAAATTATTCTTCAAATTAGTTAATTCTATTCAATAATTAACAAAATCTGATTTTTGTTTCAAAAATAATTTCACTTACTTCACTGGAGTTCATATTTATTTTATATCTCCTGTATGGATTTTTCTGATTGCAATTCGGATTTTATTTCCTTAAAATCCTTTTATTTATTTAAATAAACCATTATGGCTTTATAATGGTTCAAGCGCTGTTTTTCTGAAAATTTGATTTTGACATAACACAAAATCTATAAGATGAAATCCAGAATTTTCTCTTCCATTAGAAAGCTATTATCAAATCGGTCCTGACGATTCTTGTTTCAAAGAAATCCGACTTAAATTGAGTTCTATATACTCAATTGAAGTTCGAAACACCAAATTACGAACTACCGTGCAACGGCGAGTTCGTTTTAATTATATATATATATAAACGTTTAAACTTCGTTTATAATAAATTCAACTCCATTCTGATATATTTTTAATATATACCAAATCAGTTTCCCAATTCAACATAATATTTCCAATTATCTATAATTGTTGATTTTCCCTTACTCGGTAATATATTTATTTATACTTCGATCTTTTATATTTAATTCCAATTCCTTTTATTTATAAAATTCGATATAATCGACTTTCAAATCATAAATCCTTCTGGTTTATTTCATCTCAGTTTATATTCTGAATTCCCGAAATAAACCTGTCGTTCCTTTTTCGAAATGATTTCCAATTCATTGTTAAATTCATATTTGAATTTAAATTCCTAAATTTTCAAATGATAATTTTTCTCACTAACTTTATAACACTTTATAAATTCAACTTCCTTGTTTCATGTATTTAAACAAGTTCCTTTTCAAATTTCTATTTGAAACTCCATCCCTTTGATATTCCGAATTGCAGAATAAAACAGTTGTTCCCTTTCGAATGATTTCAAATTATATATTTAAAATGAATTTAAATATTCAAATTATCTCTTGATAATTAATTCATTTTATTTATGAACACCATTTTATAAATTTCCTTGTTTTATATTTAAACAAGTCAATTTCGAAATCTATTTAAAACCAACATCTTGTTTCAGTAATTTCTACCTATAATAACTTATATATATAACACCCAATTTATTTTCATATTCAATTTAACTTCTATTTAAATAAATTCGAATTAATCAAATTCAAATCATAAATCCTTACGGGTTTATTTCTAGTTCAATTTATATTCTGAACATCAGAATAAATTCCATCGTTTATTCCTTTAAAACGATATCCCCATTTCTATTTTTAAATTCACATTTGAATTTAAATATTCAAATTATCAAATGATAATTTTTCCACTTAATCTATAAACACTGTTTATAAATTAATTTCAATTCCCCACATTATTCAATTTATAAGCATCGTTTATAAATTCAATACTTGTTTTATTTATTTAAAACAAGTAGATATTTTTAGCACATTCTAAATCCAAATTCTATTTTTAAAAAATAGAATTTTCCTTTTAAATCTCCAAATCTCTTTTCACAATATTTTTATAATTTAACATTTTGGCCCCAGTAATATTTAAACAATCAAACCGCTCAATTATCAATCAACACATCATATATGATAATATATGTGAAAGCAAACAAATAATAATATTTTTGAGGAATCCAGTTGGATCCCTCCAACCTGTTTCCTGCATCCACAGACGTTAGCCAACATAAATAATACCCATTCTGCTTCGTGGCAGTATATCGCGGTATAGAAGGTCATCCACTATCATAGCGTGGGGCGCATAGGGTAATCATCCGCTAATGGTACCGGGGGCATCTGCTAATGATACTGCAGGAAATCCAACCACCAATATATATATTATAACAACCACCAAGCCTAAATAACTAATATATTTTTAACAGCAACATATAATATTTAAAGCATCCATACAATCAACAAACAATTATTTTTAACTGATAAAAATAATTCTAAATAAAAATGGAGTGAGATTTACTCTCCGGGATTTTATTTTGCACTAGTACCAATTTCAATTCCTTTTCAATGATATCTAAGACTCCGAACCCCATACGAATGATTATATTCAATTTATCCTAGCATAAGAAAAAAAATCCAAATTTATTAATAAGCTAATAAATTTCATTAACAATGTTTTATTTTAAAAATATGCTAAAATTTATTTATTTTTAAAACTTCCTGGTCCTGAAAAGCTAATGATTTCGATTTTAGATTTTCACTCATCTAATCTACCATTTATATAATGATTTACTAGATACATTTTTTTCTCCATTTTCCAAATTACATATATATTAAAAGTTAAACCCTTTTATTTTATCATAATAGTATACTAATTTAGTTTCTAATTTTAAAAACAAAAATTAACTTCAGATTAGAACTCACCTCATGTTAGATCGATTTCTCCTTTTACTGTAAATCACAATCTTCCCCAAATGACCTTAACTTGCTACTCCATTTACTATTGCGCCCATCCGCCCTCAATAACAAAACAACATCCACCAATGACAGTATGTACTTGTCATGCCGTAATCCCCTGAAAATACAGACCGAACAGCTAATTTTTCCACTGTCGTACTTCTCAATTTTCACTAGTTCAAACTCTAGATTTCCTCATTACCAAACCGAGATTGCCCTCTTTCCTCACTGTACTCGAACTCCACAAATTTATTTAGTACGAACTACATTCAGTAATTCGCACCTTCCAGTTTCACTATAACCAGCGTCGGCCTCTTCAAGAACCACCATGCCCCTTCCAATTGCACGCCCATTAAAGTCGAGACTCCCTTTGAAATCGCTCTTCAACCCCAGATCGAAATGCATACTCAAACTCCATCGCGACATCGAAATCCCCTACTACCGTGTACCCAAACTGCTGCTGACAAACCCTGTTTCCCCCTTGATTCGCGAGCACTTGAGCGAGCTTCGAAGAGCTCAAAATCTCCGGTTGCGATAGTGAATTGAATCGCGGATTCCTTTTTTTCTGTCAATCGATTGGTTTACAAATGAAATGAGGGAGGATCTGCCCTTTTATTTTTATTTCTATAAGCGGTGATTTGATTTTGGAAACAGTAAATGGAAGAATGAATTAATTAAAAGAGGGTGGCTTTATTTGTTTCGTATTTTGATTTCAGCATTTGAGGGAGAGACCAGATTTAATTTTTTCAGCAAAAAAAATGAACAAGAAGGAAGAATGGTACGATATAAATAGCCAAGGAATAAAAAGATAAGAACAACGTCTGTTTCACAAGGGTACAGGTAGGCTTAGGCTTAGGTAGGTTTTGCAGTGTACTTCATTTCTTAGCTTAGGAGCAAAGTAAAGGTTTTATATTATTTTATTATTAATTAATTAATTTATTTAATTTGAACTGGTTATTTTACCTTATTTAAAATACCCCGTAATTCTGGACTCCTTTCTGAACACAACATTATGCATTCCTAGGGTTATACTACTATTCTGAACACGTCAGAATATGTTTCGAAGCCCTATTTGATCATATGGAGAAGATATTAATTTAAATCGATATAAATTAAATTCAAAATAATTAATTCCTAGATAATATATTATTATTATCATTTCTATTCAGTTAGAATTTATATTGATTATCTGAATCATTTTTGATACAGTTTAAATCTTCGAATTCAATTATATTTCGAATTACGATAATTTGATATATTCGAAATTAATTTATAATCGATTATTAAATCGATAACCCAATATAAAAATTTATTTATATTATCTCCTCAATATTTAAAACCATATTAAATGTTTAAAATTAATCAACCAAAAATCCGGGTCGTTACATAAGGCAACGCTTTTGCCCATCTACGACCACGGAAAGAAAGTGTTGCATTATAGTCGTAATGCAACACTATTTGCACGTAATGGAACAAAACACATCATTACCTTAAGCATAAGTTAGAGCCTGACTGCCATGTCACTATAGTGGAGCCACGTTAGCTTTCCACGTAAGTTGTCCACGTGTCACATGCCACGTCGGTTCTCCACATCAGTTGCCCACGTGTCACACCCCACGTCAGCTGTGAGGGCCACGTGCCATATGGAATTAATACTATTTCATTTAATGCAATACCACTGAATTATGTAATGCAACACCATTATCATGAAATGCAACATAAAAAAAACAAATGCAATAGTAGAAAAAGGCAAATGCTACATTAAAAGAAACCAAATATAATGTTTTAACTAAAAATTTTACAATACCAATATTGTACATAGAATAAACTCGTCCAAAACATTCATCATCATATTCAAACCATCTAAAATATTCTACATACCAATTCTTCAAATATACTACAAGTGCAACACATACGATAATACATAATTTAAAAATAAAATTCAAATTATTTACTTATATGTAAGTGTTAGTGAAACTCTAACAATAAATAAGAAGAATGACATGACTAAATCACTCAAACCGATTAGCCTGAACTCCAACAATATTTAAGCGTTAGTCACAGTCCATCTTGTCCTTCCATTATTCATGAATCTCCCTTCATACACACTTCCTCCCCTTCCTTTCCAAACACCCTCGGCTGCGTAAATAAAAGTTGAACTTTATCAGCATTTTTCAAGTGAATTTCGATAACTCAACCCATTAGTCACTCATTAACTAACTGTATCTCTAACCAATCTTCGACATCAAACATTAACCATTCCTTAGTCAATAATGAAGTCAATTTAGTTGGGATATAATTACTACCAAACCATAACTGAAAATCATTCTTTACTTTGAAATAGACAAAGTTCACAATTTTAATCTTAACAAACATTGCTTACGCAACTCTCAGATTTAATTTAAGAATCTGCTTCTTTAACGGATTGATTATAACATTAGTGTTATAATCCATGCTCTGAGATATTAAACCTTAAAATATAGCTCTTATTCAATAATTTGAATAAATAAACTAATAATTAATTAATTAAATTAAATCTTGATTTAAACGAAAAGTAAATAGAACTTTCTAAAATTCGATATAGTCAAATTTCGTTGTACAACTTTTTTTTGAATAACCTCTATTTGATAACTCACCTTCGATTAAATCTCTATTCGATAACTCTCCTTCAATTAAATCTCGATTCACTAAATCTCTCTCTCTCTCATAATCTATATTTGATAACTCTGTTTAGAATAATCTCTATTCGATTAACGTTTCGAACTGCAGAATAAATTTGCCGTTTAGGTCAACTAAATTTCTATTTTCATTCTAGATTACTTTTGAATTTATCACTTCCAAACCCTTTTCAATTTCCCTTATAATTATTCCAATTTGCAAAATGTTTGCTTTTAAACCATTATTCACTTTTAAACGTGAGTATTATTTCTTTACAGAAATTTGGATTCGTTTTATCAAATATTCTTAATTAAATTGTAAATACCATCATAGGTTAAAATTTCGTCTATCGAGTCATTTTATTACTTCTCATTTGCATTCCACTTTTAAATTCAAATCTCCTTTACACCTCAACTTTCTAGTCTATTTTATTTTATAAGGTAAATTGAATTTGAAATTGAATTAAAGCCAGTTAAGTGAAAATTTTAAGTGAAAGAGAAAATGTTGAATAAAATTAATAGTGAGATAGGAATTTGGAATTTTGTTGAATTGGTGAGTTAAGAGTTTGGAATTGAGAATGGAACTCGAGTTTGAAATGAGATTTGCTTTGAATATAAGCGAATAGCCGTGTTGAGGATAAATTGATCGGAGTTTGATTGGAATGACATTGGTATATGCAGAATTGATAACAGATGGAAATGATATAACGATATGCCCGACAAAAAGGTACATGCTTATTTTCTTGAGTTTGGTGATTTATGAGCCTGCTTGGCAAGCCGCTTGGTTGTTTGATTTTCTTTTGATTGGAGGCCTAGAGAGGCGAGTTGTAGTTGTATCGATTGAGCCGTACAAAGGAGGTGCTGGCGAAATTTTCTGAAAATTTCGGGTGTTAGAGAATTTTCAGAATTTTTGAAAATTTTAGTTATTCAGAATGAATTAATAATTAATTGAAATTAATTAGTACAGTGAAACTAAAATTTAAGAAGTAAACAAATAAATTTTTACCCAGTTAATAGGATTTGTTTTCTACCTTAGCAATTTTGAGGACGAAATTATTTTAATGGGGGAAGAATGTAACATCGCATATTTTTTACGGTATTATAGTTAATTACTTTAATTATTTAAATAGTGATTTAGAGATTCAAATGGTTGTTTAGGTAAATAATATTGAATATTTAATTAATATTTATGATGAATAATAAATTATAAATTCCAAAATAGTCGGAAGTAGCTGAATTCACAATATTGTGTGAATTGGATTATTTATAAGATATAATTCAGTTTAGAATTGAATTATAATAACGAATATATTTAATGAACGATGGTTGAACGTATTAATTATAATATAATTATAATCAAGCCCGTAATCTCGTGGTAGTTCGTAATATTGAATTTTGAACTTCAATTGAATATACGTAATCTGTTTTAAATTGGATTTCGGTGAAACAAGAAACGTTTGAATCCATTTAACGATATTTTTCTAATGGGAGAGAAAAATCGAGTTTTCGTCGTGTAGATTGTGAGTTATATCCAAATCAATTTTTCAAATAGTCGCTATGGAATTCGTTTATAATTTATAATGGTTTATTTATATTATAAAAGGGTTTTTATATTTAAATTGAATATCGATTTATCCTAGATTTGAAATATCGAGTTATAAATCCTAATATGTATATTTTGACGCCGTATGATATTCTATTGGGATATATATGATAATATTAATTTATTAATATTAAATTAAATTGTTTTCAAATATATTAATATATTTAATTGATTTATTTAGACCTTAGAAAATAGCCACTTTTGCAAACGACCTCCGTTTTCGACGAAATTAATTATGTTGGATCGGGAATGTTAAATTATTGTTAGATTTCAATTTTCGTGATTTTTGGAGTCAATATGTGGCCGTACGGGATTTTAATGTGAAAAATAGTCAATAATTTTACTTTAAAAATATGTTGTGCGAGCAAATGGACTCGGAATTCGACGAAACCAGTTTCGTTGGGTCCGTAATGTCGAACTATATTTGTATGTCCGTTTTCATCGAATTTGGATATATGTGACCATAGATATTTTTATTGACAAATATTGATAGCGTTGGGCTAATAATAAATAAACTAATGAATATTAAAATATAAAGTCTACACTATAAATATGCACTCACACTTCCTAACCCTAATCTAATTCATTCCATAGTGAACAAAAATTTCCGCTGTCCAGTTCTTAAAAACGTGAGGGAATAACATTTCTAAAAATCAAAATAAAATTAAGAGAAAATCCATAAATCATGTAACAATTATATATGAGATGCTAAGAGGTTTCTCTTCATTTTTATATGAGTTTTACCATGTTCGATGTAGTCGAAATCTTCGAACGTAGGTCATTTGTAAGCTCGGGCTGAAATTTTCGAGTAATGTAAGCGTTGATTCAAGTTTCTAACGTTGTTTTTGGGATCATAGCATCATTTAGCATTGGTGTTTAAACTCTCAGGGAAATCGATAGAAATTAGTGTCGATCGAAATATTGGGTGGCGAGGGTTCTTTAAAATCCACGATTGAGGAAAATGGGTTCAAGTCAACTGTTGTCGTGTTGGAGAGTTCAAGATTGAGAAGAGGAGAATGTTAGTGAAGGTCATGTGTTAAATCGTTGAGAGGAGAAGGAGGGGTTGTTGTTTGAAACCGCAGTGATGGAAATAAAGAAGCACAGTTTCAGGTAGATGAAGAAATGGGATGAGATAGAAGGGAATTTGAGGGAGAGTTACACGGTGTTTACAGTATTCAAAATGGTGGAGTTCAACAGAATTTGTGTCAATCATTTATATAGCAGGCATGCGTCGAAGACCTGATGACATGATATACATGAAGGTGTTGAGTCCAACAAATTGGGGGTGGAGAGGAGTGTGTGTACGAAGAGAAGTTGGATGTTGGTCTCGGTTTGAAGAACCATTGAATATGGAAAAAGATAAGGGAGGATTTAATTCAACTATTGCCATTGAAAAAAGGAACGGTTTCGTAATGACCTGGTAAGGAGGAAGATGGTCATGTTCATTTCGGGTTGTAAGAGGTTTGGTTGAGTTTGAGTTACTGGCCCAATACTAAAATGGTTTTAGTTTAATTTAAATAGTTTAAAAACTTGTAATAACCATAACTCTTCCATACGTTATCAGAATCAGACGATACAAGATCTGTTGGGATCGTATGGACGACGACTACACAATGGAACTGGTTCAGAGTGAATTGGTGCTCGTTACAATTTATAATGAAATAAATTGCTTAATCTGGATCAAATCGACGATCGCTTATCGTTATTTAACGATAACCGACCAGTGTGAGTAAATCACACTAACTCTGATCAGTTTATATGTTTATACCATATTTTTAGAATTGATAAATGTTGGTTGATTGCTGTGTGATGGTTGTTTGGATTTATTTGCTAATTAATTGGTTGAAATTATAAATCTAGTTATATATATTTATATATATCGTTAAATATATATTGATTCTATTTTTCAGAATGTTTCATATTGAAATGAAATTGATGTTATTTATATTGTTTAACATCTGTGATGCAGGGAAACAGGTTGGAGGGATCCAACTGGATTCCTCAATATTTATAATATTGTTTGTTTCTTATATTACGATATATGATGTTATATATAATCTTTGATTGATTATAATGACACTGGTCTTGTTATTTGGTATTTTAAATACCATAAGAAATACTGGAATGTAAAAAGGGATTTTTCAAAGTGTATATTTGGAAAATAAATAGAATTATAAAAGGAATTATTTGGAAAATAAATAGAATTATAAACGGAATTATTTGGAAAATAAATAGAACAATAAAAGCAATTATTAGGGAAATAAATAGAATAATAAAAGGAATTATTTGGGAAATAAATACAATTATAAAAGGAATTATTTGGAAAATAAATACAATTATAAAAGGAATCATTTGGAAAATAAATAGAATTATAAAAGGAATTATTTGGAAAATAAACAGAATTATAAAAGGAATTATTTAGAAAATAAAGATAATTATAAAAGGAATTATTTGGGAAATAAACAGAATAATAAAAGGAATTATTTGGGAAATAAATATAATAATAAAAGTACTTATTTGGGAAATAAATAGAATTATAAAAGGAATTATTTGGGAAGTAAATAAAATGGTAAAAGGAATTATTTGGGAAATAAATAAAATTATAAAAGGATTTATTTGGGAAAATAAATAGAATAATAAAAGGAATTATTTGGAAATTAAATAGAATTATAAAAGGAAATTGGCAAGATATAAAAGAACTATGAGATATGGGTTTAAAGTAGATTTTAAATATAATCTGTTTTAACAGATAATTTGAGAAGAATAATTTATAAATAATGTTTTATAAATTAAATAAAATATTTATCATTTGATAAATGGAATTATATAAGTCTACAATTATATAAGTAAAATCGGTTTCAAAACCGATATTTATAATTAAATGTGAATATAGCAGTTATAAAGGGGATTATCAATAAGAGTATAAGTGTTGGAAATAAAATAGGTTTTTACGAATAATTCTATAAATAAATATATAAATAGAATTTGGGTTTGAAATATTGTTTTTAAATTGCGAAATCAAACTGTTTTGATTATATAAAGAGATATTATTCACATTTGATGTGAAAAAGGGATTAAAGTAAATATTTTTCGAAATGAAAATATTATAAAGGAATTTGGGTTTTGAAATAGGAATTTAATGGAATTACTGAAATAAAAATCTGACTGCAAATTAGTTGAGTTGAATAGCTTTCTGGGTATCGATCTGATGTTGGTTTCGGCCTTCGGGGTTTATACTTGGAAGGTTATTCATGTAACAACTCGGGTTTTAAGAACCAATTCAAATTTTTTATTTTAGCAATATTAATGGATTTTGAATATTTAAAATGATTTATTTTAAATAATAATGATTAAAAATTTAGTTAAATCAAAGTTAGAACGAATAAATTTATCTTAATTACATAACGAGCCTGAAATGGCGCGGTAGTTTGGAAATTCGATTTCAAATGAATGTACAAGATTCAAAATAAACCGGATTTCAGTAAAATCAGGAATATTTGAATCTGTTTAATAATATCTTTTTAACGAAGTTAAAAAAATGAGATTTCATAACAAGAATTGAAAGTTATGTCCAGTTTAAAATTGAAAATAGTCGCTATGGAATTTGTATATATTTTATATAATATATAGTCCTTAAAAATAGACATTTTGCAAACGACCTCCGTTTTCAACGAAACCACCTTAATTAGATCCGGAATGTCAAATTATTACAAGATTTCGATTTACATAATTTTTGGAATTAATATGTGAGCGTGGTGAATTTAAACATGTTTGGAAATTTCAGTTTGAATTTAATCAACTGGAAAATGAGCATTTTTTATATGGTCTCCGAATTCAATGAAATTAGTTTTGTTAGGACCGTATCATCAAAACATAGCTAGATTTATTTTTTGGGAATTTTTGGAGTCAGTATGTGTTCCCAGTAAACTAAAATGTATGTTAAAATCAATTTTGAATGTTACATTAATTTAAATTTTAATGAAAACTAATCGAAACAATCGAATTGGCTTACCGGACATATCCCATTATGTATGGAATGGGAGTATTTGGTTAGGAGCGATAGTCGTTTGGTTGGATTTGGAGTTCGTGTTAACAAACAAGTATTTTTCAAATTAAATAATTATTAATATATATATATATATATATTAAAAATTAGAAAACCCTTGCTCAAAAATCTGACCGTCGCTCTCTTTTAAAAACCGACGGCGAATAAAGCTCAAACCTTCTCCCCCTCTTTTCTTTTAATTTGTGCAATGAGATTCGAAAGTTTATGGAACAAAATTGAAGAAGATGGCGTAAGCTTTAAATCCATACTCGATTGAAGAATTCTCGTTAGGTATTGGACTTGAATTCGAGCCTCCAAGTGACCACCTTCGCACGTGATCTGAGGAGAGGGGGGGCCACCGAGTTGGGCCTCACTCAGGGCACAAGGAGGCACTGCTCCGGCATACCTCGCCACACATCCAGATTGTGCTCCGCCCCTCTTGATGGTGAGAAATGGCGAATCCTAGTTTCGAACATGAGGAAATCGAAGTCGGCTATTTCTTGTAGCGTGAAAACAGAAGGAAGAAGATGAGGTTTTATTTAATATAAATATATTGTTAAAATCAGATTTTTACAAATAAAATATGTATTGTTTTTAAAAATAAAAATATGCATTGTTTTTGAAAATATAAATATGCAATGTTTTTGAAAATATAAAAATAACATTGTTTTAAAAATATAAATAAGATTGTTTTAAAAATAAAAATAACATTGTTTTAAAAATATAAAAATAGCATTGTTTTAAAAATATAAAAATAACCTTGTTTGGAAATTAAAAATATGCAATGTTTTTTAATATAAAAATAACATTGTTTTAAAAATATAAATAACATTGTTTTGGAAAATAAAAATAGCATTGTAATTTTTAATGAAAAAACATTGTTATAGAAAGAAAATATGATTTTCCTTATATAGATAGCATTGAATAAAAATCTGATTTTTATATATATAGCATTATAACAAAAATATGATTTTTAATATGTATACTGCGTGAAACAGATTGCGATGGAACCGACTGGAAGCAGAATGAAATCCAAATCGTCCGCTAAAGAACGACGGAGTGGAAACCAAAGATGAGAAGTCCTTCTCACTCGATTTATTTTTCAATTAAAAATATTCTAGGGTGCAGACGTGGCTTAGAAGCCCCCGACACTATTTATTGTACAAACCGTATTATGTGATTTGAACTATATGGAGTTCAACACTAGCGTTCGCATAATCACATAAATTGAAAGCGATGTATGGATATTACCGACACACAGATTTCATACTCCGCGAATAGCCATTTATGGTGTCGTAAATGGCATTTGGGGGTAGCTGAGTATTTATTTATTTGGATGTTCTGCGTGATTTGATTATGATTGTAAAATTGGTTGTAAATTAGTTGTGAATTGATTGGAATTGGTTTGTGTATGGTGCAAGCCAGTATTAGGCAAGGGATAAGGCTAGACCTTTTTCCGGTTCAAGTACCGCGCCGTTATGCCGCCGATATTTTCTAAAAAGTGTTAGAAAAATTTAATTAGTTGAAAATATTATTTTTATCTTATAACGGAGATAAATAAAATAATTATTGGATAGTTAAAAATAAGTTCACACATCCATTTGGAAGTCGGATGACTTGTTTATGCTCACTTATTTTTGTAATATCGATTGGGACAATAATTTTTACACCTCGCCCAAGTGCACAAATAATATTAATAATTATTTGATTGGTTGAAACCCAAACGGGTATTAGGATGATATTTGACGTACACTAATCCCAGTTGTTTAGTTGTATGTCAAACGATGGGTTGAAAAACTGTTGTAAGCGTTAATTATTTATATTTAACGCATATGCAGTTGTGTAATGCACTCTAGATGATGGTAGATTATTTATCATTGTTGTTGTATACATGTGTGTATGAAATCCATATAAATAACATTATATGGTAATTGACTATGTTCGATTCCAATTCAGATAGAACAAATATTTTAAAATAATATTCAATAAAGGATTAAAATATGATTTTGATGTCCGATTTGGGATGGACACGAAAATATTGAAATATATATGAAGCCGTGTTAATTAGATATTCGCCATTTTGACGCAAACGATATTTATATCGATTTTATTCAATTTTATATTGAATATCGAAAAGGAAATGAGTTCAAAATCTGATATTTTGAAAATATTATCATTTATATATTGTAAGATAAGGAGAATTCAATTTTGATTTAAAATTGACATGAAAGTTGGGAATCGTTTTAAAACGAATTTATAAAATACGTTTTAAATGGAAATCGATGAAATATATATATTATTTATTTAATGGCTTGAATAGAATGCGCCGCGCAGTGACCGTTCGTGAATTTCGACCATTGACTTCGAATTGATTTTACGGGAGATCTGACAGTCAGAATCTCCTAAAACGGGAACCGTTGGGTTCGTATCGAAAAGAGATTTCCAAAAGATATAAGAGATTTGAAATCTAACGGTTGGATTTGGAATAATGTCAAAATCAAATTTGGTAAAGGTCGCTGTAAGTGCAGTTCGATGACCGTTTATGGAAATCGACTGAATGGGCCTTAATAAAATTGCTAAAAATATTAGTAAATTGTATAAAATCATTATCAATGATTTGGAAAGAATTAGGAAGAAAAATTCCACGTTTGTAAAGATAAAAATACATTTTTACCAAAATGAACTAGTTATTAACTAGATTTGAAATCCAATAACTTTTAAATAAAATAAGTTGGATTTGTGAATGGTTTTAATATAATCAGAAATTTCCAACGAATGAATTGGGATGGATTTGGAATGGAAATAATCTTCGGAATATTTCAATATTAGACTCCGTGATTATACGGATACCGTTATGGAAATTTGGAGGATATATATATATATATATCGTTATTTCCAATACTATACTTGTTGGTTTTAGAATTTGATATTGAATATAAGCCGATATAATTTCTATTCAGTGCCTTGTATTTAATATTAAATGGGATTTTGGGTTTGTCGTGAATGGTGTCTTCAATAACACTATTCTTAAACCCAGTTGAGAAAAGAATAAATCTTTTAATTAAGATTATTAGAGTTTCCAGTTATATTTAGTAACTGGAATAAAATGCAATGTGAATTGGGTTTACTGTGAACTGTTGTTTTAACGACATTCGTTCTTTAACTCGATTAACAGTGAAATGGAATTTGGAATTTACAAATCTTTTTATTAAGATTTAATGGAAATTTTCCGAAGTAAAGTGTCCAATTTAATATAATAAATTGGAAGGGAATGGAATTCAGTTTGGTAATAATCGAAGTGAACTTCTATGGAAGAAGACTGTTAATATATATGGAATTTAAAAGGTTTGGTCGTTATTCCATTTATATTATTAGTCGGATATTGAAATTGATATCGATTATATATTGATCTGTTTATCCGTGAAGATTCCATAATTAATGAAATGTGATTTTGGGTTTATCGTGAACTATGTTTTAAATGACACTGGTTCTTTAACCAAGTTAAAGGCAGGATTACATGTTTTACATTGTATTTCTAACAGTATTATTGATCCCTGCTATATATATATATATATCTGTTTGGTGGCAGAGAATTTATTCTCTTGCTAAACACCCTTCTCTTAGACATACGAGCATATCGGCAGAAATCAATGGTACGGTGTGGATTGTCAATGCAACATGTTTGATTTCCCAAAGTTAAACAATCATTAATATTAATTTATGGGAAGATTAAAACTAAGTGGAGTTTTTATGAATTTTTAATTAGTTTGAAATGAGAATGTGATAATTTAAATTATCAAATTCTGGAAATGACAGAGAATAGAGTACCACCAGTTTTACTCCAAGCGATAGTTAAATCTTTAATTAGATTTGAACGTGAAATGGTAATTAAATTTACCGATAACACCGTGGTGTTAGATATAGAGTATTACCAATTTTGCTCCATGGGATGAATAGGTTGGGATTGGGAAATTAAACAAATGATTACTTCGGTAAGGTGCGCTAATCCCGACTAGTTTGGAATAAACCTTAATTTGGTTTGAATTGATATCCAAAGGAAGATTATAGAATAAATTTAAAGAATTTATCTTTGGTAAAATTAATAGGAACATTTCCCTAATGATATGAATATTTGAATAAAAGAATCTGAATTGGAACAAGCCGTATGTTGTGTTTGTGTAGCACTTGTTTATAATATACGCGAGTTATTCGGAAGTCCCGGTTTATACCCATTATGAATAACTGATTCGACGATAAGTCGACGATGAAGACGGTAGTTGAAGACCGGAGGTCTTCACATTGTTTGGATGATTACTGATGTCTTGATTGGGTTGTACACCCAAGACAAGGTAATAAGTGGTGATCGTCCAGACGTACTTGGAGGTCGACCGGATATGCGAGGACCTCTCTCCTGTATTGGACATATGGGACGAGGAATAAGGTGCCTCCGGTTTCGTTCAGACCCAGAACAAACTAGTAAATGGATGCGTGTCTGACATTGGATTTTATTCTGTGTTGATTGATCTCTATTAAATATATATCTGTTTGGTGGCGGAAAATTTATTCTCTTGCCTAACACCCTTTACTAAGACGTACGAGCTCAGAGGTTATATATCAATAGACATCAGTCGCATGGCATGAATTTCCTATGTGGCATGCTGAGATGCAAATGATCAATATTTCTGTTGAAAAGCAGAGTTTTGTGGTTAATGATCAGAGCACGACTTTAAATAACATAGCTTTGTGTAGCGTTAATTCGCGAGCCTCACACCCCGGTATGAACCAGAAACGGGAGAGGACTACAGGGAGAACATGCGTTTCCTTCTAGCTAGGAGTGATGTCATGGTATGGAGCCCAGACATTTTTACTTATGTGGATGATGGAAAGCGAGGTACCTCGGATATATCGGTCACTACGGGGCCGATGAATGATATGGTCGACATATTGACCAGACTTACGCCGCATAGGGCAGGTAAACGTATTTTTCAAGGATAATTAATCCACTTAGTGTGGACCGGCCCTAAAGATCCAAGGGTCGATGCGTTCTGATCCTGAGCCGCGGGCTAGAGGGTCTCGAATTCGGTAAGGACGATCCCTTGCCTTGGTTCATAAATGGAATCCAATTTCCAATACGTGACATTTCGGTTTTAATTGTAGAACTAGTATGGAGACATAGTAGCATGGGATACTATGGCGTTTATGATTGATATATTTATATTTGAAGTTGTTTTATATAGTTTACACTTATAATAGTATCAAAATGATTTGTTTTAAATGTACCAAGCATGTTTGGATATTATAAGGGAAAACTCTATCCTCCGGCTTTCGTTGCATTGTGTGATGGGACCTAAGTCTTATAATAGCTTCATTTTTCCAAAAAGCATTGCGCTGTTTTTTCTATGCACTGGTATTCTTGGGAGGAAACCCTTTCCGTATTGTACGGCAGGGACCCTTGATTTACTTTATTTTAAAGTAAAGATTTAAATAACTGTTTTAGTTCTCACACCAGTCACATGAGTGACCTGGAGTTTATTGTTTTAACCTGAACTCTAAGTGCCCCTATTATCCATACAGGTAGCTAGTAGTTAGGTTTTTCTTGATATTTCTTTTCCAGGGTCCTGGGTTTACAGCTGGAGCTATATTCAGAACACTCTGTATCCGTGTATTTCTTTAAACTGTGTTATGTATTATTTATCCGCTGCTGATGTAATTTAAATCTCTGATATTTTTTGATGTATAATATTTATTCATACTCTGTTATATTCTTGTACTCTGATGTAATTGTTGTAATAAGTAATGAAATGTTCTTATGTTTGTGTTCTGATTTTTCGTGTTCTCAACTCAATACGGGCTTTCCCCGTAAGGGCGAGTTTGTGCTGTGTTAGTTTGGTATCAGAGCATTGGTTTACAGAGCTAGAGAACAAGACACATTAGAACCAAACGAAAGAATTCGTCAGAGATTGGATTAGTAATATCCAATGAGAATGACTCGTTAAAGATGGGATCAGTAGTATCCTAGAATGAGTTTCAAAGATTGTTATTTTTAAAACAAAAATGAAAACAAATTTTGTTTTGAAAATTTAAATATTTTTAAACGTATTTGAATATTTATTTTATGAATTTGGACTATCGAGTATATGAAGATTTTGCATATACGCCTAGCTAGTGTGTACACAAAGTCTCAATATATTGGATGGATATAAGATCGCACTCTAGTCGCCCGGAGATGATTCTGATAATCGCCATGGCATCATCAGCATTTATGTTCGAGTTTCGAAGGTGGGATATCTATATATTTCCAATTGGCTGGTGCGAGAACCAAAACTATATAGGGTTATTGTTGTGAATTGGCATCAAAAACATGATTATACACACACACACACACACACGTATATATATAAATATATATATATATATCGAAGTTATGAATTTGAAAATTTAATGAACCAATTGATTGCTGATTGTACTGTATGATTATTAGCTCAACTAATTAAAATATTGGAATGATCAAACCAATAAGAAAATGTAAGGCAAATTACGCCAAATTGAATCAAATTATTGAATTGAATTGAAAATTTGTTGAAGTCGCATGCATATGCATGTATATACATTGAACAGGTCATAGCCGGGAAGCTAAGCAGAGGAATAAAATTGTATGCCTGACAAATAGGTACATGTTTACTAATTTATTGGGGTTTGATGATTTTATGAGTCAATTAGCTAGCCGCATGGCTTTTTCTTTTTCTTTTGGATTGGTGAGGGCCTTGTGAGGCTAGTTGCAGTTTTAAAGGTCTCCCCGTACAATGGAGGTTATGACGAAAATTTTGGAAAATTTAGGGTGTTAGCTAATTTTTTGAAAAATTAGAAAATTCATAGAAACTAAAAAGTTGAAGAATGAAAGTTGAGTTGGTTAGTTAAACAACTTTTAGCTCTGTTCCTTTTTTAGGACAAAAAGATTTAAAGTGGGGGAGATTGTAACAACCCGGGTTTTCAAAACCAATTTAAATTTTTTATTTTAGCAATTTTAATGGATTTTGAATGTTTAAAATGATTAATTTTAAATAATAACTATTAAAAATTTATTTACATCGAAGTTAAAATGAATAAATTTATTTTAATTATATAACGGACCTGAAATGGCGCGATAGTTTGGAAATTCGATTTCAAATTTCAAATGAATGTACAAGATTCAAAATAATCCGGATTTCAGTAAAACCAGAAATATTTGAATCTATTTAATAATACCTATCTAACAAAGTTAAGAAACTGAGATTTCATAATGTGAATTGAAAGTTATGTCCAATTTAAAATTTAAAATAGTCGTTAAGGAATTTATATATATTTTATATAATATATAGCCCTTAAAAATAGCCATTTTGCAAATGACCTCCGTTTTCGACGAAACCACCTTGGTTGGATCCAGAATGTCAAATTATTGCTAGATTCTGATTTTCATAATTTTTGCAATTAATATGTGAGCGCAGTGAATTTAAACATGTCTGATAATTTCAGTTTGAATTTAATCGACTGGAAAATGACCGTTTTTTAAACGATCTCCAAATTCTACGAAATTAGTTTTGTTAGGACTGTATCATCAAAACATAGCTAGATTTAATTTTCGGGAAATTTTGGAGTTACTATGTGGCCCTAGTAAATTAAAATGTACATTAAAATCAATTTTGAACGTTATATTATTTTAAATTTAAATTTTAATGAAAAATGATCGAAACGATCGAATTGGCTTACCAGACATATCCCATTGTGTCCGGAATTGGAGTATTTGGCTAGGAGCGACAGTCATTGGGTTGGATTTGGAGTTCATATTAACAAACAAGTATTTTTCAAATTAAGTAACTATTAATATATATATATATATATATATATATATATATTAAAAATCAAATAACCCTAGCTCAAAAGTCCGGCCATCGCTCTCTTTTAAAAACCGACGGCGAATAATGCTCAATCTTCTCCCTCTCTTTTCTTTTAATTCATGCTATGAGATTTGAAAGTTTATGAAGGAAAATTGAAGAAAATGGCGTGAGCTTTAAATCCGTACTTGATTGAGGAATTCTCGTTAGGTATTGGGCTCCAATTCGAGCCTCCAAGTGACCACCTTCGCACGCGATCTGAGGAGAGAGGGGGCCAATGAGTTGGGCCCCACTTAGGGCGCAAGGAGGCGCCACTCTAGCGTACTTCGCCACACGTCCAGATCGTACTCCGCCCCTCCTGATGGCGAGAATTGGCGAACCCTAGTTTCGAACATGACGAAATCGAAGTCGGCTATTTCCTATAGCGTGAAAACAGAAGGAATAAGGTGAGGCTTTATTTAATATATATACATTGTTAAAAATCAGATTTAAAATAATAAAAAATCCGTTGTTTTTAAAAATAAAATATGCATTGTTTTTAAAAATAAAAAAATGCATTTTTTTGATAATATAAATATGCATTGTTTTTGAAAATATAAATATACTTTGTTTTTGAATATATAAAAATAACATTGTTTTAAAAATATAAAAATAACATTGTTTTAAAAATATAAATAACATTGTTTTAAAAATATAAAAATAACATTGTTTTAAAAATATAAAAATAACATTGTTTTGAAAATAAAAATATGCGTTGTTTTTTACTATGAAAATAACATTGTTTAAAACTATAAATAACATTGTTTTAAAAATATAAATATACATTGTTTTTGAAAATAAAGATACCAATGTTTAAAAATTATAAATATACGTTGTTTTTCAAAATAAAAATAGCATTGTGATTTTTAATGAAAAAACATTGTTATAGAAAGAAAATATGATTTTTAATATATAGATAGCATTAAATAAAAATCTGATTTACATATATAGCATTATAATAAAAATATGATTTTTAGTATGTATACCGTGTGAAACAAATTGCGATGGAACCGACTGGAAGCAGAACGAAATCCAAATCGTCCGCTAAAGAATGACGGAGTGGAAATCCAAGGTGAGAAATCCTTCTCACTCGATTTATTTTTCAATTAAATATATTCTAGGGCACAGATGGGGCTTAGAAGCCCCCGACACTATTCATTGTACGAACCATATTATGTGATTTGAATTATATGGAGTTCAACACTTGAATTCGCACAATCACATATATTGAAAGCGATGTATGGATATAACCGACACACGGTTTTCATAATCCGCGAATAGCCACATATGGCGCTATAAATGGCATTTGGGGTAGTTGAGTATTTATTTATTTGGATGTTCTATATGATTTGATTATGATTGTAAAATTGGTTGTAGATTAATTGTGAATTGATAGGAATTGGTTTGTGTATGGCGCGAGCCAGTATTAGGTGAGGGATAAGGCTAGATCTTATTCCAGTTCTAGTATCGCGCCATTATGCCGCCGAAATTTTCTAAAAAGTGTTATAAAAATTTATTTAGTTGAAAATATTATTTTTAGCTTATAACAATGATAAATAAATAATTATTGGATAGTTAAAAATAAGTTCACACATCTATTTGCAAGTCAGACAACTTGTTTATGCTCGCTTATTTTTGTAATATCGATTGGGACGATAATTTTTACACATCGCCAAAGTGCACAAATGATTATTATTATTTTGATTGGTTGAAACCTCACACGGGTTTTGGGACGATATTTGACATACACTAATCCCAATTGTTTAGTTGTATGTAAATCGATGGGTTGACAAACTGTTGTAAGCGTTAATTATTTATATTTAACGCTTATACAGTTGTGTAATGCACTCTGGAAGATGGTTGATTATTTATCATTGTTGTTGTATACATGTGTGTATGAAATTCATATAAATAACATTATATAGTAATTGACCGTGTTCGATTCCAATTCAGATAGAATGAATATTTTAAAATAATATTCAATAAAGGATTAAAATATGATTTGATGTCCGATTTGGGATGGACACGAAAATATTGAAATATATATGAAGCCGTGTTAATTAGATATTCGCCATTTTGACGCGAACGATATTTATATCGATTTTATTCATTTTTATATTGAATATCGAAAAGGAAATGAGTTCAAAATCTGATATTTTGAAAATATTATCATTTATATTTATAATGATAAGGAGAATTCAATTTTGATTTAAAATTGACATGAAAGTGGGAATCGTTTTAAAATGAATTTATAAAATACGTTTTAAATGGAAATCAACGAAATATATATATATATATATATATATATATATACATATATTATTTGATGGCCTGAATAGAAGGCGCCACGACCGTTCGTGAATTTCAACCATTGACTTCGAATTGATATTACGAGAGATCCAACCGTCTGATTCTCCTAAAACCAGAACCGTTAGGTTCGTATCGAAAAGAGCTTTCCAACGAATATAAGAGATTTGAAATCTAAAGGTTGGATTTGGAAATATGTCTAAATCAAATTTGGAAAAGGTTGCTGTAAGTGCAGTTCGATGACCGTTCATGGAAATCGACTGAAAAGGCCTTAATAAAATTATTAAAAATATTAATAAATTGTTTAAAATCATAACAAATGATTTGGAACGAATTAGGATGAAAAATTCTACGTTTGTAAAGATAAAAATATATTTTTATCAAAATGAACTACTTATTAACTAGATTTGAAATCCAATAATTTTTAAATAAATTACATTGGATTTTGTGAATGATTTTAATATAACCAGAAATTTCCAACAAATGGATTGGGATGGATTTGGAATGGAAATAATCTTCGGAATATTTCGATATTAGATTCCTTGATTATACGGATATCGTTATTGAAATTTGGAAGACATATATATATATATATATATATCGTTATTTCCAATACGATATTTGTTGGTTTTAGAATTTGATATTGAATATATAAGCCAATATAATTTCTATTCAGAGCCTTTTATTTAATATCAAATGGGATTTTGGGTTTGTCGTGAATGGTGTCTTCAATAACACAGTTCTTAAAACCAGTTGAGAAAAGAATAAATCTTTTAATTAAGATTATTAGAGTTTCCAGCTATATTTAGTAATTGGAATAAAATGGAATGTGAATTGCTGTGACAATCCCAAAATCCGAGTGGCGGTATTAAGGATAATCATTGGGAAATAACACATTAATCATCATAGCAGAGTACAGATAATAGCAGAAACAATAAATAGAATAATTTTACATGGATATGACAGCGGAATCACAACATGTAATAACATCAGAATAGCATAGCGTGGGATATAACTTAGTAAATAAAAGAAAAGTCATCATCGCCAGAGGCGGGATACATACATGCAGTGAGACATAATAAGGGTATCAGTCTACATCGCCGAAGGCGGAATACATATACATATAGTAAGAAGTACGGAAAGTAAATCAGTCTGCATCACCAATGGTGGAATCATAACATAAGTATAGTAATGGCGGAAAAGTCAAAGTCGTCTCTGTGAAGTCAGCCTCGCCATGAGCCAAAAATGCACTCTATGCAGCAGTGCAGAGCCAAAAACAACCTGTCACCTATGTACTAGGCTGCCCGTGTGAAAATAAGGGCACCCGCGTTTGCAAAGTGAAACAAACAACGAGTCAGTCATGGGGACTGGTATGAGAAATCTATTTAATAGTTAAACAATAGTAATAGCAAATCATAGGACCACGCCACTTTCGCGGAACGGGTTTACTCCAGTGATTGCTAGTGCATTTAAAACAAAGTAAATTCTTTTAAAACAACGCAATGCTTTTAGAAAGAATGAAGCCATTATAAGACTCAGGTCCCATCACACAATGCAACGCAAGCCGGAGGATAGAGTTTTACCTTATAATAGCCAAATATGCTTGATACGTATAAAGCAAAATCATTTGATATTATTACTAGTGCATATATGTTTCAAAAGCGAATAGCATCATAAATATCAATCATAGGCGACATGAGCGTCCCATGCCACTATGTCGCCATATATAAGTTACAATCGAATCCATTATTTCGTATTGGAAATTGGATTTCCGTCATGAGTCGAGGCAAGGGGCAAGCTCCTCTCTGCTTCGAGACACTCTAGCAAATGTCTCAGGACTACACACTCTGGGTAACCCTGGATCCTCCAAGGCCGGTCCTCTCTTACGTTTGAGGATTGGCAATTCCTGAACACACGTTTCCCGGTCCTTACAGACCTATATCGAGGCGCCTCGCATTCCAACAACCACAAAGGTGAAAAGTAAATATAAATGTCAGGGCTGGTAAGTCACTGACACTACCATAGCTAGAAAGAAACGTCGTGTTCTCCTTGGGTCCTTATCCCGTTTTTGACTGATACCGAGGTGTGAGGCTCGCGAATCTACGAAATACACAAAGCCAGGCCACGTAGACCTTGCTTTGATCATCATCCACAAGACTTTGCTTTGCAACAGAAGCCTTGATCACGGCATCTTGGCATGCCACATAGGCAGTCCACTCCATACGATTGATTTCCATCGATATATAACCTCTGAGCTCGTACGTCTCAGAGAAGGGCGTTAAGCAAAAGAATAGATTCTCCGCCGCCAAATAGATATATATTTAACGGAGATCAATCAGTATAGAACAAAATCCAATGTCAGACACACAGTCCATTTACAAGTCCGTTCTGGGTCTGAACGAAACCGGAGGCGTCATGTAACGACCCGGGAAAAAAGAACGACAATCGGGTTCTCGACAACAATACATAAACCCGTATCACTTGCCAAAAACCCAAGTATCGAACCCCCAGATTGTCATGAGAAAGAATTTAGAGGGTGAGGAAAGAAAGAAAGAAGTATTAGAATAGAAGAAAGAAGAAGAACACATCAGAATCTCACAGCGGAACAGATAAAATATAATATCAAATCTCTTTATACAAAGGACTATATAAAACATACCAATCATCAGAGTACACATACATTAGGCACAGCGGAATAATAACTTTGAATAACTAGTGGTGAAGCCGCCTGCTTCCAGCTCCTGAAACTCCAAGTGAAACCTAACCTGGAACATACTCGGTCTGACCCGAGCACATTTGATTTAAAACAAAATACACCGGGTCAGTCTGGAATACTATCAGTGATAAATTCACATAACACACTCTTGTTTACACACACCTGTTTAACTTTGGAAATCCTTTTCGAAACAAAAGGATAATAGTAAGACCAGCCCACACATAAACACGGACGGTTTTTACCTTACTATAACCCAAACCATTTTGTTTGAAATCATACTTTGATCTGATATTATCATAATGTCTAATTACAAGTAATTAGCAATCTAGAGGAACGCTTGCATCTCACGCTCCCCATATATAGTATACAATCGAAACCCGTGGGCGCTTATTGGATATTGGATTCCAACTTGACAAGGTATGGGTCCACCTTCCGCACGTGTATCTCTAGAGGCGAATACACTGGATTCAACAAGAACGTCTTGCAACCCGGCCCTCACATGACCGACCACTCATTTCGCTTGAGTGTATCGAATGTATATCACCGACGGTTGGGATCAGCAACCGCCACCCGAATAGGGTCAGCATCGAATAGATAAAGAAGCAATAGGAATTTCTCTAGATAGGTGATCATACATCCTAATGGGAGCGACCCACATAGCCATGCTGCCTGCCCGATTTTTGTCATTTCCCGGTTGATGAGGCTTGAGGCTAGAACTTCATCTCTAGAACATCTGGTCATCATTCACCTTGAATGCCACATCGTCAGATCCGCCAGATCACACTTGATTGACGTCCACAAACATACTCTAGTTTATTTGGCTAGAGAATAACCATTTCTCCGCCGTCAACTATCGTACGTTTTGGAGAAATCAACGCATGTAAATCCTTTTGGAAATACTCTGTCAGACATCCGTCCATATAAGTCATCCAGGAACAGGATGAACCGAAGGCACTCTCCTACTGCATCTCATATAGGAATCACCCCATGAATCAGTAGCGAGACGTCCTTGCAACCCGTGGATTTCAACCACGACAGAATCACAAATCAAAATAACTCTGGTTGCAGGCCAGAGAAATTCAACAAGCAGTCCTTCCGCTTATGAAGATCCACGGTCTTCACTTGCTCCGTCTTCAATTGACGTCTTCACGTATTTGATGGTCGGAATGGTTTTCGAATATAATTCAATCCCGGACTTTCCGAACCAACAATCGTATTGGTCTGGTTTGATAGTCGGTGTTTTAACTATCAAATAACAATAGTGTGAACACAACAAGTTTCCTGATTCAGTACTTGTCACAACTCGACCTCTTTTAAAAATATATTTAACCAAATTCCCTTTTGACTAACTTTAATTGATTTACTTTGATTGATTAACTCTAACTTGACTGACTCGACTTATTTAACTCGACAAACTTGACTTGATTGCTTCTATTAACTAATACTCGACTTAACTCCATTCGCTCGACTCTAGATCGCAGCGATCACAAAGGTTACGCCTGATTCCCTCAGGAAACATCCGACCGCCGTAGGCTATCTGCAGCCCTGCGAATTTCGCTAGCAGTCGTACGCAATGGAAACTTTTCTTGATTAACTGAGTCGACTAACTCTGATTTTATTCGACCAATTCTAATTGAATAACAAATGTTTACTATGATTTGAAAACACATTCTTATTCCCTTTGAACCTAATATCGTAATATTATTAGATTTCCAAACCTCGCATCATAGTTTGATATTCCTCGCATAGGATAAAACCAATCTCAACGCTTCACTCATTCCCAACTAATACTATCTCTTGATAATAGGGATGCCAACCAAGTTGGGGTATTTTAGTTACCTCTCAGACCTTAGTCGACAACCTTCTCACCTCAGAATAATATTGGTTTAACCACTAATGTCACAATCACACTTCCCCTTTGATTCCCTTTTTGGATTTCAATCTGGTGTTTAAAACCCATCTTTTATTCGAAATCCTCGTTAAGGTCTTTTACTTAATTACTTTATTTAAGTAAACATTCCTTAAAACATCACTTAATCTTCAAGTATTCTTTCACTTTAACCCTTTTACTTATGATGTAAATCTCTCGTCAAATGATTTGATTCCATCTACTCGGACATTTTATAATAAACCTTCATCGCCACTTTGGCTAAACTCCCTCGTCGGTCGACCACTTGTTAATTTAAATCCCCTTTTATCAAATCTTGTTCGAACTTGTGTTTACAAGTCCATTTAATAAAATCCTTGTTTGACATTAAATTAAATTCACTACTTTAAATCATTTTAAATTAAAGAATAGTTTGCTTTGACTTCTACTATATAAAAATATAGTTAACTTTAATCTTAACCCAAAAATAGGATTTATCATCACTTTTCCAAGCTTACTTAGGGTTATTAACAATAACCAATTCAATTATTTTTCTAGACATAGACATAGTTAATCGGAGATTAACTAATATCCACACCATTTGTTATACTTTAACGCTTATTTACCTCATAGTTTATTCCTTTGTCGAAACGGTGAGTTTACCAAACCACACCTCAGTTAACTATTAACTGAAATTCCAATTGCCATTTCCCCTTTCTTAAATTAATTAACTTAATTAATTTAAGTCACATTTTAATTGTTTGAAACAATAAATTTCCCTTTTTAACAACCTACGTAATATCTTGATTTCTGCTTCTCAACTGATCAAAACCATTTAACTAAATTCTCTTAATAACTCGATTTAACTTATTAAATTTAAATTCCCGATTTAAATACTCGTATGAAATAATTGAATAACTAAAAATTCAGTTATAAATAAATTATAACTTTGAAACCCCATCAATTTCCCTGACGGTAGAACAACGTTAAAACCCTACGACTGGACCATTACTGCCCATCTACTCAGTCAACACAAACAATTGACTTTAACCACAACAACGATGGTTGTATATTCAACTATCAACATTCAAATAGTTTTGGTGTCAGATGATGTGAACAATCCATATATATATGCACAACAAAAACAAATACAGTAAATTTTGAGGAATCCGGTCGGATTCTCCAACCTGTCCTTCTCTGCATCACAGATGTCAGTTGATAACAAGATACGAGTTAAACAATTAGCAGAATATAATTAACTGCAACCATCAACCAACAACAAGCAACTTGCATCCATCGCATCCAATCAGCCAATTTAAACTGTTAACTGTAAATTATATTTAACTGTGACTTTACCACATCACAGTATTCCAGAGGGTGTGAGAATTAACTCACCAGTCTATACGGTTGACGGCTGATACATTTGTTCCATGTGATTTTGAATAGACGTTTAAAATCACGTGAAATTTCAACTGCCTCCGTTTGCAACCCAACCAGTGTGTACACGTAGTGCTCGTCGCCACGATCCCAATGGATCCAGTTTCGCTGAAATCCGTTAACGTGTGAGTGGGATACGTTCGTTTAAAGTTTGATAATTTATACGATATTAAACTAAATAAATAAATACCTTAATTACTCCCTTAACCCCGCCACGTCACCCCATTAACGGTCAAAGCCACGTCATTATCGTCCCACACAAAACGCGTCTTCCCCCTGGAACAAGAAAAAGAACCCGTTCCTTTTAAATATCCACCGGAGTTCACCTCCTTTCAACCTCTGCTGGCGCCGCCCTGGTCCCCCAGAACACCACCGGACCCGACTGCGACAACCGCCTCTCCACCAGCACCAATCGCCCCCCACAACGCCACCACAGATCCAACCAAACGCCTGCAAAACCGTGAAAACTGAACCCTATAAACCCACCAATCTCCGCCTCCTCCGACCACCAGGGCAGACCGCACCTCCACCATTCTGATCGAACCTCGCCAGCAACGGCCCTTCCTCCGACAACTCCTCACCAGAAACCGTACATCCCTCCATCATCTCCGAGCTGCCCAAACCCGCATGTCAACAGTGCCCTCCATCGCCAATGCTTTCCACCATCTTCTGTCTTTATCGTGCCCAGTAGTATCGTCTCTCCACTCGCGGTTTACTTATTTTTATTATCAGGAGCCGTGAGGTAGTCATTTCTTTTTGTTAGTGAGTGAGGAACAGAGAGTAATGGGTTTATATAGAGGGGAGATGAAAATATTTTACCTTGTTTATTTGTATATAGGCTCAGACTATACTAGTAGAGTGGTTGAAAATTTTGAACAAAGCCTGACACTGCCTTCGTTTTGTCCATTCAAACTATGAACCATTTCAACCTGGGTACGTGCTTCTACTGATAGGTCTGCAGTTTTATTTTTGATGTTGAACGAGTAGTTGCATCAAGTTGTCTTCGTCTAAAATAGGGTAGGACCTCAGTTTCTTTTCTGTTGAAAGATGAATACGCGGTTGAAAGGAGACAGGGCATTTATGAAGGTAGGTAGGCAACTGAGAAAAATGGGATAGAATTGTCTGCACCGTATTTTTATTTCTTGATGGGTAGGTACAGCTGTTTTGTCGCGTGAAAGGTTGGTAAAACAGTCTAGGTATGGAGAGTATTAAATGAAAGTGGATATTTTTGCAACATATGGTCATTTCAGAAATTGGTGATATTTGTTTTGTGTAGTTAGAGTTTTAGGGTGTTCGTTACATAAATTTTCGTTCAGCTATGAAAGAATATGGACAAATATAAAAATACCGTTGTAACGAGCAATTCCACGCGATCCCAAAAATATAAAAATATCGGTAGGTTAACTCATATTTTGAAACCCCAGAATATTGATACAAGGTACAAAATGCTCCAAATAAAAAGTTGCATATTAAATTAATTAAAAATTACAGTAAAATTCTAAAAATTAAATTAATACTACGTCCCAAAAGAACCTTGGCTAAATTCGAAACCGGTATCTAGTTATATCGAATAAACCGTTACGGTCGATAAACGATTACGCCGCTGTTTTTCTGAGAATTTGATTTGGATATAAAACGAAATCTACACGACGAAAATTGGATTTTTCTCTGTCATTGGAAAGATATCGTCAGACTGGTCCCAACGTTTCTTGTTTCGTGGAAATCCGACTTATTTTGAACCCGGTACGACCAATTGAAGTTCAAAACGCCAAATCGCGAACTGCCGCGCCGCTGCAGCTCGTTAATTAATTAAATTATAAACTATATATATTCGTCGTCGTTTTCAAAATGAATTGTCACTAATATTCCACCATAAACAATATCTGACCACTTTAAACTGTCGGATCACAGTATATTTCAATTTCGACAATTTCCCATATTTTGGAAATTAAAATAATATTTATTATTTATTTTAAATAATATATTCACAATATAATCGTTAAATTCGATTATCCAACCTCCAACCAATATTTTAAATTATTAAAATATTTAAAATAATCCAATTAAATTGGCAGAAAAATACGGGTCGTTACATTCCTTCCCCCTTAAAATAATTTCGTCCTCGAAATTGCTAAGTAGAAGAAATGTCGTCTATTATTGTCTTTCCAAAAATAATAAAATTTAAAACTCGAATTTATTTTCAAACTGACCCTATTGGTTTTAAAACCAATTTATTTCAAGCAAAAGAATTTCCCAAAAAATTTCAAAAATTTTCTAACTCCTTAAATTCTGGGAAAATTTCGGCAGAGTCTCCCCTGTACGGAGGGACATATGCAATATCGCAGGATCAAGAAATATGTATACATCGACTCTCATGGTCGGAAAAATTCAAAATCAAACCCAAAATCCAAACAAAATCCAAAATTTCATATTTTCGTAAGCGTACCTTTTTGCGAGCGTTATTATGCAATAAGCGATATATTTATTCGAGCCTGCTTAATTGATTTTGCAACTCTACTCAACTGGATTCAAATAACTCCAGATTTTCTCCTTTGGTTGGGTTTAAAGCTGAACTGGCACTTTACACCTGTTCTCAACTCAAACAAACTCATCAGTTATCAACAAATGTCAATTATGTTCGATACATCCATATCATTCCACACCAACCAATTGTATACACAGTTCAACCCACACGAGATTATAATTATTTATATCACTTCGCTTATTTCTTAAATTATCCATTCAGATCTGTTAAATTTGGATTGATTACCCAACTTGTTTATTTCATCTTTGGTTTTTCAACCAAGTCTATCTATTTCAAGTTCAGGTTATATTCAAGCAATCAACCATACACCACAAACATATCATACAACCAACATTAACCAATCAAGATGATTGCCCATACTATAATAACTTTTACCTTTATTTCATTATAAAATAAAATTGGGCAAAAATAATCATTAAAAATAATTTTATATCAAATCACAAATACGCTCTCTCGTATATCTACTCAAACTCAATCTAGGGTGTTACTAACCCCATCTCTATTGAGTCACACCACAGAGCCAAGGTTAATCATTAAACCAATAGCTCTGATACCACTGTAACGACCCGGGAAAAAAGAACGACAATCGGGTTCTCGACAACAATACATAAACCCGTATCACTTGCCAAAAACCCAAGTATCGAACCCCCAGATTGTCATGAGAAAGAATTTAGAGGGTGAGGAAAGAAAGAAAGAAGTATTAGAATAGAAGAAAGAAGAAGAACACATCAGAATCTCACAGCGGAACAGATAAAATATAATATCAAATCTCTTTATACAAAGGACTATATAAAACATACCAATCATCAGAGTACACATACATTAGGCACAGCGGAATAATAACTTTGAATAACTAGTGGTGAAGCCGCCTGCTTCCAGCTCCTGAAACTCCAAGTGAAACCTAACCTGGAACATACTCGGTCTGACCCGAGCACATTTGATTTAAAACAAAATACACCGGGTCAGTCTGGAATACTATCAGTGATAAATTCACATAACACACTCTTGTTTACACACACCTGTTTAACTTTGGAAATCCTTTTCGAAACAAAAGGATAATAGTAAGACCAGCCCACACATAAACACGGACGGTTTTTACCTTACTATAACCCAAACCATTTTGTTTGAAATCATACTTTGATCTGATATTATCATAATGTCTAATTACAAGTAATTAGCAATCTAGAGGAACGCTTGCATCTCACGCTCCCCATATATAGTATACAATCGAAACCCGTGGGCGCTTATTGGATATTGGATTCCAACTTGACAAGGTATGGGTCCACCTTCCGCACGTGTATCTCTAGAGGCGAATACACTGGATTCAACAAGAACGTCTTGCAACCCGGCCCTCACATGACCGACCACTCATTTCGCTTGAGTGTATCGAATGTATATCACCGACGGTTGGGATCAGCAACCGCCACCCGAATAGGGTCAGCATCGAATAGATAAAGAAGCAATAGGAATTTCTCTAGATAGGTGATCATACATCCTAATGGGAGCGACCCACATAGCCATGCTGCCTGCCCGATTTTTGTCATTTCCCGGTTGATGAGGCTTGAGGCTAGAACTTCATCTCTAGAACATCTGGTCATCATTCACCTTGAATGCCACATCGTCAGATCCGCCAGATCACACTTGATTGACGTCCACAAACATACTCTAGTTTATTTGGCTAGAGAATAACCATTTCTCCGCCGTCAACTATCGTACGTTTTGGAGAAATCAACGCATGTAAATCCTTTTGGAAATACTCTGTCAGACATCCGTCCATATAAGTCATCCAGGAACAGGATGAACCGAAGGCACTCTCCTACTGCATCTCATATAGGAATCACCCCATGAATCAGTAGCGAGACGTCCTTGCAACCCGTGGATTTCAACCACGACAGAATCACAAATCAAAATAACTCTGGTTGCAGGCCAGAGAAATTCAACAAGCAGTCCTTCCGCTTATGAAGATCCACGGTCTTCACTTGCTCCGTCTTCAATTGACGTCTTCACGTATTTGATGGTCGGAATGGTTTTCGAATATAATTCAATCCCGGACTTTCCGAACCAACAATCGTATTGGTCTGGTTTGATAGTCGGTGTTTTAACTATCAAATAACAATAGTGTGAACACAACAAGTTTCCTGATTCAGTACTTGTCACAACTCGACCTCTTTTAAAAATATATTTAACCAAATTCCCTTTTGACTAACTTTAATTGATTTACTTTGATTGATTAACTCTAACTTGACTGACTCGACTTATTTAACTCGACAAACTTGACTTGATTGCTTCTATTAACTAATACTCGACTTAACTCCATTCGCTCGACTCTAGATCGCAGCGATCACAAAGGTTACGCCTGATTCCCTCAGGAAACATCCGACCGCCGTAGGCTATCTGCAGCCCTGCGAATTTCGCTAGCAGTCGTACGCAATGGAAACTTTTCTTGATTAACTGAGTCGACTAACTCTGATTTTATTCGACCAATTCTAATTGAATAACAAATGTTTACTATGATTTGAAAACACATTCTTATTCCCTTTGAACCTAATATCGTAATATTATTAGATTTCCAAACCTCGCATCATAGTTTGATATTCCTCGCATAGGATAAAACCAATCTCAACGCTTCACTCATTCCCAACTAATACTATCTCTTGATAATAGGGATGCCAACCAAGTTGGGGTATTTTAGTTACCTCTCAGACCTTAGTCGACAACCTTCTCACCTCAGAATAATATTGGTTTAACCACTAATGTCACAATCACACTTCCCCTTTGATTCCCTTTTTGGATTTCAATCTGGTGTTTAAAACCCATCTTTTATTCGAAATCCTCGTTAAGGTCTTTTACTTAATTACTTTATTTAAGTAAACATTCCTTAAAACATCACTTAATCTTCAAGTATTCTTTCACTTTAACCCTTTTACTTATGATGTAAATCTCTCGTCAAATGATTTGATTCCATCTACTCGGACATTTTATAATAAACCTTCATCGCCACTTTGGCTAAACTCCCTCGTCGGTCGACCACTTGTTAATTTAAATCCCCTTTTATCAAATCTTGTTCGAACTTGTGTTTACAAGTCCATTTAATAAAATCCTTGTTTGACATTAAATTAAATTCACTACTTTAAATCATTTTAAATTAAAGAATAGTTTGCTTTGACTTCTACTATATAAAAATATAGTTAACTTTAATCTTAACCCAAAAATAGGATTTATCATCACTTTTCCAAGCTTACTTAGGGTTATTAACAATAACCAATTCAATTATTTTTCTAGACATAGACATAGTTAATCGGAGATTAACTAATATCCACACCATTTGTTATACTTTAACGCTTATTTACCTCATAGTTTATTCCTTTGTCGAAACGGTGAGTTTACCAAACCACACCTCAGTTAACTATTAACTGAAATTCCAATTGCCATTTCCCCTTTCTTAAATTAATTAACTTAATTAATTTAAGTCACATTTTAATTGTTTGAAACAATAAATTTCCCTTTTTAACAACCTACGTAATATCTTGATTTCTGCTTCTCAACTGATCAAAACCATTTAACTAAATTCTCTTAATAACTCGATTTAACTTATTAAATTTAAATTCCCGATTTAAATACTCGTATGAAATAATTGAATAACTAAAAATTCAGTTATAAATAAATTATAACTTTGAAACCCCATCAATTTCCCTGACGGTAGAACAACGTTAAAACCCTACGACTGGACCATTACTGCCCATCTACTCAGTCAACACAAACAATTGACTTTAACCACAACAACGATGGTTGTATATTCAACTATCAACATTCAAATAGTTTTGGTGTCAGATGATGTGAACAATCCATATATATATGCACAACAAAAACAAATACAGTAAATTTTGAGGAATCCGGTCGGATTCTCCAACCTGTCCTTCTCTGCATCACAGATGTCAGTTGATAACAAGATACGAGTTAAACAATTAGCAGAATATAATTAACTGCAACCATCAACCAACAACAAGCAACTTGCATCCATCGCATCCAATCAGCCAATTTAAACTGTTAACTGTAAATTATATTTAACTGTGACTTTACCACATCACAGTATTCCAGAGGGTGTGAGAATTAACTCACCAGTCTATACGGTTGACGGCTGATACATTTGTTCCATGTGATTTTGAATAGACGTTTAAAATCACGTGAAATTTCAACTGCCTCCGTTTGCAACCCAACCAGTGTGTACACGTAGTGCTCGTCGCCACGATCCCAATGGATCCAGTTTCGCTGAAATCCGTTAACGTGTGAGTGGGATACGTTCGTTTAAAGTTTGATAATTTATACGATATTAAACTAAATAAATAAATACCTTAATTACTCCCTTAACCCCGCCACGTCACCCCATTAACGGTCAAAGCCACGTCATTATCGTCCCACACAAAACGCGTCTTCCCCCTGGAACAAGAAAAAGAACCCGTTCCTTTTAAATATCCACCGGAGTTCACCTCCTTTCAACCTCTGCTGGCGCCGCCCTGGTCCCCCAGAACACCACCGGACCCGACTGCGACAACCGCCTCTCCACCAGCACCAATCGCCCCCCACAACGCCACCACAGATCCAACCAAACGCCTGCAAAACCGTGAAAACTGAACCCTATAAACCCACCAATCTCCGCCTCCTCCGACCACCAGGGCAGACCGCACCTCCACCATTCTGATCGAACCTCGCCAGCAACGGCCCTTCCTCCGACAACTCCTCACCAGAAACCGTACATCCCTCCATCATCTCCGAGCTGCCCAAACCCGCATGTCAACAGTGCCCTCCATCGCCAATGCTTTCCACCATCTTCTGTCTTTATCGTGCCCAGTAGTATCGTCTCTCCACTCGCGGTTTACTTATTTTTATTATCAGGAGCCGTGAGGTAGTCATTTCTTTTTGTTAGTGAGTGAGGAACAGAGAGTAATGGGTTTATATAGAGGGGAGATGAAAATATTTTACCTTGTTTATTTGTATATAGGCTCAGACTATACTAGTAGAGTGGTTGAAAATTTTGAACAAAGCCTGACACTGCCTTCGTTTTGTCCATTCAAACTATGAACCATTTCAACCTGGGTACGTGCTTCTACTGATAGGTCTGCAGTTTTATTTTTGATGTTGAACGAGTAGTTGCATCAAGTTGTCTTCGTCTAAAATAGGGTAGGACCTCAGTTTCTTTTCTGTTGAAAGATGAATACGCGGTTGAAAGGAGACAGGGCATTTATGAAGGTAGGTAGGCAACTGAGAAAAATGGGATAGAATTGTCTGCACCGTATTTTTATTTCTTGATGGGTAGGTACAGCTGTTTTGTCGCGTGAAAGGTTGGTAAAACAGTCTAGGTATGGAGAGTATTAAATGAAAGTGGATATTTTTGCAACATATGGTCATTTCAGAAATTGGTGATATTTGTTTTGTGTAGTTAGAGTTTTAGGGTGTTCGTTACATAAATTTTCGTTCAGCTATGAAAGAATATGGACAAATATAAAAATACCGTTGTAACGAGCAATTCCACGCGATCCCAAAAATATAAAAATATCGGTAGGTTAACTCATATTTTGAAACCCCAGAATATTGATACAAGGTACAAAATGCTCCAAATAAAAAGTTGCATATTAAATTAATTAAAAATTACAGTAAAATTCTAAAAATTAAATTAATACTACGTCCCAAAAGAACCTTGGCTAAATTCGAAACCGGTATCTAGTTATATCGAATAAACCGTTACGGTCGATAAACGATTACGCCGCTGTTTTTCTGAGAATTTGATTTGGATATAAAACGAAATCTACACGACGAAAATTGGATTTTTCTCTGTCATTGGAAAGATATCGTCAGACTGGTCCCAACGTTTCTTGTTTCGTGGAAATCCGACTTATTTTGAACCCGGTACGACCAATTGAAGTTCAAAACGCCAAATCGCGAACTGCCGCGCCGCTGCAGCTCGTTAATTAATTAAATTATAAACTATATATATTCGTCGTCGTTTTCAAAACGAATTGTCACTAATATTCCACCATAAACAATATCTGACCACTTTAAACTGTCGGATCACAGTATATTTCAATTTCGACAATTTCCCATATTTTGGAAATTAAAATAATATTTATTATTTATTTTAAATAATATATTCACAATATAATCGTTAAATTCGATTATCCAACCTCCAACCAATATTTTAAATTATTAAAATATTTAAAATAATCCAATTAAATTGGCAGAAAAATACGGGTCGTTACACGTCAATTCCTCGCAAATCCGTACAATCAACACATACGTTCAGACGGCTACTACTTCCGTCCCCTTCCGGTAGCTACTCCGGTTAGGAACCTCAATAGCGCCCATCCAACCGATACGAAGATCGTCGGTCTTGAACCGTCTTTGCATTTTCCAATTCGAATCGCTCGATAAATTATTTGAAATGAGTTTGCTCGGCCTTTTCAAATAATTCACGTCATTAGAATTTAAATCGATTCTTTCCATGGTTATAATATTCGACATCCATCTTTCAGTTATTTAGTGTTATTTACGTGTCAAACACATACAACCATCAAATATCAAACAATTCAAGCCCATTTGGTTTATTTGCAATCTATGTTGCTTATAATATTTTATAACGATTTTTCGCCATTTTTATTTATTTAAAAATGGCCATATTTAATTAAACGACGTTTCAGGTCGTGCCGTGGCACTGGCGCTGTTTTTCCCCTAATTTGTTTTACATATATCGGAAAATCTAACCGTTGGATTTCTACAAAGTCTATATCAGTGGGAAGATATTCCCAAAGCAAACCCAACGGTTCCAGTTTCGTGAGAATCCGACGGTCGGATCTTCCACACTAGTCATTTGAAGTAACGGTTTCAAAATTCGAACTGCAGCGTCGTTATTCGATTAAATTTAATTATATTTATATTTATATATAAATATAAACGATTCTGGCGCTGTTTTTCTTCATATTAGAATTAAACATTCCGGACAATCCAACCGTTGGATTTTTACAAGGTTGGTGCTGTTGGAAAGATATTTCCAAGGCGAACCCAATGGTTGCGGTTTTGGGAAAATCCGATGGTCGGATTTCTCGCACTAATCGTTTCAAATTACGATTCTGAAACACGAACTGCACGGCCTCTATTCCTTTTAATTATATTTATATTTATATATATACATATAGTTCATTCTATAATTTCAACTATAGCTCATTCTATATTTTCAACTTCGTTTTCACTTCAAATTTTTCACTAACGCCTTAATATTTCGAAAAATTTCGCCATAACCTCCTTTGTACGGGGAGGGGTTTGGAAATTTATTGGGCCGTATTAGGTACCCAATAAATCCTCAAAAGCATTCACATATTTATAGTGATATATTTTGGTGTTTACGGGGGAGCATGTACTGATAATCACTCAAGAGAATAAATTCCCGTCACCCCGTTTCCGTGTGGAAATAAATAGTCCATGTGTCGTATCTAATAACTAGAGCGACGTGATTATTGTCAACTCCAGACCCGTGTGGGGTTTTTATTAATCTGGCAATTTATCGTTATAATTTATTTAGTCCATATCAGTCATCAGTTCAACCTGTAGTACATAGTCATCGCCATACAAGCCTCTTGCTCGTATGGTAAATCTTCCACCTCGTCACACAAGCTCCAGTTGCTTATGTGGAATATGATGAAGTATACCTATCGTCAAGAAGTATGCCATGTAGTGTAGTTCAAAATTAATTGTTACTATCCTATGGCGTTATTTATTATTTCACACAGAATAACCAGCACTCCGCATCCAATGGCATTCACAGGAGTTGATATATAAATAAAATTGCGCAGCCAACTCATCAAGGTTTACCTATTTGTCGGGCACGCAAATAATTTCTTTACTCTACAGCTAATCCATTATTCCTGTTCAACACATGTATATGTATGCAGAACAAAGCTAATAATAATATTTCTAGCAAACTATTATTTATTTCAACACATGTGTATTTTTAACTAAGCGTATTCATGATAAAAGAAATATTTTTATCATCAAAAATATTTATTCGACACATGTGTATTTTTAACTAAGCTTATACATGATAAAAGGAATGTTTTTATCATCAAAAATATTTATTCGACACATGTGTATTTTTAACTAAGCTTATACATGATAAAAGGAATATTTTTATCATCAAAAATATTTATTCGACACATGTGTATTTTTAACTCTTCATATTCACAATAAAAATATAGTTTTTATTGTCTATTCATTTTATTTTTAAAATACGATAACATTCAACACATGAATTTCAACTCGACGAACAAATTGCAATTCAACACATGAATATCCTATATCGTTTGTATATATATAAAAATGTGATTTTTATCGCTAAAGCCATTTGTTTAAATTCAAATAATATTCAACACATGAATTTCAACTCAACGAATGAATTGCAACTCAACACATGAATATTCTATATCGTTTGTATATATATAAAAATGTGATTTTTATCGCCAAAGCCATTTGTTTAAATTCAAATAATATTCAACACATGAATTTCAACTCAACGAATGAATTGCAACTCAACACATGAATATTCTATATAGGATATGTAATTTATTTCAATGAATGAAAATTATTCTAACACATAAATATTTCAGAAAATTTCGGCAGCATAACGGCAAGGTAGTTAAAACCGGGACCATCCCTAGTACGGCTCCTCGCTCTACCTTAAAACCTCGCGATTTTTGACAATGGGGATCATGCATCTAGTTCGCACGCAGGCGGCATGTTTTATTTTCAATTCCACAATCCTATTCTAATTTGTTTCAACCACAAGAGGGTATTTTCCAACCACAAAGGTACTTTTCAACCACAATATCAACCACAAACAATTATTTCCAACCATTCGTCATACCATATAATATCACGTCAATCACAAGCAATAAATATCGTCCATGGTCCGTGGACGAGGGGAGTGTGTGTATATATATATATATATATATATATATATATATATATATAATAATTCACTTGCATTTCATCACAATTCAAAGCATATATGTTTCATTCAACGCTTGTATAATTTATACATCGCTAATATAACTTATACAACACATGTACATGAGGTATACAATGCGTATATAATTTACACTTCGCTTTTATAATTTATACAACACGATTTTATTCACACAAATAGTTTAGATTCCTCACATTGGTTATTGCAGTGCTAAAAATCGTAGGAAGGTCAGAAAAATCCGCGGCTTCTTCTAGAATGTAGAGAGCCTCCTTGCGGTCACGGTGTCTCCTGTTTCATCAAATTTCGTTAAAGAACGAAAAAGATATTATTTTTCAAAGTTTTGCAACACTAAAAAGTGTTATTTTCATTTCAGAATTTACATCAGTAAAGTTTTTAAAACCTTCGAAACTAGGTCACGATTTTTCAACCAATCCGTACCTCGATGCTTCGATCAGACCTTGTTGCGTCAAAGAGCTACGAACCACCTCCAGATCGGCGGTGGTGGCAAAGGGTTTGGTGGCCTGTGCTCGTCGCGGCGACGCCCTGAAGGTCGTGACTTCCTCTTCGATTTCCGACGCCGATAGTCGATGGGAGGAGTCGTGGGTTGGTCGGATGTGGAGAGGAGGCGAAGGCGGTCAGAAGTCTCAACTGGCGGCGGCGGTGAAATGGCCTGAGGCGGCGGCGATATCGACGAGAAGATTCGAGCACTGTGCGTCGTCCAGATCGACTCTGGCGGCTAGGGTTTCGGATTTTTTTTTAATGAAAAATTCCTATTGGTCCATGCTTTATAGGAAATTTTAAATAGTGTTTTTGCAAACGGACTCCTTTTTAAACCCAACGACTGTCGCCCCTAGCTAAATACCCCCATTCCGGACACAATGGGATATGTTTCGTTGGCCATTTCGACTGTTACAGTCAGTTATTTTTCAAATTAAAATATAAAACATTCGATATTTAATTTAAACGTACATTTCAATTTGCCAGGGCCACAAACTGAATCGAAAAATTCCAGAAAAATAAATCTAGCTTTGTTTTGACGATACGGTCCTAACAAAACCGGTTTCGTCGAATTCTGAGCTCGTTTGAAAAACGGCCATTTTTGGGTCGACCCATTTTAACAGAATTTGACCAAACACATTTTCTTTTGCCCCGCTCACATACTAGCTTCAAAAATTATGAAATTTGAAACTTAGTAATAATTTGACATCCTGGACCCAACAAAAGTGGTTTCGTCGAATTCCGAGGTCGTATGCAAAATCTCAATTTTCAAGGGCTATATATACTATATAGCGACCTTTCTGAAAATTCATTTGGCCATAACTTTTGATTTCCGCTATGAAACTTCGATTTTTCAGATTCGTTAGAAAGGTATTGATAAACAGATTTAAATATTTTCAGTGTCGTTAAAATCCGTTATATTTTCCACCCGATAAAGTCAGACAAATTTTGTATTCAAAATTTCAAACTGCCATACCATACCAAATCCTATATTTTATTGAAATAGGCTATTTAAATTATTCAAATTCTTTGGTAATAACCTGATTTAAAAATTTTAAACTGGTTCACATTTTCCGGGTTATTACAATCTCCCCCACTTAAAACTTTTCGTCCTCGAAAAGGAAATGACAGCTAAGCAGGAAATAAAATGTAAATGCAAAGTATTGTAAATGTACCTTGCACCGGAGTTAGTCAGAGATGTCCACTCTGCATTTGGGATAGGCTTGTTTAATGCTTTCCTCAGTCTCCCAAGTACAGTCTCTAGGATCATTACTCCACTGCACTTTGACTAAATGAATCTTTTTCCTCCTCAGCTCTCTAGTTTCTTTGCCAACTATCTTTAATGGCTCTCTTCTGAGTGCTAATTCTGGAGTTATGTCAATATCCTGTTGTGCTGCTTCTTCTACAACAAGATCTGGATCATGAACATGTTTTCTGAGGTGAGACACGTGGAACACATCATGTACACCAGGTAACCAATTAGGTAATGAAACCCTATATGCAAGAGTTCCAATCCGTTCAAGTATAGGAAAGGGACCAATAAATCTCGGTGCCAACTTCCCAGTCTTGCCAAATCTGATTACTCCTCGCATTAGAGAAACTCTTAAATAAACATAATCGCCAACGGAAAATGATATATCCCTTCTTCTCGCATCAGCATAACTTTTCTGTCGGCTTTGTGCGGTTTTCAATCTCTTCTTAATGAAATCGACTTTATCTGATGCTTCTTGAATCATATCGGGCCCTAACACAAGTCTGTTGCCAGGTTCTACCCAACATGCGGGTGATCTGCACGGTCTACCGTATAATGCTTCAAATGGAGACATTCCTAAACTTGCTTGATAGCTATTGTTGTAAGAGAATTCGGCTAAATGTAAGTGATCTTCCCATGAACCTCCGAAATCAATAACGCAAGCCCGTAGTAAATCTTCTAAAATTCTATTCACCCGCTCAGTTTGGCCATCTGTCTGAGGGTGATAAGCGGTGCTTAGATTCAATTTGGTTCCCAATTCTCCCTGGAATGCTTCCCAGAATTTGCTAGTAAATAGGGGATCTCTATCACTGACTATATTGAGCGGCACTCCATGAAGTTTAAATATTTCTTTGAAGTAAATCTATGCTAGACTTTGAGCCGTTCTATTGGATCGGACAGGTATAAAATGGGCAGTCTTCGTGAAGCGATCTACGATTACCCATATACTGTCGTTTCGTTTTCTAGTTCGAGGCAAGCCATCGATGAAGTCCATCGAGATTTGTTCCCACTTCCATCCTGGAATTTCTAAGGGTTGTAATAATCCAGCCAATTTCTGCTGATCGCTCTTAACTAGCCGACAAGTGGAGCATCTGCTAACATATATCGAAATATCTCTTTTCATCGCCTTCCACCAGAATGTGCACTTGATATCATTATACATTTTGCTCACACCGGGATGGATACTTAGTTTGGACTTGTGGCACTCATCCAGTATTTCTCTTTTGAGCTCTGGAATTCCGGCCACACAAATTCGCCCTTTTAATCTTAGGAACCCTTGGCTATCAAGGCTAAAATCTGAGGGTTTTCCTTCTTGGATCCGCTGGCTAATCCTTTTAATGAATTCATCGTCCTTCTGTAGAATAATAATCTTATCTTCTAAGGAAGAAGTAATGATAAAACTGGCAATGATTTCATTCTTTCTGCTGAGCGCATCTGCTACAACATTGGCTTTCCCTGGAGTGAATAGAATTTCAAAATCGTATGCTACAAGGAATTCTAACCAACGCTGTTGTCTCAAATTTAGATCTTTCTGAGTGAACAGATATTTCAAGGATTGATGATCAGTAAATAGTTCGAACTTCTTGCCCAATAAATAATGCCTCCAGATTCTTAAAGCGAACACGATAGCTAATAACTCAAGATCATGAGTTGCATAGTTTCTTTCATGCGGCTTTAGTTGACGGCTGGCATAAGCGATCACCTGGCCTTTTTGCATTAACACTGCGCCTAGCCCTCTAATAGAAGCATCTGTCCATACATCAAGTCTTGGTTGCCTTCTATTATTGTCAATACTGGAGCGGTTGTCAATTTCAGTTTCAGCTCCTGGAAAGCTTCTTCACATTCGGGAGTCCATTTGAATTTCTCATGCTTCTTTGTAAGCTTTGTCAATACACCAGATATCTTTGAAAAATCTTGAACGAATTTCCGATAGTAACTAGCCAATCCAAGGAAACTTTGAACTTCTGTGGGGGTAGTAGGTTGTTTCCAGTTCTGGATTGCTGTAATTTTGCTTGGATCTACAGCAATCCCTTCTTTTGATACGACATGGCCTAGGAATTTAACTTAAATTTGCCAGAAGACACACTTAGAAAATTTAGCTTTCAAAACATTTCTCCTTAGAATTTTCAACACTTGGTCTAAATGTTTTGCATGTTCGTCTTCCGACTTAGAGTAGATTAAGATGTCATCGATGAATACTAGAACAAATTTATTCAATACACCACGGAACACTCTGTTCATAAGATCAACGAAGTATGCCGGAGCGTTACACAAGCCGAACGGCATTACTAATCATTCGTAAAATAAATCGGGACCCCTCAAGGCTGTCAAAGGAACACAGTCTTCTGCTATACGTAATTGGTGGAAACCTGTAGCTAGGTCCATTCTGGAGAATACAGTTGCTCCATTTAATTGATCTAACAGATCATCTATTCGGGGCAAAGGATATTTGTTCTTCAGTGTCTGTTTATTGAGATCTCGGTAATCAACACAAAGTCTTAGAGTACCGTCTGATTTCGGGACAAATACTACTGCTGCTCCCCATGCTGAAAAGCTCGGTCTGATTAGACCTTTCCAAAGCAATTCTCGGGTTTGACTACTTAACTCTTCTTTTTCTTTCAGGGCCATTCTTCTAATTGGATGTACTACTGGTCGGGCGTTAGGAATTAGATCTATTCTAAATTCAATTTCTCTTGGCGGAGGTAAATTTTCTACTTCTTCAAACACATCCGCATAGTTTTTAACGACCGGTATCTTTTCTAATGAAGGGGGAATAACTTCTAAAGAAGACCAAAATTCTGCTCTATTAATTTCTGAGTCATGGCATGGTATAGTGATATGCCCAAGTTTTGTTTTAACTTTCACTATTATCTCGGCACATCTAACTTTGGCCTTATATTTTGTCAACCAGTCCAGTCCCAGTATAATATCAAATTCGGAAAGGTCCATAATGATCGAATCAAAAGAGAACTTGTAGAAAGAGTAAGAGATAGGCACCCTACAGTATATACTAAGACCAACAGAACTTCCTATCGGGTTTCGAACTTTAGTTGGTTCTTTAAGCTTTCTTCGTTTCAATTTTAATTTGTGAACAAGGTTACCAGAAATGAAGCTACGTGATGCACCAATATCAAAAAGTACAGAAACAGGAATATTTTTAATGGTAAGGGTACCTCCCAAGACATCGGGTTTACCTGATCCATCAGTGGTAGCTGGCAGGGTCTTCCCGTCATAGACATGAGCCACTTGTGCATTCTGCTTCAGAGGACAGTTCCTGCTATAGTGCCCCTTCTTATGGCAGTTGTAGCATTCGGCTGCGTCATTTACCTTCGGCTTCTTTGGGGCTTTGCATACATTAGAAAAGTGTCCTGGCTTCCCGCAGTTATAGCAATTTCCTTTCGGGATCTTTACAGGTTTCTGAGTAGCGGCCGCGGTAATGCTAGATTCGAGTTGATCTGTTGAAGCCTTGCGCTTATTTCCTGCTTGGCTTTTGGCGCGGTCTTGGCAAGCGTGCCTTTCATCCATGTCTTCGTAATTGCAAGCCATCTCTACTAATTCTGAAAAAGAGAGTTTTATGTTGCTCATAGCTCTATCGTGGTACTTGCGCTTCAACCCAAATATGAATCTCTTGTTCTTTGGTTTGTTGGTCTAAATCAGTTCTGGAGCATAGCACGATAACTGAGTGAACTTATTTAGATAGTCCTGAATAGAGATATCTCCTTGCTGGAGATTAGCGAACTGCTCTCGCATCCTCTCTAGAGCCTGTTCAGGTACAAACTTCTCATTGAACATAGTCTTGAACTGCTCCCAAGTTCTGACAGTACCAGCTGCATCCTCTGAGGTAATGGCATCCCACCACAGCTCTGCTTCCACCTGAAGGAGCCAAATACCAAGTCGGGCTTTGTTGTTGGTTCCCATACCCATGCCTTCGAAGATTTTCTCACAGGTCTTCAGCCAAGCTATAGCCTCGGTAACTGTACCAGTGCCAGTAAAAGGTTTTCCCCCAAGATTTCTGTACCTCTTTGCTACTTTGTCAAGCTCAAAGTCTTCGGGTGCTGGTGGCGGAACAATAGGGCCTTCCACAACTCCGGGGATATTCCCCTATCCTCCTGCTGCATCTCCTCGGCCTCCACGGCCTCCTCTAGCTGGTGCTCCTCGCGTAGCCATCTAAGAGAATACTGTATAAGCAAGAAAAGAGTCAAGCTCACAGATTTGATAATTTTCATAAATGATAAAGCAGGGGAATACAAGGAAAGATAATGATGATGTACTGATCAAATTGTTTTGCTAATCTGCTTAGCTCATTCTAGGACATTGCTAATCCTATCTCTAATGAGCTACTCGCATTAGAACACTACTGATTCTATTCTGACGAGGTGTTTAATGTGTTAGATCCCGGAACTAAGGTTAACCAAAGCTCTGATACCAACTGTGACAATCCCAAAATCCGAGGGGCGGTATTAAGGATAATCATTGGGAAATAACACATTAATCATCATAGCAGAGTACAGATAATAGCAGAAACAATAAATAGAATAATTTTACATGGATATGACAGCGGAATCACAACATGTAATAACATCAGAATAGCATAGCGTGGGATATAACTTAGTAAATAAAAGGAAAGTGATCAGTCATCATCGCCAGAGGCGGGATACATACATGCAGTGAGACATAATAAGGGTATCAGTCTACATCGCCGAAGGCGGAATACATATACATATAGTAAGAAGTACGGAAAGTAAATCAGTCTGCATCGCCAGTGGCGGAATCATAACATAAGTATAGTAATGGCGGAAAAGTCAAAGTCGTCTCTGTGAAGTCAGCCTCGCCATGAGCCAAAAATGCACTCTATGCAGCAGTGCAGAGCCAAAAACAACCTGTCACCTGTGTACTAGGCTGCCCGTGTGAAAATAAGGGCACCCGCGTTTGCAAAGTGAAACAAACAACGAGTCAGTCATGGGGACTGGTATGAGAAATCTATTTAATAGTTAAACAATAGTAATAGCAAATCATAGGACCACGCCACTTTCGCGGAACGGGTTTACTCCAGTGATTGCTAGTGCATTTAAAACAAAGTAAATTCTTTTAAAACAACACAATGCTTTTAGAAAGAATGAAGCCATTATAAGACTCAGGTCCCATCACACAATGCAACGCAAGCCGGAGGATAGAGTTTTACCTTATAATAGCCAAATATGCTTGATACGTATAAAGAAAAATCATTTGATATTATTACTAGTGCATATATGTTTCAAAAGTGAATAGCATCATAAATATCAATCATAGGCGACATGAGCGTCCCATGCCACTATGTCGCCATATATAAGTTACAATCGAATCCGTTATTTCGTATTGGAAATTGGATTTTCGTCATGAGTCGAGGCAAGGGGCAAGCTCCTCTCCGCTTCGAGACACTCTAGCAAATGTCTCAGGACTACACACTCTGGGTAACCCTGGATCCTCCAAGGCCGGTCCTCTCTTACGTATGAGGATTGGCAATTCCTGAACACACGTTTCCCGGTCCTTACAGACCTATATCGAGGCGCCTCGCATTCCAACAACCACAAAGGTGAAAGTAAATATAAATGTCAGGGCTGGTAAGTCACTGACACCACCATAGCTAGAAAGAAACGTCGTGTTCTCCTTGGGTCCTTATCCCGTTTTTGACTCATACCGAGGTGTGAGGCTCGCGAATCTACGAAATACACAAAGCCAGGCCACGTAGACCTTGCTTTGATCATCATCCACAAGACTTTGCTTTGCAACAGAAGCCTTGATCACAACATTTTGCCATGCCACATAGGCAGTCCACTCCATACGATTGATTTCCATCGATATATAACCTCTGAGCTCGTACGTCTCAGAGAAGGGCGTTAAGCAAAAGAATAAATTCTCCGCCGCCAAACAGATATATATTTAACAGAGATCAATCAGTATAGAACAAAATCCAATGTCAGACACACAGTCCATTTACAAGTCCGTTCTGGGTCTGAACGAAACCGGAGGCGACAATCCTCGCAAATCCGTACAATCAACACATACGTTCAGAAGGCTACTACTTCCGTCCCCTTCCGGTAGCTACTCCGGTTAGGAACCTCAATAGCGCCTATCCAACCGATACGAAGATCGTCGGTCTTGAATCGTCTTTGCATTTTCCAATTCGAATCGCTCGATAAATTATTTGAAATGAGGGTTAGCTCGGCCTTTTCAAATAATTCACGTCATTAGAATTTAAATCGATTCTTTCTATGGTTATATTATTCGGCATCCATCTTTCAGTTATTTAGTGTTATTTTCGTGTCAAACACATACAACCATCAAATATCAAACAATTCAAGCCCAATTGGTTTATTTGCAATCTATATTGCTTATAATATTTTATAACGATTTTTCGCCATTTTTATTTATTTAAAAATGGCCATATTTAATTAAATGACGTTTCAGGTCGTGTCGTGGCACTGGCGCTGTTTTTCCCCTAATTTGTTTTACACATATCGGAAAATCTAACCACTGGATTTCTACAAAGTCTATATCAGTGGGAAGATATTCCCAAAGCGAACCCAACGGTTCCAGTTTCGTGAGAATCCGACGGTCGGATCTTCCACACTAGTCATTTGAAGTTACGGTTTCAAAATTCGAACTGCAGCGTCGTTATTCGATTAAATTTAATTATATTTATACATAAATATAAACGATTCTGGCGCTGTTTTTCTTCAGATTAGAATTAAACATTCTGGACAATCCAACCGTTGGATTTTTACAAGGTTGGTGCCGTTGGAAAGATATTTCCAAGGCGAACCCAACGGTTGCGGTTTCGGGAAAATCCGATGGTCGGATTTCTCGTACTAATCGTTTCAAATTACGATTCCAAAACACGAACTTCACGGCCTCTATTCCTTTTAATTATATTTATATTTATATATATAAATATAGTTCATTCTATAATTTCAACTATAGCTCATTCTATATTTTCAACTTCGTTTTCACTTCAAATTTTTCACTAACGCCTTAATATTTCGAAAAATTTCTCCATAACCTCCTTTGTACGGGGAGGGGTTTGGAAATTTATTGGGCCGTATTAGGTACCCAATAAATCCTAAAAAGCATTCACATATTTATAGTGATATATTTTGGTGTTTACGGGGGAGCATGTACTGATAATCACTCCAGAGAATAAATTCCTGTCACCCCGTTTCCGTGTGGAAATAAATAGTCCATGTGCCGTATCTAATAACTAGAGCAACGTGATTATTGTCAACTCCAGACCCATGTGGGGTTTTTATTAATCTGGCAATTTATCGTTATAATTTATTTAGTCCATATCAGTCATCAGTTCAACCTGTAGTACATAGTCATCGCCATACAAGCCTCTTGCTCGTATGGTAAGTCTTCCACCTCGTCACATAAGCTCCAGTTGCTTATGTGGAATATGATGAAGTATGCCTATCGTCAAGAAGTATGCCATGTAGTGTAGTTCAAAATTAATTGTTACTATCCTATGGCGTTATTTATTATTTCACACAGAATAACCAGCACTCCGCATCCAATGGCATTCACAGGAGTTGATATATAAATAAAATTGCGCAGCCAACTCATCAAGGTTTACCTATTTGTCGGGCACGCAAATAATTTCTTTACTCTATAGCTAATCCATTATTCCTGTTCAACACATGTATATGTATGCAGAACAAAGCTAATAATAATATTTCTAGCAAACTATTATTTATTTCAACACATGTGTATTTTTAACTAAGCGTATTCATGATAAAAGAAATATTTTTATCATCAAAAATATTTATTCGACACATGTGTATTTTTAACTAAGCTTATACATGATAAAAGGAATATTTTTATCATCAAAAATATTTATTCGACACATGTGTATTTTTAACTAAGCTTATACATGATAAAAGGAATATTTTTATCATCAAAAATATTTATTCGACACATGTGTATTTTTAACTCTTCATATTCACAATAAAAATATAGTTTTTATTGTCTATTCATTTTATTTTTAAAATACGATAACATTCAACACATGAATTTCAACTCGACGAACAAATTGCAATTCAACACATGAATATCCTATATCATTTGTATATATATAAAAATGTGATTTTTATCGCTAAAGCCATTTGTTTAAATTCAAATAATATTCAACACATGAATTTCAACTCAACGAGTGAATTGCAACTCAACACATGAATATTCTATATCGTTTGTATATATATAAAAATGTGATTTTTATCGCCAAAGCCATTTGTTTAAATTCAAATAATATTCAACACATGAATTTCAACTCAACGAATGAATTGCAACTCAACACATGAATATTCTATATAGGATATGTAATTTATTTCAATGAATGAAAATTATTCTAACACATAAATATTTCAGAAAATTTCGGCAGCATAACGGCAGGGTAGTTAAAACCGGGACCGTCCCTAGTACGGCTCCTCGCTCTACCTTAAAACCTCGCGGTTTTTGACAATGGGGATCATGCATCTAGTTCGCACGCAGGCGGCATGTTTTATTTTCAATTCCACAATCCTATTCTAATTTGTTTCAACCACAAGAGGGTATTTTCCAACCACAAAGGTATTTTTCAACCACAATATCAACCACAAACAATTATTTCCAACCATTCGTCATACCATATAATATCACGTCAATCACAAGCAATAAATATTGTCCATGGTCTGTGGACGAGGGGAGTGTGTATATATATATATAATATAATAATTCACTTGCATTTCATCACAATTCAAAGCATGTATGTTTCATTCAACGCTTGTATAATTTATACATCGCTAATATAACTTATACAACACATGTACATGAGGTATACAATGCGTATATAATTTACACTTCGGTTATATAATTTATACAACACGATTTCATTCACACAAATTGTTTAGATTCCTCACATTGGTTATTGCAGTGCTAAAAATCGTAGGAAGGTCAGAAAAATCCGCGGCTTCTTCTAGAATGTAGAGAGCCTCCTTGCGGTCACGGTGTCTCCTGTTTCATCAAATTTCGTTAAAGAACGGAAAAGATATTATTTCTCAAAGTTTTGTAACACTTAAAAGTGTTATTTTCATTTCAGAATTTACATCAGTAAATTTTTTAAAACCTTCGAAACTAGGTCATGATTTTTCAGCCAATCCGTTCCTCGATGCTTCGATCAGACCTTGCTGCGTCAAAGAGCTACGAACCACCTCAAGATTGGCGGTGGTGGCGACGGGTTCGGTGGCCTGTGCTCGTCGCGGAGGCGCCCTGAAGGTCGTGACTTCCTCTTCGATTTCCGACGCCGATAGTCGATGGGAGGAGTCGTGGGTTGGTCGGATGTGGAGAGGAGGCGAAGGCGGTCAGAAGTCTCAACTGGCGGCGGCGGTGAAATGGCCTGAGGCGGCGGCGATATCGACGAGAAGATTCGAGCACTGTGCGTCGTCCAGATCGACTCTGGCGGCTAGGGTTTCGGATTTTATTTTATTTTTTAATGAAAAATTCCCATTGGTCCATGCTTTATAGGAAATTTTAAATAGTGTTTTTGCAAACGGACTCCTTTTTAAACCCAACGACTGTCGCCCCTAGCTAAATACCCCCATTCCGGACACAATGAGATATGTTTCGTTGGCCATTTCGACTGATACAGTCAGTTATTTTTCAAATTAAAATATAAAACATTCGATATTTAATTTAAACGTACATTTCAATTTGCCAGGGCCACAAACTGAATCGAAAAATTCCAGAAAAATAAATCTAGCTTTGTTTTGACGATACGGTCCTAACAAAACGGGTTTCATCAAATTCTGAGCTCGTTTGAAAAACGGCCATTTTTGGGTCGACCCATTTTAACAGAATTTGACCAAACACATTTTCTTTTGCCCCGCTCACATACTAGCTTCAAAAATTATGAAATTTGAAACTTAGTAATAATTTGACATCCCGGACCCAACAAAAGTGGTTTCGTCGAATTCCGAGGTCGTATGCAAAATCTCAATTTTCAAGGGCTATATATACTATATAGCGACCTTTCTGAAAATTCATTTGGCCATAACTTTTTATTTCCGCTATGAAACTTCGATTTTTCAGATTCGTTAGAAAGGTATTGATAAACAGATTTAAATATTTTCAGTTTCGTTAAAATCCGTTATATTTTCCACCCGGTACAGTCAGACAAAGTTTGTATTCAAAATTTCAAACTGCCATACCATACCAAATCCTATATTTTATTGAAATAGGCTATTTAAATTATTCAAATTCTTTGGTAATAACCTGATTTAAAAATTTTAAACTGGTTCACATTTTCCGGGTTATTACAATTGTGTTTATTTTGAATTGTGTTTTTAACGACATTCGTTCTTTAACCCGATTAACAGTGAAATATGATTTGGAATTTATAAATCTTTAGATTAAGATTAATTTAAACTTTCCAAAGTAAAGTTTTCCAATTTAATATAATAAATTAGAAGGGAATGGAATTAAATTTGGTAATAATCAAAGTGAACTTCTATGGAGGAAGACTGTTAATATATATGGAATTTAAAATGCTTGGTCATTATTCAATTTATATTATTAGTCGGATATGGAAATTTATATCGATTATATATACATCTATTTTTCCATGAAGATTCCATAATTAATGGAATGGAATTTTGGGTTTATCGTGAACTGTGTTTTAAATGACATTGGTTTTTTAACCTAGTTAAAGACAGGATTACATGTCTAACATTGTATTTCGAACTGTATTGTTGATCCCTGCTAAATATATATTTGTTTGGTGGCGGAGAATTTATTCTCTTGCTTAACACCCTTCTCTGAGACGTATGAACTTAAAGGTTATATATCGGCAGAAATCAATGGTACGATGTAGATTGTCGATGTGACATGTTTGATTTCCCAAAGTTAAACAATCATTCATATTGATTTTTGGGAAGATTAAAACTAAGTGGAGTTCAAATGAATCTTTAATTAGATTGAAATGAGAATGCGATAATTTAAATTATCAAATTCGGGAAATGACTGAGAATGGACTACCACCAGTTTTACTCTAAGCGATGGTTAAATCTTTAATTAGATTTGAATGTGAAATGGTAATTAAATTTACCGATAACACCGTGGTGTTAGATATGGAGTATTATCAGTTTTGCTCCATGGAATGAATAGTTTGGGATTGGGAAATTAAACAAATGATTACTTCGGTTAGGTGCGCTAATCCCGACTAGTTTGAATAAACCTTAATTTGGTTTGAATTGATATCCAAAGGAGGATTAAAGAATAAATTTAAAGAATTTATCTTTGATAAAGTTAATGGGAACATTTCCCTAATGATATGAATATTTGAATAAAATAATATTCTGAATTGGAACTAGGCATATGTTGTGTTTGTGTACCACTTGTTTATAATATATGCGAGTTATTCGGAAAGGCCGTGTTTATACCCATTCTGAATAACTGATTCGACGATATGTCGACGATGAAGATGGTGGTTGAAGACCGGAGGTCTTCACATCGTTTGGATGATTACTAATGTCATGATTGGGCTTTACACCCAAGACAAGGTAATAAGTGGTGATCGCCCAGACGTACTTGGAGATCGACCGAATATGCGAGGACCTCTCTCCTGTATTGGACATATGGGACGAGGAATAAGGTGCCTTCGAGTTCGTTCAGATCCAGAAAAAACTAGTAAATGGATGTGTGTCTGACATTGGATTTTATTCTGTATTTATTGATTTCTATTATATATATTTGTTTGTTGGCGGAGAGTTTGTTCTCTTGCTTAACCCCCTTCTCTGAGAGGTATGAGCTCAGAGGTTATATATCGATAGACATCAGTCGCATGGCGTGAATTGCGTGTGTGGCATGATGAAATGCAAATGATCAAGGCTTCTGTTGAAAAGCAGAGTCTTGTGGTTGATGATCAAAGCACGGCTTTAAATAGCATAGCTTTGTGTAGCATTAATTCGCGAGCCTCACACCCCGATATGAACCAGAACTGGGAGAGGACTGCAGGGAGAACATACATTTACATCTTGCTAGGAGTGGTGTGATGGTATGGAGCCCAGACATTTTTACTTACGTGGGTGATGAAAAGCGAGGTACCTCGGATATATCGGTCACTACGGGGCCGATGGATGATATGGTCGATATACTGACCAGACTTACGCCCCATAGGGCGGGGAAACATATTGTTCAGGGATTATTAATCCACATAATGTGGACTGGCCCTGAAGATCCAAGGGTCGATGCATTCTGATCCTGAGGCGCGAGCTAGATGGTCTCGAATTCGGTAAGGACGATCCCTTGCCTTGGTTCATAAATGGAATCCAATTTCCAATACGTGACATTTTGGTTTTAATTGTAGAACTAGTATGGCGACATAGTAGCATAGGATACTATGCCATCTATGATTGATACATTTATATTTGAAGTTGTTTTATACACTTTACATTTATAATAGTATCAAAATGATTTGTTTTAAATGTACCAAGCATGTTTGGCTATTATAGGGAAAAATCTATCCTTCGGCTTGCGTTGCATTGTGTGATGGGACCTGAGTCTTATAATAGCTTCATTTTTTGAAAAAGCATTGCGCTATTTTTTTTATGAACTGGTATTCTTAGGAGGAAACACGTTCCGTGGTATACGGCGTAGTCCCCTTGATTTAATTTATTTTAAAGTAAATATTTAAATAACTATTTTAGTTCTCACACCAGTCACATTATTGACCTGGAGTTTATTGTTTTAACCTGAACACGGGGTGCCCCTATTTTCCACACGGGCAGCTAGTAGTTGGGTTTTTGCAGATATTTCTTTTCCAGGGTCCTGGATTTACACCTGGATCTAAATTTGGAACGCTCTGTATCCGTTTATTTCTTTAAGATTTCTTATGTGTTATTTTTTCCGCTTCTTACGTAATTTAAATCTCTGATATTTTTCTGATGTATTATATTTATTCACACTCTGTTATATTCTTGTACTCTGATGTAATTGTTGTAATAAGCAATGAAATGTTCTTCTGTTTGTGTTCTAATTTGTCGTGTTCTCAACTCAATCCATGCTTTCCAGTAAGGGCGAGTTTGGGTTGTGTTAGTTCTCTTCCTAGTGTACAGTTGGAGACTGATAGATGTGGGAAGATAGCGATGTGTCAATTAGAAGTGGAAATGTTTTCCAAAGTTAATAACGTATATTTTCTAAAATTAGAAAATAAGGATTGATGAATATATGGAAATGGGGAAATGAATAAATTAATGATAAATTAGTTAAAGAGGAAAAATGTTGATTGATCGATTAAATTTCCATTTGGAAATAGGATCGTTGTGTGCATGGATGTTTTCCTTTGATTGTTAAATAACCGACTATCAAAGTTTTGGCCATTTGTCCGTTGTCAATACGGAGAGATCGGGATCAGATTTATTAAATGAAAACCACTCTGTATGGGCATTAGTGTTGCGAATCAAATATGATGAAGATAATTGAAGACGAAGTCTATGTAAGAGCTATTCTGGCAATCCTAGGTAGAAATTGTCTAAGATGGACTTACAGAATAGTGCCTTCGGTTTGTCTAGTCCCAGGACAACATGTATTAAAGAATGTCAGATAGAGTATATTTAGTAGATCATGTAAGTTGATCTCTTCAAATGTATTTACGTTTGGTGGCGGAGGAATTCGTTTCTGTTAGCTGCATTCCCGTGGTATTTTTGGAGAAATCAATTTATGATTTGGCGGGTATGACGATGTGACATTCAAAGTGAATAAAGATGTGATATGTCAAAGAAAAGCGTGGCTTCAAGCCACACAACTGAGGAAATGGTAAAAATCGGGTAGGTCGCATGGCTAAGTGGGTGGCTTCCAATTAGGATGTATTGTCACATGATCTAATTCATTTATTTCTTTAACCTATTTTACCCTTTCTCGTAATGATTGCTGATCCCAACCATTGGTGATAATACATTCGGTACACTCCAGCGAAATGAGTGATCGGTCATGTTTAGCCTGGGTTACAAGATGTTCTTGTTGAACCCGGTGTATTCCTCTTTAGAGATACACTGTCGGAAGGTGGTCTCATACCTTGCCAGTTGGAATCCATTACCCAATAAGCGCTCGCGCTTTTTTGATTATATATTATGTATGCAGAACGTGAGATGAAAGCGTTCTGCTAATGAGCTTTATATTGTGGTGGTAGACACTATTGTAATATCAGAAGATATTTGATATAAAGAATATATTGGAATATCGTAAGGTAAAAACCATCTGTGTTTATATGTGGATTGGTCTTATGATTATCCTTTCTTTTAAAGGATATAAAAGTTAAACAAATGGTTGGAGTTTACTCACACCAGTCACATGACTGACCCAGATTTTATTTTTGTTTTGTTTTCCCTAAACTCTTGGGTGCCCAATTTTGTACGGGCAGTCAAGTAGTCGGGATTTTAAAGATATACTTGGAAAGCTGGAGTAGGAGGCTTCAGGATTATATACTATTGTTTATTTCCGCTGTGCTGTAAGTGTTGTACTCGGATAATGGTATTGTATACAGATACTGTTTTTGTTTCAAAGTTATGTTATTTAATATATTTATTCATTCCACTGTGAGATTCGTGTTTACTATGATGTTGTATTTATGTTCTTCTTCTTCTATTCTAATTTTCTATCTTATCTATTCTCACCCTCTAACTTCTTTCTATTAATGATCTGGAATGTTCGATACCTGAATAATTGACCTGGGTTTTGTGTTGATTTTCTGGGTCGAAAATTTCGGTTCGTTACAGTGGTATTAGAGCTGAAGGTTAAGTGATTACCCTGGCTTTGTGGCGTAACTCAATAGAGATGGGGTTAGTAATATCCTAGATTGAGTTTGAGTGTATATATATGAGTGCGTATTTGTTATTTGATATAAAAATGGTTTTATACTGTGGAGACTTCTTGGTTGAGTTGTTTATGAGTTCTGGTCGATCAGTTTGATCCACTGTATCGGTAAGGGTTTGCAAACACTCGAATACGATGAACAAAACAGTATGTTTTGAAAAGAGGGTAAACAAAATAACTTTACCTAAATTTTATTTTCATATAAAGGATTTATATTGGAATGATTATAGTATATTGGATATTTTGGTTGTTATTATAATCGAGTAAGATTATAAATTAAATGGTTATGCAAATAACCAATACGGATTCATATAAATTTAATATATGAAATCAAATGAATTAAATATGAAATGAAAATCAAAATCCGAATTTAAAATTCCTAAAATTTGATTAAAAAAACTTGTAAATGGATTGGGATTAAATATATGAGAATTTTAAAATCCTGGGAGATTTTAAATTTCTTTTACAAGCATTGTGAATGGGATTTTGAAAAATTATTTCAAAATGGAAGTGTTTAGAAATGGTTATGAAAGTGATATAGTATTGAACTCACTCCGGTCGCTGGAAAATAATTCTGGCGATGACTGCGAAGCATCATCGGTATTTGAAACGACCCAAACTCACCCTTACGAGAAAGCCCGGATTGAGTTGAGAATAGGACAAATCAGAACACAAACAATAAAACACTTAATTGTTGTTATAACAACTTGCATTAGAGTACAAGAATATAACAGAGTACGAATAAATAATATACATCAGAAAAATCTCAGGGATTAAATTACAAAGAAACGGAAATACTTTAACAAATACAACTAAAAGAAATACACGGATACAAAGCTTTCTGAATATAGCTCCAGCTGTAAACCAGGATCCTGGAAAATACATATCTGCAAAAACCAAACTACTAGCTGCCCGTGTGGAAAATAGGGGCACCCAGAGTTTAGGTTAAAACAATAAACTCTAGTTCAGTCATGTGACTGGTGTGGGAGCTAAAACAGTTATTTAAAACTTTACTTTAGAAATAAAGTAAATCAAGGGACCACGCCATATAAAAAAGAACGGGTTTTCTCCCAAGAATACCAGTGCATAAAACAAACAGCGTAATGCTTTTTGGAAAAATGAAGCTGTTATAAGTCTCAGGTCCCATCACACAATGCAACGCAAGTCGGAGGATAGAGTTTTCCCTTATAATAGCCAAACATGCTTGGTTCGTTTAAAACAAATCATTTTGATATTACAATAAGTGTATAGTGACAAAATAAACCTCAAATATAAATGTATCAATCATAGACGGCATAACTACCATATTTTTTGTCGCCATACTAGGCACTACAATTAAAACTAAAATGACACGTATTGGAAATTGGATTTCCGTCATGAGTCGAGGCAAGGGATATACTCCTCGATGGCCTCGAGACACTCTAGCAAATGCCTCAGGGTTCCCCGCAGTGAACCCTTGGATCCTCCAAGGGTGGTCCTCCCTTATGTTTAAGGATTAGTTATTCCTGAACACACGTTTCCCGGTCCTGTCGGACCTATCTGTCATCCCCGTAGTGACCAATATATCCGAGGCGCCTTGCTACCCATCATCCACATAGGAAAAATTATTATAAATGTCTGGGCTCCATACCATGACGCCACCCATAACTAGAAGGAAACGTCATGCATTCCTTGGGTCCCTTATCCCGTTTTTGACTCATATCGAGGTGTGAGGCTCACGAATTAATGCTATACACAAAGCTATGCTATTTAAAGCCGTGCTTTGATCATCAACCACAAGACTCTGCTTTTCCACAAAATCCTCGATCATTTGCATCTCAACATGCCACATTGACAATTCATTCCATGCAACTGATGTCTATCGATATATAACCTCTAAGCTCATACAAGGGTGTTAAGCAAGAGAATAAATTCTCCACTACCAAACAGATATATATTTAATAAAAATCAATTAAGACAGAATAAAATCCAATGTCAGACACACATCTATTTACAAGTCCGTTCTGGGTCTGAACGAAACCGGTGGCACCTTATTCCTCGTCTCATATGTCCAATACAGGAGAGCGGCCCTCACATATCCGATCGATCTCCAAGTACGTCTGGACGATCGCCACTTATTACCTTGTCTTGGGTATACGACCCAATCAAGACATCGATAGTAATCCAAACGATGTGAAGAAATCCGGCCTTCAACCACCGTCTTAATCTCCACTTTTAATCGTCGTATTACGATAAACCGGGTCTTTCCGAATAACTCGCGTATTTTATAATCAAATCAAGTGCTATAAAGACGCATCATACGCCTCATTCCAATCTAGAATATTCTTTTATTCAAATATTCATACTTTTATGGAAAGGTTCCCATTAATTTTATCAAAGATAAATTCTTTTAATTTTTTCCTTTAATCTTCCTTTGAATATCAAACCAATACCAAATTAAGGTCTATCAACTAGTCGGAGATATCGAACCTTACCGAAGTAATCATTTATTTATTAATCCCAATCCCAACCTACTCATCCCATGGAGCATTATTGGTAATACCCTAGGTCTAACACCACGGTGTTATTGGTAAAATTAATTACCATTTCACATTCAAATCTAATTAAAGATTTAACTATCGTCTAGAGTAAAACTGATGGTACTCCATTCTTGATCATTTCCAAAATTTGATAATTAAAATTATCACATTCTAATTTCAGTCTAATTAAAGGTTCATTAAAACTCCAATTAGTTTTATTCTTCCAACAATCATTATTTAATTATTTTTTAACTTTGGAAACACAAACACGCCACATCGACAATCTACACCGTACCACTGATTTCTGCTAGTGTATAACCTCTAAGCTCATACGTCTTAGAGAAGGGTGTTAAGCAAGAGAATAAATTCTCCGCTACCAAACATATGTAAATATATAGCAAAGATCAACAATACAGTTCGAAATACAATGTTAGACATGTAATCCTGTCTTTAACCGGGTTAAAGAACCAGTGCCATTTAAAACACAGTTCATGATAAACCCAAAATCACATCCCATTAATTATGGAATCTTCATGGAAAACAGATCAATATAAAATCGATATCAATTTCCGTATCCGACTAATAATATAAATGCAATAACGACAAAGTCTTTTAAATTCCATATATATTAACAGTCTTCCTCCACAGAAGCTCACTTCGGTTATTACCAAATCGAACACCATTCAGTTCCAATTTAATATATTAAATTGGAAAACATTACTTTGGAAAATTTAAATTAATCTTAATTTAAAGAATTATAAATTCCAAATCATATTTCACTGTTAATCGGGTTAAAGAACGAATGTCGTTAAAAACACAGTTACGGTAAACCCAATTCACATTTCATTTTATTCCAGTTACTAAATATAATTGGAAACTCTAGTAATCTTAATTAAAATATTTATTCTTTTCACATGGGGTTTAAGAACAGTGTTACTTAAGATACCATTCACAAAAAACCCAAAATCCAATTTAATATTAAATATAAGGTTTCAAATAGAAATTATATCGTCTTATATTCAATATCAAATTCTGAAACCAACACATATCGTATGGGGAATAACGATATATATCTATCTTCCAAATTCCTCCACAATATCCGTATAGTCATGGAATCCAATATCGAAATATTCTGGAGATGACTTCTATTCAAATCCATTCCAATCCATGTATTGGAAAATTCTGGTTAGATTAAAACTATTCTCAAAACCCATTTATTTATTTAAAAACGTTGAATTATTTTTTGAGTTAATAACTAGTTCATTTTGATAAAAATATATTTTTATCTTTACAAACGTGGAATTTTTCATCCAAATTTTTTCCAAATCATTTACTATGATCTTACACAAATTATTAATATTTTTAATAATTTTATCAAGGCCCGTACAGTCGGTTACCAAAAACAGCCCCCGAACTACATCCATAGCTACCTTTTCCAAATTTGATTCAGATATAATTCCAAATTCAACCATTAGATTTCAAATCTCTTATATTCATTGGAAATTTCTTTCCGATACATACCCAACGGTTCCGATTCTAGGTTAATCTGACGGTCGGATCTCCCATAATGTCAATTCGAAGCCAATGGTCGATATTCGCGAATGGTCGATATTCGCGAATGGTCGCTGCGCGACACGTTCTATTCAGGCCATTAAATATATATATAATATATATATTATACATATTTCATCGATTTCCATTTAAAACATATTTTACAAATCGTTTATAAATTCATTTTAAAATGATTCCCACTTTTATTTAAATTTTAAATCAAAATTGAATACTCCTTATCATTATAATATTTAAATGATAATATTTTCAAAATGTATGATTTTGAAATCCTTTCCTTTTCGATATTCATTATAAAAAATGAATAAAATCGATATAAATATCATTTGCGTTAAAATGGCGCAAATCTAATCAATACGCCTTCATATATTTCAATATTTTCGTGTCCATCCAAAATCGGACATCAAATTCACATTTTAATCCTTTATTGAATATTATTTTAAAATATTTGTTATTTTCAAATATTCGTTCTTTTTGAATTGGAATCAGACACAGTCAATTGCTATATAATGTTATTTATATGGATTTCATAGACACATGTACACAACAATAATTTACACAGTCAACCATCATCCAGAGTGCATTACACAACTGCATAAGCATTAAATATAAATAATTAATGCTTACAACAGTCTGTCAACCAATCGATTGACATACAACTAAACAATTGGGATTAGTGTACGGCAAATATCATCCCAATACCTGTGTGGGGTTTCAACCAACAAATATTGAATAATATTTGTGCAGTTGGGCGATGTGTAAAATTTATCGTCTAAATCAATATCAGTTAAATGGGTGTACATAAACAAATCATATGATTTGTAAATGAATATTTATTTTCATTTTAGGAGAATATTATGTCATTCATTTATACGTTAAAAATTATTTTTTTAACAATAAAATATTTATTTCAACACTTGACTATTTTATATAGTTCGTTTATTCAATAAAAATAATATTTTTATTGTTCAAACATTTTGTTCAACACATGAATATTTTATACAGTTCATATACACATTAAAGATTATATTTTTAATGAATAAGTATTTATTTCAGAAATTTCGATATTATAATGGCGTGATATTAAAACCGGAGTAATGTCTAACATTACCCCTCTCGTGATATTGGCTCGCACCATACACAATATTCAATCCAATCAACAAAACCACAATACAATCAATAACTACAATATAGTCAATTTTCCCTAGTACAATCCGAACAACAACCATAGTTTGTCCAATAAATAGTGTCGGGGGCTACTAAGCCCCGTCTGCATCCTAGTATATACTTAACTGTAAAATAATTAGAGTGAGAAGGAGTTCTCACTTTGGGATCCACTCCGCCATTATTTTCTGACGCTCTGAATTGCTGTTCTGGTTCCAGAATTTGCAAACGAGCTCCAATCTTCACGTCGTTTTTTTGCCAGCTTAAAAGTGCCATTTCAGATAACTTTCTCCTAGTGGCCTTTTCTCTGAAAATGCTCCATTTCGCCGAAATTCGCGAAAATACATTATTTGGACAGCAGTCTTTACGCGTGTTTTCCGGGCGGCTACGCAATCAAAAATATGGCTTTCACATACTCAAATCGAAGAGAAAATCGTGCTCTTCGATTTTGGTACTGTGGAGTTTTGGCCAGAGGGGCTCGAATTGGAAGATACAGGCTCGGGAACGTAACAACCCAAATTTTAATAACATGTTAAAAAAAGAAATCAAGGTATAATTAATTTTTAAAATGAGAATTATGGGAAACGAGTTGTGCCGTTGCGTTCGTCTCGGAATTCTGCATGAAATAGAGTCCGATTTTTCGAAAATTGGAGTCTGGTTGAAGAAGTTATGACCCGTAGAAGATTCAGCAAATTTCAGGCAGCACAGGACCAAGCAGGTCGACCTGGGGGTCAGGTTGATCATGTGGTCGACCATAGGGTCGACCTATCCCCCAGGTCGACCATGTGGTCGACCTCCCCCCTTACAAGTCGACCTGGTCGGCCTGTTTTGAACCAGAACCCATTTTTGAAGCCAGAGACGTGTTTTGATGGTCCGGATTGATTCTATGGTTGATTTAAGTGCCTAATCTAGTTGCTACCCCTATAAATACATCCTAAGACCTAGCCTAATTCACACAAATCATTCTTACACTGCTATGCTGCTAATTTACCTCTTGAACCATGGTCGCCGCCTCCAAATTAAAGCTTAAGCATTCAAACTCGATTCAAATCAAAGAACAACGCTTCTACAACAATTCAAGAGAATGGATCAGCGACACCGCAACGTTCTACGACAAATTTCTAGACTTGACTTCTGCATCTAAATATTTTAGACCACGATGTGTAAGTTCCAGTTACTTTTAGATAAAATCTATAAAGTTAATATGAGCATGTTATAAATTGGAATTGATGATTCATATCTATTCTTGTTTTCTTCTTGGATCTTGACTTTTGGGAATATTGCCTATGACGTTGAAACTATTGTTAATGGCATAAGACTATGCCTTTGCCTATGACTATGAATATAAGACTATGCCTATGCCTATGACTATGAATATAAGACTATGCCTATGCCTTTGACTATGAACATAAGACTATACCTATGCCTATGAACATAAGACTATGCCCACGCCTATGATTGTGAACATAAGATTGTTGCCTATGACTTTGACAAGGACAATTATGACTAATCACATATGATTCATGACCATGAGGTTATTGCCTAGAATTATGACTATGAAATTGGATCTAAGCTTGATTTTCTATTCAGACCTATTTTCTTTATTTGTCTTAATTTTGGGGATTTTTCTATTTAAGTTAGATCTATCCGTGTTCTTGAATCTAGATTATTATTCAAACCTTTTTCATGTTCATAATGTTATTCCTGCGATGTTTTAATCAATTTATTCATTTATGTCATGCCTTGGAAATAAATTGATAATAGAACAATGTTTATTATGCTATATATGGAATTGAATGATATTGATCTATGCCTGTGGTTCTATTTTTGAATTGAGAATTAATGAATAAGTCTATTCATATGTATATGAATTTGGAGTATAACCCACTACGACAAGCTGTGTAGTTTATCATGTTATGCAAGTTTTAGGTTGTGAAATCATATCACATATGTGACCAAATGTTAGATCTACATGTTTATGTGTATATGTTAAACCTATGTCATATTTCAAGTTCACACTTATCCATATGTTCGTGATTGATTTGCAAGTTCACATATATGTAAGTTGATTTAGTCTATGTTGAAAATTCACATATATGTATGTAGATTTAGTCTATGTTGCAAGTTAACACCTATGATATTCATGTTGATTATTTTGCAAGTACACACCTATGGTGTTCATATTGACTATGCCGAGAATGCCAAGTTTACACCTATGTCATGTTTATGTTAATGAATCGCTTTATGCAAATTTTGTGTATGTTAAATTAGGCTAAGTTGTTAGCCTAATATTATATGTCAAAAATCATCCGGACGAAGATTAAGCTAAGATTGTTAGCCTAATATTTAGATGGGGTAACGTTGGGAAAAATTGGTAATTATAGGAAACTTGGCATGAAACTTATCCTTGAAACTTGACACAAACTTGACATGAATCTTGAACATGGACATGACACTAGAATGAACATGAAAATGGCCAACTCGAGGTTGGGTTGAGTTTGCAGTGTAATTCTGCCCGGAACTGCCGGGAAAATCCAGTTACTGCAAACAATAGGATCCAATGTGGGTAGTTGGTCATATCGCGCTTGAAACCCGAGGTCAGACTGAGTTGTGGTGTAAATTTGCCCGGAACCGCCGGGCATATCCAGTGACCACAACAACAGGTCTGATGTGAGAGGTTGGGGTGCATTAAAAAATTAATGCCACATGATAGGGTTAAGTCATGAACATGAAAGACAACACTTAACCAACTTGACACATGATTCGTAGGGCTAAGTCATGAACTTGAACGACAACACTTAGCCAATTTGACATGACACGTAGATGGGTTAAGTCACGAACTCGAATGACAATACTTAACCAACTTCACATGCTAGACTGATAAGGGTTAAGTCGCGAATTTAAATGACAACACTTAACCTAATTAGACGGAAACTCTAGTTACGCGGTCCATTTCTATAGTAACCCACTAGATGTATCACGGTACCCTGGAACTAGGCAGGGTGAGGCACGATTACTGGGTTGATTGTAAGAGACTAGAACGACGGTTGTGTTGGTGCGCTAGTGTAGGTTCAGGCGGCTATGGTCGTGCACGTGGTCCGGAGTTGAAAAAGCAGGAATTTGGCATCAGTAGGTTTGTCTGTGCATGCTTGATTCGTGTCGGTGGTTGGCACCATAGGGCTTGATACACCCTATGATGGATCTAGCACAGGTGACTACATTTGTGATAGGGCCGCATGACATAGACACATGATGAGCTAGAACTTGTAGGGAGCCGGTCGACTAGTGGATCATTTCGTTGGACCTAGAAATGGGTCATTTCATGATATTGGGCCAAGGGATCATTTCATGATTAATATAAGACATGGGTTGAGATTCTAGTACAGTTGATGCAGCGAACCTAGAATATATGATGCTATACTTGATTTACACTTGAATTATCATGCTATCTTAGTCTATCTTGCCAATCTTGACAGCATCCTTATGTTTACTTTCAATTTATACATGTCATGTTACCTTTATCTGTTTTTATGCTGAAAGTCACTTGGACTTGCCAGTCTTTATGACTGACCCGTTTTCTTTCGCCTCTTTTTCTTTCGTCCCCCCCCCCCCAAGTTTCTCAGGGAGGAAACTCTAGCACTTAGCTTGGATCTCGCTTGCTTTCGGTTCAGCTCATGTATGGTTTGATCTTGATCTATGCTATGGCTGCATTTCTGCTACCTTTGGGGAATTAAGCTACTTTTGATGTTTTAAGTTTATGCTTCTTTATTTATGTAAGACAGAATTTGTTGTAATGGAAAATAATGACCTTGGCTATTTGATGTAAAAGGTTTTGACTCTTTTTGAAAGTAATGAAATTTATCTTTTGATCCTTCCGCTGTTTTATCTATGTTCTGTCTTGTAATATTTCTGTGTTTTTTTACCTCGATGACGCTCCTCCAAAACTAGTGCATTCCCTTTGTGAGTGACCCAAGCGGAGGTGGGGTGTTACATTTGGTATCAAAGCAAAAGGTTACCAGACTGGGCAAAAGTTTTTAAAACCTTCTGAAACTATTTTCAAAACCGTTTACAAAGATGCATTTTTCAAGAAAAGACTAGTTTTATTTAAAGGCTATTCCCCAAATGCCATTAGCACTATCCTTTGTTTCCTTGTTTGAATCTCTTTTCCTTTCTTTTCTCCATCTGTAGTCGTAGTAGTTTTTACATGCGCCTAATCTTCTTTTTAGCTACATAGAGGGTTTTTCGTACAATGGAGATAGTTTCCGTGAGACTTGTTAACATGTTACATAGGAAAGGTATGAGTAATAAGTTAAGGCGGATGAGTCTCAGAACGAGAAGAAAGACTTCTAGAAGGGAGGCGAGAACAACGACAACAATAATAACAAGACACGTGAGAAAAGAAAACGCCACTTCTGTGGTATTGAGGGGCATATAGTCTAGGATTATAGAAAGAAGAAGATGAAGATGGGAGCGTGCTTTCAGTGTGGTGATACTGGACATATCATCAAGAACTGCCCTAAGAAGCAAAGGCAAGGCCCGCAGGCAGGAACTTCTGGGGGTACATCTTTAACTTCTTCTCCTAGATGCTTTGTTTTATCTTGCTTACCTTCTCCAACCTATCTTGAGAACCTTAGGTAGAACCCTTTTGGATGTAAACATGTGATTGAAACATGTTATGGTTGATGTTTGCAAATGGTCGCAAGTGGTCGCAAGTGGTTGCTCGTGGTTGCATAACACACATTAGGCACTAGATTGGCTAAGACACATTTTCATATTGCATATGCATGAGTGTTTATACTTATTTATGGATGAAATTGAATGTGTTATCATGTGAATGTTGCATATGGATGGATGTTTGTGCACACATATAGTGTTTATATGACTAGTACTATTTGCATACATGTTGGATTCATGACACTAAACATATTTTGCATTAGGATGATCAATCAGGCCAGATCATTTGCATTAGATAAGGAACATATACACACACTTTCTGCATATATTCATATAGCATTAGAAATATTTTAAGGACAATGGTTGGTTGTGGATGATGGTTGAGTAGATGGTTGATTGGATGATAGGATGCATTCTTCTTAACTTGAAGATTTCGGGGACGAAATCCTTTAAGGAGGGGAGAATGTAACAACCCAAATTTTAATAACATGTTAAAACAAGAAATCAAGGTATAATTAATTTTTAAAATGAGAATTATGGGAAACGGGTTGCGCCATTGCGTTCGTCTTGGAATTCTGCATGAAATAGAGTCTGAGTTTTCGAAAATCGGAGTCCCGATGAAGAAGTTATGGCCTGCAGAAGATTCAGCAAATTTCAGACAGCACTGGACCTGGCAGGTCGACCTAGGGGTCGACCTAGGGGACAGGTTGACCATGTGGTCAACCTACCCCCTAGGTCGACCATGTGGTCGACCTCCCCCCGTTACAGGTCGACCTGGTTGGCCTGTTTTGACCAAGAACCCATTTTTGAAGGCTGAGACGTGTTTTGATGGTCCGGATTGATTCTAGGGTTGATCTAAGGGCCTAAACTAGTTGCTACACCTATAAATACATCATAAGACCTAGTCTAATTCATACAAGTCAATCTTACACTGCTATGCTGCTAATTTACCTCTTGAACCATGGCCGCCGCCTCCAAATTAAAGCTTAAGCATTCAAACTCGATTCAAATCAAAGATCAACGCTTCTACAACAATTTAAGAGAATAGATCAGCGACACCACAACGTTCTACGACAAATTTCTAGACTTGACTTCTACATCTAAATATTTTAGACCACGATCTGTAAGTTCCAGTTACTTTTAGATAAAAACTATAAAGTTAATATGGGCATGTTATAAATTGGAATTGATGATTCATATCTATTCTTGTTTTCTTCTTGGATCTTGACTTTTGGGAATATTGCCTATGACGTTGAAACTATTGTTAATGGCATAAGACTATGCCTATGCCTATAATTATGAATATAAGACTATGCCTATGCCTATGACTATGAATATAAGACTATGCATATGCCTATGCCTATGACTATGAACATAATACTATACCTATGCCTATGCCTATGACTATGAACTTAAGACTATGCCTACGCCTATGACTGTGAACATAAGATTGTTGCCTATGACTATGACAAGGACAATTATGACTAATCACCTATGATTCATGACCATGAGGTTATTGCCTAGAATTATGACTACGAAATTGGATCTAAGCTTGATTTTCTATTCATACCTATTTTCTTTATTTGTCTTGATTTTGGGGATTTTTCTATTTAAGTTAGATCTATACGTGTTCTTGAATCTAGATTATTATTCAAACCTTTTTCATGTTCATAATGTTATGCCTACGATGTTTTAATCAATTTATTCAGTTATGTCATGCCTTGGAAATAAATTGATAATAGAACAATGTTTATTATGCTATATGTGGAATTGAATGATATTGATCTATGCCTGTGGTTCTATTTTTGAATTGATAATTAATAAATAAGTCTATTCATATGTATATGAATTTGGAGTATAACCCGTTATGACAAGTTGTGTAGTTTATCATGTTATGCAAGTTTTAGGTTGTGAAATCATATCACATATGTGACTAAATGTTAGATCTACATGTTTATGTGTATATGTTAATCCTATGTCATATTTCAAGTTCACACTTATCCATATGTTTGTGATTGATTTGCAAGTTCACATATATGTAAGTTGATTTAGTCTATGTTGCAAATTCACATATATGTATGTTGATTTAGTCTATATTTCAAGTTCACACCTATGATATTCATGCTGATTATTTTGCAAGTACACACCTATGGTGTTCATATTGACTATGCTGAGAATGCCAAGTTTACACCTATGTCATGTTTATGTTAATGAATCGCTATATGCAAATTTTGTGTATGCTAAATTAGGCTAAGTTGTTAGCCTAATATTATATGTCAAAAATCATGCGGACGAAGATAAGGCTAAGATTGTTAGCCTAATATTTAGACGGGGTAACGTTGGGAAAAATTGGTAATTATAGGAAACTTGGCATGAAACTTATCCTTGAAACTTGACACGAACTTGACATGAATCTTGAACATGGACATGACACTAGAATGAACATGAAAATGGCCAACTCGAGGTTGGGTTGAGTTTGCAATGTAATTCTTCCCGGAACCGCCGGGCAAATTCAGTTACTGTAAACAATAGGATCCAATGTGGGTAGTTGTTCATATCGCGCTTGAAACCCGAGGTCAGACTGAGTTGTGGTGTAAATCTGCCTGTAACCGCCCGGCATATCCAGTGACAACAACAACAGGTTTGATGTGAGAGGTTGGGGTGCATTAACGAATTAATGCCACATGATAGGGTTAAGTCATGAACATGAAAGACAACACTTAACCAACTTGACACATGATTCGTAGGGCTAAGTCATGAACTTGAACGACAACACTTAGCCAATTTGACATGACACGTAGATGGGTTAAGTCACGAACACGAATGACAATACTTAACCAACTTGACATGCTAGATGGATAAGGGTTAAGTCGCGAATTTAAATGACAACACTTAACCTAATTAGACGGAAACCCTAGTTACGCGGTCCATTTCAGTAGTAACCCACTAAATGTATCACGGTACCCTGGAACTAGCAGGGTGGGGCATGATTACTATGCTGATTGTAAGCGACCAGAATGACGGCTGTATTGGTGCGACAGTGTAGGTTCAAGCGGGCTATGGTCGTGCACGTGGTCCGAAGTTGAAAAAGAAGGCATTGGGCATCAGTAGGTTTATCTGTGCATGCTTGATTCGTGTAGGTGGTTGGCACCACAGGGCTTGATACACCCTGTGGTGGACCTAGCACAAGTGACTACATTCGTGATAGGGCCGTATGACACAGACACATGATGAGCTAGAACTTTTAGGGAGCCGATCGACTAGTGGATCGTTTCGTTGGACCTAGAAGTGGGTCATTTCATGATATTGGGCCAAGGGATCATTTCATGATTAATTTAAGACATGGGTTGAGATTCTAGTACAGTTGATGCAGTGAACCTCGAATATATGATGCTATACTTGATTTATACATGAATTATCATGCTATCTTAGTCTATCTTGCCAATCTTGACAGCATCCTTATGTTTACTTTTAGTTTATACATGTCATGTTACCTTTATCTGTTTTTATGCTGAAAGTCACTTGGACTTACCAGTCTTTATGACTGACCCGTTTTCTTTCACCTCTTTTTCTTTCGTCCCCCCCCCCCCAGGTTCTCAGGGAGGAAACTCTAGCACTTAGCTTGGATCTCGCTTACTTTCGGTTCAGCTCATGTACGGTTTGATCTTGAGCTATGCTATGGCTGCATTTCTGCTACCTTTGGGGAATTAAGCTACTTTTGATGTTTTAAGTTTATGCTTCTTTATTTATGCAAGACAGAATTTTTTGTAATGGAATATAATGACCTTGGCTATTTGATGTAAAAGGTTTTGACTCTTTTTGAAAGTATTGAAATTTATCTTTTGATCCTTCCGCTGTTTTATCTATGTTCTGTCTTGTAATATTTCTGTGTTTGTTTACCTCTATAACGCTCCTCCAAAACTAGTGCATTCCCTTTGTGAGTGACCCTAGCGGAGGTGGGGTGTTACAGGGAAGGTCAGGGTGTTATTTATAAACATTGAAATTATAAAAATCATGTTTTTATTCAAGGAGGGCCCACTAGGCAGTGGTGGAGGGCTGAAGAGGCAGCGTAGGGGTCCGGGAGGTGGTGGTGGGTAGTCGGCGACAGGTCATGGGGGGCAATGGAGGCAGTTTTGGGGCTGTAGAGGGGAGAGGAAGAGAGAGGAGGCACTGGGGAGGAGGAGCAAAGGGCCGGTCTCCGGCGGTCGCGGCGACGAGGGGGAGTCTCCGGCGGTCGCGACACCTGTAGCGGTGACAATCATGGAGCCTACGGGCTGAAAAAAAAGGGAACGGGGTTTTAGGGCAGGATCTGTAGTGAAAGAGAATTAGGATTATTATTTGTTTCCATTTATTCCCTTTTTTCCTTTAATTCATTTATTCTCCAAAAATACCCGTGTGTTGATACAAACTCCAAATTTAACCCAACGACTATCGCCCCTACCTAAGTACCCCTATTCCGGATACAGTGGAATATGTTCCGTGAGACAATTTTACTATTTCGATCGGTTTTCCTTTAATTTAAAATATAAATCAATATATATTTTATTTAAACATACATTTTTAATTTACCGGGACCACATACTGACTCCAAAAATTACAGAAAAATTATTTCTAGCTATGTTTGATGATACGGTCCTAACAAAACTAACTTGGTCAAATTTGGAGATCATTTGAAAAATGGTCATTTTCCAGTAGATTAAATTCAAACTAAAAGTTCCAAACATGTTTTAATTTACCACGCTCACATATTAATTCCAAAAATTATGAAAATTGGAATCTAGCAATAATTTGACATTCTGAATCCAAGAAAAGTGGTTTCGTCGAAAACGGAGGTTGTTTACAAAATGGCTAATTTTAAGAGCCATATATATATTAAAATATATAAAAATTCCATAGCGACTATTTTGAATTTTAAACTGGACATAACTTTCAGTTATATAATGAAATATCAGTTTTTCACATTTGTTAGAAAGATATAATTAAACAGACTCAAATATTTCTTGTTTTACTAAAATCCGATTTATTTTGAATTTTGTACATTCATTTGAAATTAAAAACTGAATTTTCAAACTACCGCTCCATCTCAGGCTCGTTTTATAATTAAAATAAATTTATACATCCTAACTTCGATTTAAATAAAAATTTTGTCATTATTATTTAAAATAAATCATTTTAAATATTCAAAATCCATAAATATAGCTAAGATAAAAAATTTAAATTGGTTTTGGAAATCTGGGTTGTTACAGTATTCATTTTCGAGTTTCTAAGTGACGGATTACTACCAAAGAGATTAGTTTTGAATTATTTTGGGAAAAAGAGTTGTTTTGATATTCTGAAATGAATATTTCATTTTTGAAAAGCAAAACTGTTTAAAATTCCCGAGGAGAGATTGTTTGAATTAAAACGAAATAAATATAAATTTGTAAAAACAAATTGTAATGGAATAAAAGCCAATTATGTGAAAATTTGAATTAAAAGAGAAAATGTTGAATAAAATTAATAGTGAGATAGGAATTTGGAATTTTGTTGAATTGGTGAGTTAAGAGTTTGGAATTGAGAATGGAACTCGAGTTTGAAATGAGATTTGGTTTGAATATAAGCGAATAGCTGTGTTGAGGATAAATTGATCAGGGTTTGATTGGAATGACATTGGTATATGTAGAATTGATAACAGATGGAAATGATATAATGATATGCCCGACAAAAAGATACAAGTTTATTTTTATATGAGTTTGGTGATTTATGAGCCTGTTTGGCAAGTCGCTTGGTTGTTTGATTTTCTTTTGATTGGAGGAGGCCTAGAGAGGTGAGTTGTAATTGTACCGATTGAGCTGTACGAAGGAGGTGCTGGCGAAATTTTTCGAAAATTTCGGGTGTTAGAATTTTTTTGAAAATTTTAGTTATTTAGAATGAATTAATAATTAATTGAAATTAATTGGTATAGTGAAACTGAAATTTAAGAAGTAAACAGATAAATTTTTACCCAGTTAATAGGGTTTGTTTTCTACCTTCGCAATTTCAAGGACGAAATTATTTTAAGGAGGAAAGAATGTAACATCCCGTATTTTTTTACGGTATTATAATTAATTAATTTAATTATTTAAATAGTGATTTAGAGATATAAATGGTTGTTTAATTAAATGATATTGAATATTTAATTAATATTTATGATGAATAATAAATTATAAATTCCAAAATAGTTGGAAATAACTGAATTCACAATATTGTGTGAATTGGATTATTTATAAGATATAATTCAGTTTAGAATTGAATTATAATAACGAATATATTTAATGAACGATGGTTGAATGTATTAATTATAATATAATTATAATCGAGCCCGTAATGCCGCGGTAGTTCATAATATTGAATTTTGAAATTCAATTGAATATACAGAATCCGTTTTAAATCGGATTTCGGTGAAACAACAAACGTTCGAATCCATTTAACGATATTTTTCTAATGGAAGATAAAAATCGAGATGACGTTGTGTAGATTGTGAGTTATTTTCAAATTGTCGCTATAGAATTCGTTTATAATTTATAATGGTTTATTTATATTATAAAAGGGATTTTATATATAAATTAGATATCGATTTATCCTGGATTTGAAATATCAAGTTATAAATCTCGATGTATATTTCGGAGCTGTATAATATTCAATTGGGATATATACGATAATATTAATTTATTAATATTAAATTAAATTGTTTTTAAATATATATTAATATATTTAATTGGTTTATTTATACCTTAGAAAATAGCTACTTTTGCAAACGACCTCCGTTTTCGATGGAATTAATTTTGTTGGATCCAGAATATTAAATTATTGTTACAATTTTCGCGATTTTTGGAGTCAGTTTGTGGGCATATGGGATTTTAATGTGAAAAATAGTCAATAATTTGACTTTAAAAATACGCTATGTGAGCAAACGGACTCGGAATTCGACGAAACTAGTTTTGTTGGGTCCATAATGTCGAACTGTATTTGTATGTCCATTTTCATCGAATTTGGATATTTATGTGATCATAGAGATTTTTATTGACAAATATAGATATCGTTGGGCTAAAAGTAAATAAACTAATGATTATTAAAATATAAAATCTACACTGTAAATATGCACTCACACTTCCTAACCCTAATCTAATTCATTCCACAGTCAACAAAATTTCCTGCCGTCCAATTCTTGAGAATGTGAGGGAATAACATTTATATAAATCAAAATAAAATCAAGAGAAAATCCATAAATCATGTAACAATTATATATGAGATGCTGAGAGGTTTCTCTTCATTTCGATATGAGTTTTACCGTGTTCGATGTGGTCGACATCTTCCAGCGTGGTTTATTTATAAGCTAGGGCTGAGATTGAGTAATACAAGCGTTGATTCAATTTTCTAACGTCATTTTTGTGATTGTAGCATCATTTAGCACTGGTATTTGAATTCTTGGGGATATCGACAGAAATTAGTGTCGATCGAAATATTGGGTGGCATGGGCTGTCTGAAATCCACGATTGAGGAAAATGTGTTCGAGTCAGCTGTTGTCATGATGGAGAGTTCGAGCTCAAGAAGAGGAGAATGCTAGTGAAGGTCGTGTGTTAAATCATTGAAAGGAGAGGGAGGGGTAGTTGTTTGAAACCGCGATGGTGGAAATGAAGGAGCACGGTTACAAGTAGATGAAGAAATGGGATGAGATAGAAGAGAATTTGAGGGAGAGTTGAACGATGTTTACAATATTAAAAATGGTGGAGTTCGACAGAATTTGTGTCGATCATTTATAATACAGGCAAGCGTCGAAGACCTGAAGATGTGATCTGTCAGAGATAAGCATGGCTTCAAGCCTCACAACCGAGGAAATGGTAAAAATAGGGTAGGTCGTATAGCTAAGTAGGTAGATCCCAATTAGGGTGTATTGTCACCTGATCTAGAGAAATTTCATTTACTTCTTTAACTTATTTTGATGCTTGACCTTTCGGATAACAGTTGCTGATCCCAACCGTTGGTGATAATACATTCGGTACACTCAAGCGAAATGAGTGACTGTTCATGTTTAGCCTGGGCTACAAGATGACCCGGTGTATTCCTCTCTAGAGATACACTGTCAGAAGGTGGTCCCATACCTTGCTAGTTGGAATCCATTACCCAATAAGCGCCCGTGGTTTTTGATTATATATTATATATGTAAAACGTGGGATGAAAGTGTTCTGCTAAATGGGTTTTATATTATGGTTGATAGACACTTGTAACGACCTGCATTCTACGCATCAGAGGATCGTAGAATATTTATTTCTTTCTCATGCGAAGTCGTATGGTCATACAACTTTGGGAGACGACTATTAGGGTCATTTCCCATGTTCATAATTTTTACCGATTTTTAAATAAACCTCTTACCCCTAGCTGATCTTGTTTCGGCCATAAATTTTGGTTGGTAAGGAGTTTTGACATGAAACCAACTTCCATTGGATTCGTATGATGGTTTACAATTCCGTAGAGTGGTCACATTAGCCAAACGGACTCAGCGCTTGGGAGATACGGCTGAAACAATGTTTAGAAGGTGAAAAACTGCTTAACCGGGCTTAATTGGGTAGTTAATAGCTAGGCCCAATGGGGGATTTCGGGATTAGGGGTATATAGGGGCTGATTAGGGTTAGAAAACAAGTCTTTAGACACTTTTTCAGCTGCCACTTTCATTCTTGGAACCCTAGTAATGGCCTCCAACATCTAGAATCACCTCTAATCACTTTCTAACCAAGTATTAGCCTAATCTTCACCAAATTAAGGAGAAATAACACCAAATCAAGGTCGGAACTGCTCTATAGCCTTGGGAACAGTGACAAACAGAGGATAGTTTCAGATTTGGTATTTTGTTTATGGCTAAGGTGAGTGATTCGCATAGTTCCTCAATAATTATGGTTAATTAAGGGTAATTAGTGTTAATTAGCGAATATAAACATGATTAAATTCTAGAAAAATATTTATAAATTCCAAAATATTGTTTTAGGCCTCTGTTAGAATATTTGGTAAATTTGGTTAAGTTTTGCTAATCATATCATTAGTTACTCTTAAACATGATTAAGGAAAATATGGGTTTTTAGGTATGTTTGATCCGTTCTGACATGTTAATTCATTGTTTTGTTTTTATGGTTAGTTCTTTGTGTTGCTATGACTGTATGTTATGCTTTGTGATTGATTACAAGAGTTAGAATGGTCGAAAACGCCATCGTATGGCGTAAAACAGTTGCTGGAAAAGTTGTAGGAAATGTGCAGAGTTTTGGACCGGATCGGATCGGGTATGGGGCTCGGATCGGATAAGGGAATTGGGCAAAGGGATTTGATTCGGATCGGAACTTAGCACCTGAGAAGACTTGGCAAGAAGGAAAGCCACTTGCGTTGAGTTGGTGTTAGGATCGGACCTAAGCTTGGCGTGGGATCGGACCGGACTAGAGCTAGGGAGCGGAATCAGATCAGATCTGGATGGCACATGGGATCGGATCGGAATGAGTAAGCTGGAGCAAGAGGGACGAACCGAATTGATGTGACGTGGTGGACCTCATATATGGAACCGAACCAGATTGATGGCTAGGAACTAGAGTAAGCCTACCGAACCAGGGAAGGGCAACCGAACCAAACCGCATCTGGAGGTCGAACCGAACCGGATTGGAGCTACGATTACGCAATGACTCTTCTGAAGACCAACTCCAATTCGACCAAAACCCGAGAGGCAAAGGAAGTCCAAATGGTAGGTTATTATTTAGGATCCAAATGGGATCAACGGGTTAACTTCATAAGTTGTGCTTTGCTGCGGGACGTGTGCTAAGGGGTTATCGACGTCCATAGTTTTGATTCACCATGGAAAGACAAGTGTTAGGCTACGGATCAGTATAGTGGGGTAGTTAATACTCCATGGGGCAAAGTGATCGTAGCATGGCTATGAGCCAGTGCAGTGGAGTCTTCATGACTTCATGGGGCAGAGTGGACATAGCAAGGACTAGTGGCTATGGATCAATGTAGTGGAGTTACCATGACTCCACGGGGCAGAGTGATCATAGCAAGGATTTGGGTGATCAAAGCGGTGGATATCGTATGCTTTACGCACTGAGTGAGAGATGTGAGGATGATTGCTATGCTTGATTGTTTGCCATTACTATGACATGCACACCCCCACCCCCGTATTCTTTACACCATATGTTAGTGGCACCTTAGAGTATGGTACATTATGTAGTGCTAACTCTTTGGTTGCACGTCCAGGTTCAGGTATGGTTTAGTATACCTGTTATTATTCTGTTTTGCTGCTTATCGCTCATACCAGACATTTGTCTGACCCAGAGTTTTATGTCTCTTCTTATTACTCTAGGTGCTCCTAAATGAGCAGACTAGAGAAAGGTTAGTTGGTTATGCACGAGTAGCAGATCTGGAGACGAGCAGGAGGCTCCTACATATTATCTACATATATTCTCCCTGTGTTGTTGATGGTCACTGCTTTGGGCATTAGTAGTGTACCTTTCCTTTCTTTTGCTTTATAGACAGTATTTTGAAGTTGTAATAATGGTTATGGATCATAAGCTGTATTTTGGATTTCTGCTACTATGGTGATTATGATTTAGTTTTCAGCTTATGCACTATCTCGCCTGTTTTACGTCAAGTATGTTATTATTATATTTTATTCCATGCGCTGTGAGACATTCTACAGGTTCCTTGTTAGTTCAAATTCCTTTCTTTGGCGACCGTCCCGTGCTGGTTGGACATCGGCACAGCGCACTTTCATTGGAAATGTCGGTTGGTGCGGGGCGGGCCGTCACATTTGGTATCAAAGCGAGGTTGCGTAGTTAACCTAGGGAAAGACACCAGGGAGAGATAATATGTATACGAGAGCGTGTATTTGTGATTATTTTGGTTTTCAAAACCTATACATATATACTATTAGTATAGCTAAGGATGAAGTCGAACTGCACTGACACCACAAAGAGGATGGTTAATCATTTCTCTTTACAGATTGAACGATGAGCCGATATACGAGTGGTACTGTTAGAGGATCCAATAATGGGAATGCTCCTAACATGAGGACTATGTTCACTGACTTCATGAGAGAGATGCTTTGAAACGTTCAGAGGGCATTCCCAATGTTGCTAATGGTGGTGGTGCAGCGGTGCAGGCGCCTAGAGCCGATTTCGCCAAGCTTTGCAAGGATTACACTAGTCTTAGTGGAAAGTCATTCCACGGAACGGAATCGGCTACAGAAGTTCAGAATTGGTTGGATAACTGTGAGCGTATCTTAGAAGACTTGGGTATCGAGGATGCGATGAAGAGGAAGTTAGCATCCCGTCAGCTGCAAGGACGGGCAATGAATTGGTGGAATGTTATTAAGGCAGCTACTTCAGAGGATCAAGTTACATGGGATCAGTTTAAGGCCCGATTCAGTGATAAGTTCATCCTAGCTACCCAGAAGTCAGAGTTGTTTAGGATATTTCTGGAGCTTAAGCAGAATTGTAGGGCAGTCTCGGAGTACATTGCAGAGTTCGATACTTTATCGAAGTATGGATTATCCCTCATTGACACTCCCGAGAAGAAAAATGAGAAGTTCATAACAGGCTTGGATCGGTACTTGGGGGAAAGGCTTATTAACCACATCGATGAGACGTTTGAATCGATTGTGGGGAAAGCTTTGAGATCAGAGAGTCTATATCCTAAGTCGAAGACTGAGGTTGCATCTGCAAAGGAGCCAAAGCCGCAAGCAAGCGGTGGAGGCAAGAATGGTTCTCAGAATAAGAGAAAGCAGAATCAGACCAAGGATGGCCAGAAGAAAAAGAATAAGAAAGATGTTGAGTGCTTCAGCTGTGGTAAGAAGGGCCACTATGCCAAAGAATGTCGGGCCAAGCCAGCGGATAGAAAGTGCTCCAACTATGGCCAAGTGGGACATCACAAGGATAAGTGTCTGCAACCCCCTAAAGAAAAGCAGACTGTGAAAGCATATGTTATCAATGCTGTTCCTTCTTCGTCGAATGCCCCAACTGCAGTGGAGAAAGGAAAGAATGTCATCATTCAAGGTATGCTTTCTGTTTATGATGTTCCTGTTCGGGTATTGTTTGATACCGTAGCTTCCCGTTCCTTCATATCTAGTGACATGGTAGATAGGTTGGGATTGGAACCTGAGATGGTCGATAGGCCTTTAGCAGTGACGAACCCGATTGGTGGTTCGACTAGCCTTTGTAAGATTTGTCGTAATGTGGTCTTATCGAATCATGGATGCATGTTTGTTTGTGATTGCTTTGTTTTGGGCTTTACTGGGTTTGGCATTATTTTGAGAGTCGATTGGCTCAAAAGATACGGGGGGTGGTAGACTGTGAGGGCTTTTTGGTGACAATTAGAGCGGATGATGGGCGGAGGGTAGTGTTTGGTGGTCTACCTAGTGATGGGGTAATGGCTAGTTTTCTAAATTCCCTCGACATCCCGCATGATGAGTTGTCAGATGTTCCCATGGCTGGGCAGTATCCAGACGTCTTCGAGGAAGTGACCGGACTTCCACCACACCGAGAGATTGAGTTCCGTATTGATTTAGTGAAAGATGCTAGACCTATAGTGATGCCACTTCGTCGTATGGCACCAAGGGAGCTGTGAGAGCTCAGGGTGCAAGTAAGCGATCTTTGGAAGAAGGGATTTATCAGAAGAAGTGTTTCTGAGTGGGGAGCACCAGTTGTATTTATTACCAAGGCAGATGGTTCCCTTCGTTTGTGTGTGGACTATCGTGAGTTGAATAAGGTGACGAGGAAGAATAAGTATCCTCTACCGCGGTTGTTTGATCAGTTGAGTAGCGCGAGAGTGTTCTCCCAGTTGGATCTCACGACAGGTTTTCATCAGCTTAGAGTGGAAGCTGAGAGTATAGCTAAAACGGCATTTTGGACGTCGTCTGGATTTTATGAGTGGTTGGTCATGCAATTTTGGTTGACCGATGCACCAGCGTATTTTGTGGATCTTATGAATAAGGTATTCAGAGATCAGTTGAATAAGTTTTTTCTTGTGTTCGTGGACGATATACTTGTTTATTCGAGGACAGAGGAAGAACACAAGGAACACTTGAGGATAGTGATGGAGGTGTTGAGAAAGCACCAATTGAAAGCAAATTTTTCTAAGTGTCACTTCTGGAGGAGGGAGGTGAGATTCTTGGGCCATGTTGTTTCAGAGAATGGTATTGCCGTGGATCCTGCGAAGGTGGCTATGGTACAAGATTGGTCTATGCCCAAGAATGCAGCAGACATAAGAAGTTTCTTGGGATTAGCTGGATATTATCGTAAGTTTATCGAAGACTTCTCCAAGATAGCAGCACCGTTGACTCAGTTGACCAAGAAGAATCAAGCTTTCGTCTGGAACGAAAAGTGCGATAATGCATTCAAGTGTCTAAAGGAAAAGTTGACATGTGCACCAGTACTAGTCATTCCTAAGGGGAATGAAGAGATGACGGTATATACAGACGCATGTGGTACCAGACTATGTGTTGTACTGATGCAAGGAGGAAGGGTTGTAGCTTATGCAAGTCGGCAACTAAAACCACATGAGAAAAGATATCCTACCCATGATTTGGAATTGGTAGCGATCGTGTTCGCATTGAAGATGTGGAGACCTTATCTCTTGGGACAAAGATTCGAGTTGTTTACCGATCGTTAAAGTATCTTTTCTCACAGAAGGATCTAAATCTCCGACAGCAAAGATGGTTAGAATTCTTGGCTTCCTACGATTTTGATATTGCATACACACCAGGAAAGGGAAATGCGGTGCCTGATGCGTTGAGTAGAATACATGCCAGTTTAAGGGCTATGTTTCTTGAGTGGAAGCAACTGGAGTACATCGCCGGGTATGATTTTAGACCAAAGTGCGAATTGGATCCAGAAGTATTAGCAAGTTTGACGGTCAGACCCACTTTGATTGAGCGGATTGGTTCTAGTCAGAGGGACGATCCTAACTTATTGAAAATCATCTCCAAGTTAGAGATGGGCATCGATGAGGAGATGAATGAGTATGGGCTTGATCGAGATGGATGACTTAGAAAGAATGGAAGACTAGTTGTACCCAATGTCAATGGATTGAGAGATGAAGTGCTCAGAGAATGTCGTAACTAAAAACTGACTATACACCCTGGTAGTAACAAGATGTATCGAGACATGAAGCAGACCTACTACTAGGAAGGGACGAAAAGAGACGTTGGGAAGTTTATATCCAAATGCACGAATTGCCAGATAGTTAAAGCTGAGCAAAAGAAGCCTAGTGGCTTATTGCAACCATTAGAAAATTCAGAATGGAAATGGGAACAAGTCTCAATGGATTTCATTGATGGGTTACCAAGGACTAGATCGGGCCATGATAGCATTTGGGTGATTGTGGACTGATTGACCAAGAGTGCAGGTTTTGTACCCGTCAAGTCGAATAGAATGGAAACTTAGTTAGCTGAGCTATATATGAAATGGGTAGTGAGATTTCATGGAGTACCTAAAAGCATTGTGGGTGACCGAGACCCATTGTTTACTAGTGGGCTTTGGAAGAGCTTACAAGAGGCGGTAGGATCAGAATTACATCTCAGTACCGCGAATCATCCTTAAACCGACGGTCAAACAGAGAGGGTGAATCGTATATTAGAAGTTCTCTTGAGAGCTTGCATATTAGATTTTGGTGGATCATGGGATGACCATCTGTATCTAGTGGAGTTCGCATATAATAATAGTTATCAATATAGTATTGGTATGGCTCCATTTGAAGCTTTGTATGGAAGACCATGCAACTCACCGTTATGTTAGTTAGAAACTGGTGAGAAGTTTGTGCTTGGATCAGATGTGATAAGAGAAACTTCTGATAGGGTTATGATCATTCAACAGCGAATGAAGGCTGCCCAAGATAGGCAGAAGAGTTATGCTGATAAGAGGAGAAGAGATTTAAAGTTCTCCACTGGCGACTTAGTGTTTGTCAAGATTTCTCCGTTAAAGAGCGTGATACGATTTGGTAGGAGAGGCAGGTTAACACCAAGATTTGTTGGACCATTCCCAGTTCTCGAGCAAATTGGGAATTTGGCATATAAAGTTGAATTACCAAATAAGATGGCAGGAGTTCATAACGTATTTCATGTTTCCCAGTTAAGGAAATTCGTGCACGACCCTAGTGTGACTATTTCACCGAATCAGTTGGATGATATCGAGATTGAACCCGAGGCGGTTGGGAACCGCAGGCCTATGCGTATTGTTGGGAACGATACGAAGCAGCTTCGAAGGAAGGCGGTGAAACAAGTCAAAGTTCAGTGGGGTGATGATGAGGAAGACTGTACTTGGGAAACAGAGTAGGAAGTATCCAGAACTCTTTGCCTGGTAAGATTTTAATTGTGACTTAGTTTTCCGCATGCTAGGATAGACTTGTTTGTTTGTTTTTTTATGTTTGATTGTGGTGAAAGGTTGAAAGGCATGCAGGGTCGTTTGCTTGTTTCTTAGTTAAGGAATTTCGGGGGCGAATTTTCTTAAGAGGGGGGGGGGGGGGGGGAATGTAACGACCCACATTCTACGCATCAGAGGATCGTAGAATATTTATTTCCTTCTCATGCGAAGTCATATGGTCATGCAACGTTGGGAGACGAATATTGGGGTCATTTCCGATGTTCATGATTTTTGCTGATTTTTAAATGACCATTTTGCCCCTAGCTGATCTTGTTCTGGCAATAACTTTTGATTGGTAAGGAGTTTTGACCTGAAACCACTTCCATTGGATTCAGATGATGGTTTACAATTCCGTAGAGTGGTCACATTAGCCAAACGGACTCAACGTTTGGGACATATGGCTGAAATAATGTTTAGAAGGTGAAAAACTACTTGACCGGGCTTAATTGGGTAGTTAATAGCTAGGCCCAATGGGGGATTTCGGGATTAGGGGTATATAGAGGCTGATTCGAGTTAGAAAACATTTCTTTAGACACTTTTTCAGCCGCCACTTTCATTCTTGGAACCCTAGTAATGGCCTTCAACATCTAGAATCACCTCTAATCACTTTCTAATCAAGTATTAACCTAATCTTCACCAAATTAAGGAGAAATAGCACCAAATCAAGGTCGGAACTGCTGTATAGCTTTGGGAACAGCGCCAAACAGAGGATAGTTTCAGATTTGATATTTTGTTTGTGGCTATGGTGAGTGATTTGCATAGTTCCTCACTAATTATGGTTAATTAAGGGTAATTAGTGTTAATTTGCGAAGTTAAACATGATTAAATTTTGGAAAAATATGTATAAATTCTGAAATATTGTTTTAGGCCTCTGTTAGAAAATTTGGTTAATTTGGTTAAGTTTTGGTAATCATATCATTAGTTCTGCTTAAACATGATTAAGGAAAATATGGGTTTTTGGGTATGTTTGATTCGTTTTGACTGGTTGATTCATTGTTCTGGTGTTTATGGTTACTTCTTTGTGTTGCTATGACTGTATGGTATGATTTGTGATTGATTAGAAGAGTTAGAATGGTTGAAAATGCCGTCGTATGGCGTAAAATAGTCGCTAGAAAAGTTGCAGGAAATGTGCAGAGTTTCGGACTGGATCGGATCGGGTATGGGGCTCGGATCGGATAAGGGAATTGGGGAAAGGGATTTGATTCGGATCGGAACTTGGCACCCGAGAAGACTTGGCAAGAAGGAAGGCCATTTGCGTTGAGTTGTGGTTGGGATCAGACCTAAGCTTGGCGTGGGGATCGGACCGGACTAGAGCTAGGGAGCTGAATCAGATCGGATCTGGATGGAACATGGGATCGGATCGGAATGTGTAACACCCCGTAATTTTAAATACTAAAATTTACAAATTTAAGAATACTTAATTGTTAAAGTGAGAATTAAGGGAAACGGTTTACACCATTGCGTTAGTCTCGAAATTCTGCTTGGAATAGAGTCCAAGTTTTCGAAAATCAGACTTCGTATGAAGAAAGTTATGGCCCTCAGAGCTTTCAGAAATTTATATAAAACAATGCAGAAAATTAAATACCAAGGCAGGTCGACCTGGGCGTCGATCTACCCCAAGACAGGTCGACCAGGGGGTCGACCTACCCTCCCACCCCCCCCCCCCCCCGGGATGATCTGAAAACAGTCGATCCTTTCTTATTGTTGAGTCTTACCTGACCTGTTGCTGAGTCATTAGGGATGATGTGGTTGTTCTAGATAATTCTATCTTGTCTGGATGGTCCGGATTAATTCTATCTTAATCTAACGGCTTAGGTTGATTTATACTTCTATAAAAGAGTGCCTAGACTCAAACCCTAAACCTAAACTAAAACAGTCACTTGGCCACCATGCTGCTGCTAGGATAGTTCTTCTTCCTAAAGCTTAGGGATTAGCAAGTTAGAATTCTAATTCAAAAGATGATCAAATGATTCTCTTCTCTAACCTATCTTTGTGAGTACTATTGCTTTCACAGTATAATTAATAAATTAATTATGATGGGTTGTAATTGGATTACAAGACCATGTCTGTTCAATCATATGTTAATTCATATGTGAATTTTATGCAAGTTTGGGATGTTAAATCATATGTGAATTTTATGCAAGTTTGGGATGTTAAATCATATATTAATTTATATGTGAATCTTATGCAAGTTTGGGATGTTAGATCATATGTTAATTAATATGAGAATCTTATACAAGTTTGGATGTTAAATCATATGCTAATTCGTATGTGAATTTTATGCAAGTATGGGATGATAAATTGTATGTTAGTTTGAATAGGAATCTCATGCAAGTCTATATGTGAATTGTACACAAGTTTGTATGTGAATCAAGTATATACATGTGCTAGTTTATATGTAAAAACATGTGGTAAATTCATATGCAAGTTGTAGAAATCCATATGCAAGTTTAGGTGAAAAACTATATTCACATTTTTGGGTGAAAATTATATTCACATATACAAGTTAAGTGAGACCCATAATTTATACATGCAAGTTCACAATTTCATGTTTAGATCTATATTTAGATTCGTGGTAGTTTATGCAAATATATGATCCTATATGACAATTGTCTATGCAAATTATTTGCTATGCGAATTTATGTTAAAATTCCTATTTGCAAGTTAGATCTATTTTTATGTGTTATGCAAGTTGTGATGTTTCTTATCTTTTTATGAGTTAGACTATTTGCGGGTCTAACATATTTCGTATTAAAACGAACGAATGGCGTGGGGACAATGAGAAAATATTAATATTGTGAATTGGCATAAAATGGTATTAAAGGCATATAACAAATTTGAGACATTAATTGGCTAATTTATATGCATAGAAATTATGGACATAATTTAGGCAACAATTATGGACATAGATTAATTTGGAAGTTATTGACAATTTGAAATAGGGATGCTAATTCAAATTGGAGTTGAATAATAAATTAAATCAATAATAAATGCCTAAGACACGAGGTTAGACTCGTTTGTGGTATAAGACTGCCCGGACCCGCCTGGCAACTCCAGCAACCACAAACGGTAGTCTAATGTGAGAGGTCAAAGGCATAAATTAAATGAGTAATAAAGGCCAAAGACACGAGGTTAGACTCGTTTGTGGTATAAGACTGCTCGGGCCCGCCTGTAAAATCCAGCAACTACAAACGGTAGTCTAATGTGAGAGGTCAAGGGCATAAATTAAACGATGCTTAGACACGAGGTTAAGTCTGGCTTGTGGTGGAAGTCTTCCCTGGAACCGCCCGGCATATCCAGCGGCCACAAGCAATTGACTTAATGTGAGAGGTCTGTGCATTAATAATTATTTAATGCTAATCAAAGACGAATATGAATGACAAACGGAAGTTTGGTTGAGTGAGTAATTCTCTGAGTACCAATCTGATGTTGATTTCGGTCTTCGGGATTGACACTTTGGGAGTTATTCTCTTAACTAATGTATCTGTGAACTAAGATGTATTTATCATAAATTAAGTAAAACATGATAAGTGGATAGGGTTAAGACCAGTTTAACCAATGATATATATTAATCTGATAAGTGGATAGGGTTAAGACCAGCTTAACCCATAATATATATTAATCTGATAAGTGGATAGGGTTAAGACCAGCTTAACCAATAATCTGATAAGTGGATAGGGTTAAGACCAACTTAACCAATAATTTGATAAGTGGATAGGGTTAAGACCAGCTTAACCAAAAAAAATATTAATCTGATAAGAGGATAGGGTTAAGACAAACTTAACCCATAATATATATTGATCTGATAAGTGGATTGGGTTAAGATCATCTTAACCAATAATATATAAGGGGATAGGGTTAAGACCGACTTAACCAATAATATATATATATATATATATATATATATATATATTGATCTGATAATCAGATAGGGTTAAGACAAGCTTAACCAATAACACATGTTGATTTGATAAGTGGGTAACATGGGTGACATGTGGGATATAATTATAAACACTTAACCAAATTGAAACATGTAAGAAGACATGAATAAAAAGGGGTTAAGTGGGAAATTCTCATGGGGACCAAGCATAGGTGGAAAGCTTGTGTCAAGCATGGGGGGGCCTTTTCAAACCAGTAACCCTTTAAGTATCTTTGTGAGCTCGAGTTAGATCAACGACGGGATACGCTTACTGGGTTTGATTGTAAGAGCTCAAAACGGGTTAACGGTGGCAACGCAAGTCCAACGGTGTCATGTGCGTGCGTGGGCCCGGGCTGGTAGGTAAGACGTTGTTGCATCGTGTAGATATAAGCCGTGCATTTTTAGTGGTATCGGGTTGCCACTTTGGGGAGTGATACACCCCACCATCGGACCAGCACGGGTATCTACGAGTTAGGGAGCCGATCAAATGGGGAAGGTAGTGGGTACGACTAGCGGAGATAGGGGCAGGCGACACCTATGACAGTAGCTCGAAGTACAAGAAACTACCATATTATGAATAAATGTTGTAACTAGACTGGGGAAGGTAGTGGGTGTAACTAGTGGAGGTAGGAGCAGGAGACACCTACGATAGCAGCTAAGAGTACACGAAACTACCATTATTATAATTATCATTATTATGATTAGTAAGAGGGATCAACTTCCAGTATGGGTCTAGTAATGGTGCGGTGTAATTAGCATTGGTGAAGTATAGTAATTATCCTATAGTGATCAGGAGCGAAATTAATGCCAGAATATTCCTCTGTTTGTTTTGTCTTGCACACTTGTTTCACAGTCATTCCTTGTTTTACCAGTTTATGCCTTATCCTAATTACTTTAATAATTATATTGTTAAAGTTATGGTACTCGCCAGACTTCATGTCTGACCCCTTTGTTTTTGCCTTTTTTCTTCCTTTCCCCCCTCCACCCCCCCTCAGGTTCTCAGGGTGGGACTAGTACTAGTGGAGCTTGATCTGGATCTTCCTCTCTCTTTTGGAAGTGCTTGGATTGCTGAATGTAAAGTTCAGCACATCTCTCTTATGACTACTTATGTTGGGGTTATGCTTTTTTACTTTATGTACTTAGAAAAAAATTTGTCATGATGGTTACTAAGTGTACTTGGTTTTTCTGTTGGTTTATGATGTTGTTGTAATCAAACTATTTCTCCGCTGCAATAAAAGTTGTTTTTAATTTTTCAAGTACCAATATATGTATCTGTCTTGTTATATTCTGTTCTATTCACCAATAATACTCCATAAAAGTTAATGCACTCCCTTTAGAGTGGCATTAATGAACGTGGGGTGTTACACGTGGTATCAGAGCTGAAGGTTAACAGAACAGATAAGAGATTTTGAAAAACTGTTTTTCAAAAGCATTTTATAAAGAAATACTTTCAAAAGTATGTTTTATGGAGAGTATTTTCAAGAGAAAAGTTTTTTTTTAACATAACCCCTAAGAGCCGTATATCTTTCCTTCGATTCTTCGTTTTGAATCTCTTCCTCTTTCCTTTCTTGAATTTCTTCCTCCACGTATAGATGCTTTTTCTAAGATATGTAAGAAAGTCCGTACGATGGGCGGAAAACTGCTTCATAGGACTGGGACGTTTGTCAAAGCTAGAAGGAAGCGGAGGACTTGTTGGTACCTTTAAGATGGACGATAGGAGGAAGGTTCAATTAGCCACTTGGTTAATGAAGGACGAAACCTCATTTTGGTAGGAGGTCACAAATGGAGAATGTGCATGAGAGACATGGATAGTACACACGATAAGAAAGTAGATCCAAAGAAAGGCGGTAAGGATAACAAGGGGCCAAGGGAAAAGGAAGGGACACACTTGTGAAATATCTGACTACTTAAATAAAGACGTTAGATAGAAGAAGAAGACTAGTTGTTATCATTACAAAGAAACAAAACATCTTATTAGGATCGTCCAAAGAAGCAAAAGGCGAAGGTAAGGGCAAAGTACATGATCTTCTGGAGGGTAGACGCGTTCCCTCACGGCTGGCACACCTGATAGAGGTAGAAATATCTTCTTTGGATGTTTGGTTTTTCTTTTTGATCAACCTATTTGAACCTTGTTTGAATTCTGGCACTTCACACTCGTTCGTATCTGCTTTGTCAGTTGAAAACACTGCACCTAAATACTAGTCTAGTTACGGATCCCATAGTAGTCTCAAATCCTATTGGTGGTTCGGCTCATCTTTCGATGATTTGTTGGGATTTGAGAGTGTCTATCTTGGCCGTTGCGTTAGAATGCAACACCTTCGTTCTTGGCTTCTTGGGCTATGGCTTGATTCTAGGCATGGATTGGCTAGCCGGATATGGTGCCATCCTAGACTGTGAAAGAAGGGTAGTTAGATTGTTGACTCGTTGTGGAGAGACCCTTGATATTTCTTATGACCCTAGAGGTCCGGTGGTGCTTAGCTACCTAGAATCTCTTGATGCGTCCAACGATGATTTGGAATTTGTTCGTGTGGTTCGTGAATATGGTGACGTCTTCGATGAAGTTCGGGGTTTACCCCTGAGGCGCAAGATAGACTTTGGTATATACCTAATAGATAATGCAAAGCTAGTTGCATTACCAGTACGCCACATGGCTCCGAGAGAGAGCGGATAACTCAGTTAGCAAGTGAGAGAGTTGCTTGAAGGGGTTCATAAGAAGGAGCATTTCGGAATGGGGATAGCTGTGGATCCCGCAAAGGTGGTGGCAATCCAAGATTGGAAGATTCCTAAGAATGCAACAGAAGTAAGAAGCTTTTTAAGACTGGCGGGCTATTATAGGAAGTTAATTAAGGAATTCGCGAAGATATCAGCCCCACTTACTCGGTTAACGAAGAAGAACTTGACTTTTGCTTGGGATGTTGACTATGACGATGCTTTCCATCATTTGAAGAGGACGTTGACTATAGCTCCAGTTTTAGTTTTGCCAGATGGAAGTAAGCCATTCACAGTGTATACCGGTGCTTGCGGGACAGGGCTTGGAGCAGTTTTCGGTGCAAGAGGAAAAGGTGATATGCAAAAGGCGGAAAGTACGAGTATCGCTTATCATCCACAGACGGATGGACGGACAGAGAGGGGTGAATAGGATCCTTGAAGATCTTTTGAGGTTATGTATCCTAGATTATGGAGGGATATGAGAAGAGGCAACGAGCTTAGTGATGTTCATGACATGTTTCACGTATCACATTTGCGGAAGTGTTACAAGATACCGCGGAAGCAGTGGAGCCGAACATGCTTAGAGAAGTGGAAGTAGAGTGAGATGCCACGATTAGAAGAGATCCTACATGCATCCTTGGGACGAAGGTATTAGAGTCACGCAACAGAGAGGTCAAGTTGGTCAAAGTGGAATGGGGAGATGATCAAGGAGACGCGACTTGAGAAACGGAAGACGAGATTTTTGACTTCTCCTTTTTCTACCACTTTGTTGATACTTGTCCTATCATTTAGTATGTCTTTGCAATGATATCTTTGATCTTTAGTTAGGAAAAACCCTATGGTTGTAAACATGTGTTTGAGGCATGTTATGTTTGGTGGATGCAAATGGATGCAAATGGTTGCTAGTGGTTGCTTGTGGATGCATGTACACACACATTAGGCACTAGATCATCTAAGTCGTTTTCATATTGCATATAAATATGTGTGCATATTTAATTAATGGATGTATAATGGTTGTGTTATCATATGGATGTTGCATTTTGATGAATGGTTGTGCACACATATAGAAATAATATGTATCTTTAGGATTCTTTCGCACAAATAATGGACGCATGGCACTATCATGATTTGCATTAAGGAGGTCAACTAAATCATTAGACCGCCTGATTTTGCATTGGATAAGGAACATATACACACACTTTTTGCATATGTTCATACAGCATTAGAAACCTTGTAAGGACAATGGATGCCTGTGTTTGATGGTTGAGTAGATGGATGATTGGATGGTAGGATATACATTCTCCTTAACATGGAGATTTCGGACGCGAAATCCTTTAAGGAAGGGAGAATGTAATACCCCATAATTTTAAATATCAAAATTTACAAATCTAAGAATACTTAATTGTTAAATTGAGAATTAAGGAAAACGGGTTACGACATTGCGTTCGTCTCGAAATTCTGCTTGGAATAGAGTCCAAGTTTTCGAAAATCGGACTTCGTATGAAGAAGTTATGGCCCTCAGAGCTTTCAGAAATTTATATAAAACAATGAAGAAAATTAAATACCATGCCAGGTCGACCAGGGGGTTGACCTCCCTATATATAAGTCGACCCCCCCCCCCCCCACCCCTGTGCAGATCTAAAAACAGTCGATCCTGACTTGTTGCTAAGTCATTAGGGCTGATGTGGCTGTTCTGGATACTTCTATCTTGTCTGGATGGTCCGGGTTAATTCTATCTTAATATAACGGCTTAGGTTGATTTAAACTTCTATAAAAGAGTGCCTAGACTCAAACCCTAAACCTAAATTAAATCAGTCACTTGGGCACCATGTTGCTGCTAGGATGGTTCTTCTTCCTAAAGCTTAGGGATTAGCAAGTCAGAATTCTAATTCAAAAGACGAACAAATCATTCTCTTCTCTAACGTATCTTTGTGAGTACTATTTCTATCACAATATAATTAATAAATTAATTATGATGGGTTGTAATTGGATTATGAGAACATGCCTGTTAAATCATATGTTAAACCATATGTTAATTCATATGTGAATTTTATGCAAGTTTAGGATGTTAAATCATATGTGAATTTTATGCAAGTTTGGGATGTTAAATAATATGTGAATTTTAGCAAGTTTGGGATGTTAAATCATATGTTAATTTATATGTGAATCTTATGCAAGTTTGGGATGTTAAATCATATGTTAATTCATATGTGAATCTTATGCAAGTTTGGATGTTAAATCATATGCTAATTCGTATGTGAATTTTATGCAAGTTTGGGATGATAAATTGTATGTTAGTTTGAATAGGAATCTTATTCAAGTCTATATGTGAATTGTACACAAGTTTATATGTGAATCAAGTATATATATATATGCTAGTTTATATGCAAAAACATATGGTAAATTCATATGCAAGTTGTAGAAATCCATATCCAAGTTTAGGTGAAAAACTATATTCACATTTTTGGGTGAAAATTATATTCACATATGCAAGTTAAGAGAGACCCATAATTTATATATGCAAGTTCACAATTTCATTTTTAGATCTATATTTAGATCCATGGTAGTTTATGAAAATATATGATTCTATATGACTATTGCCTTTGCAAATTATTGGTTATGCGAATTTATGTTATAATTCCTATTTGCAAGTTAGATCTATTTTTATGTGCTATGCAAGTTGTGATGTTTCTTTTCTTTTTATGAGTTAGACTATTTGCGGGTCTAACATATTTCGTATTAAAACGAACGAATAACATGGGGACAATGGGAAAATATTAATATTGTGAATTGGCATAAAATGACTTTAAAGACATATAATAAATTTGAGACATTAATTGGCCTAGTTTATATGCATAGAAATTATGGACATAATTTAGGCGACAATTATGGACATAGAATAATTTGGAAGTTATTGACAATTTTAAATTGGTATGTTAATTCAAATTGGAGTTGAATAATAAATTAAATCAATAATATATGTCTAAGACACGAGGTTAGACTCGTTTATGGTATAAGACTGCCTGGACCTGCCCGACAAATTCAGCAACCACAAACAGAAGTCTAATGTGAGAGGTCAAAGGCAAAAATTAAATGAGTAATAAAGGCTTAAGACACGAGGTTAGACTCGTTTGTGGTATAAGACTGCCCGGACCCGCCGGGCAAATCCAGCAACCACAAACGGTAGTCTAATGTGAGAGGTCAAGGGCATAAATTAAATAATGCTTAGACACGAGGTTAAGTCTGGCTTGTGGTGGAAGTCTGCCTGGAACTGCCCGGCATATCCAGCGGCCACAAGAAATTGACTTAATGTGAGAGGTCTGTGCATTAATAATTATTTAATGCTGATCAAAGACGAATATGAATGACAAACAAAAGTTTGGTTGAGTGAGTAATTCTCTGAGTACCAATCTGATGTTGATTTCGGTCTTCGAGATTGATACTTATGGAGTTATTCTCTTAACCAATGTATCTGTGAACTAAGATGTACTTAATCATAAATTAAGTAAAACATGATAAGTCGATAGGGTTAAGACCAGCTTAAACAAAAATATATATTAATCTGATAAGTGGATAGGGTTAAGACAAACTTAACCCATAATATATATTGATCTGATAAGTGGATTGGGTTAAGATCATCTTAACCAATAATATATAAGTGGATAGGTTTAAGACCAGCTTAACCAATAATATATATATATATATATATATATTGATCGGATAAGCAGAAAGGGTTAAGACAAGCTTAACCAATAACACATGTTGATTTGATAAGTGGGTAACGTGGGTGACATGTGGGATATAATTATAAACACTTAAGAAAATTGAAATATGTAAGAAGACATGAATAAGAAGGGGTTAAGTGGGAAATTCTCGTGGGGACTAAGCATAGGTGGAAAGCTTGTGTCAAGCATGGGGGGCCCTTTTCAAACCAGTAACCCATTAAGTATCTTTGTGAGCTCGAGTTAGATCGAGGATGGGACACGCTTACTGGGTTTGATTGTAAGAGGTCAAAACGGGTTAACGGTGGCAACGCAAGTCCAACGGGGTCATGTGCATGCGTGGGCCCGGGCTTGTAGGTAAGAAGTTGTTGCATTGTGTAGAAATAAGTCATGCATCTTTAGTGGTATCGGGTTGCCACTTTGGGGAGTGATACACCCCACTATGGGACCAGCATGGGTATCTATGAGTTAGGTAGCCGATCGAATGGGGAAGGTAGTGGGTACGACTAGCGGAGATAGGGGCAGGTGGCACCTATGACAGCAGCTAGGAGCACAAGAAACTACCATATTATTAATAAATGTTGTAACCAGACTAAGGAGGGTAGTGGGTGTAACTAGTGGAGGTAGGAGCAGGCGGCACCTACGATAGCAGCTAGGAGTACACAAAACTACCATTATTATAATTATCATTATTATGATTACTAAGAGGGATCAACTTCCAGTATGGGACTAGTAATGGTGCGGTGAAATTAGCATTGGTGCAGTATAGTAATTATCATATAGTGATTAGGAGCGAAATTAATGCCAGATTATTCCTCTGTTTGTTTTGTCTTGCCAACTTTTTTCACAGTCATTCCTTGTTTTACCAGTATATGCCTTATCCTAATTACTTTAATAATTATATTATTAAAGTTATGTTACTCACCAGACTTCATGTCTGACCCCCTTTGTTTTCTCCTCTTTACTTCCTCCCCCCCCCCCCCAGCTTCTCAGGGTGGGACTAGTACTAGTGGAGCTTGATTTGGATCTTCCTCTCTCTTTTGGAAGTGCTTGGATTGCTGAAAGTAAAGTTCCGCTCATCTCTTTTATGGCTACTTATGTTGGGGTTATGCTTTTTTACTTTATGTACTCAGCAAACAATTTTTCAAGATGGTTACTAAGTGTACTTGGTTTTTCTATTGGTTTATGATGTTGTTGTAATCAAACTATTTCTCCGCTGCAATAAAAGTTGTTTTGAATTTTTCAAGTACCAATATATGTATCGGTCTTGTTATATTTTGTTCTATTCACCAATAATACTCCATGAAAGTTAATGCATTCCCTTTGAGAGTGACATTAATGGACGTGGGGTGTTACAGAATGAGTAAGCTGGAGCAAGAGGGACGAACTGAATCGATGTGAAGTGGTGGACCTCATATATCGAACCAAACCAGATTGATGGCTAGGAACTGGAGTAAGTCGAACCGAACTAAACCGCATCTGGAGGCCAAACTGAACCGGATTGGATCTACGATTACGCCATGACTCTTCTGAAGACCAACTCCAATTCGACCAGAACCTGAGAGGCAAAGGAAGTCCAAATGGGAGGTTATTACTCAGGATCCAAATGGGATCAACGGGTTAACTTCATGAGTTGGGCTTTGCTGCGGGACATGTGCTAAGGGGTTATCGACGTCCATAGTTTTGATTCACCATGGAAAGACAAGTGTTAGGCTGCGGATCAGTGCAGTGGGGTAGTTACTACTCCATGGGGCAAAGTGATCGTAGCATGGCTATGAGCCAGTGCAGTGAAGTCTTCATGACTTCATGGGGCAGAGTGGACATAGCGAGGACTAGTGGCTATGGATCAGTGCAGTGGAGTTGCCATGACTCCATGGGGCAGAGTGATCATAGCAAGGATTTGGGTGATCAAACAGTGGATATCATGTGCTTTACTCACTGAGTGAGAGAAGTGATGATGATAGCTATGCTTGATTGTTTGCCATCACTATGACATGCACACCCCAACCCCCGTATTCTTTACACCATAAGTTAGTGGCACCTTATAGTATTGTACAGTATGTAGTGCTAACTCTTTGGTTGTAGGTCCAGGTTCAGATATGGTTTAGTATACCTGTTATTATTCTGTTTTGCTGCTTATCGCTCATACTAGACTTTTGTCTGACCCAGAGTTTTATGTCTCTTCTTATTACTCTGGGTGCTCCTAAACGAGCAGACTGGAGACAGGTTAGCTGGTTATGCACGAGTAGCTGATTCGGAGACGAGCTGGAGGCTCCTACGTATTATCTACATATATTCTCCCTGTGTTGTTGATGGTCACTGCTTTGGGCATTAGTAGTGTACCTTTCCTTTCTTTTGCTTTATAGACAGTATTTTGAAGTTGTAATAATGGTTATGGATCATAAGATGTATTTTGGATTTCCGCTGCTATGGTGATTATGATTTAGTTTTCAGCTTATGCACTGTCTCGCCTGTTTTACGTCAAGTATGTTATTATTATATTTTATTCCATGCACTGTGAGACATTCAGGTTCCTTGTTAGTTCAAATTCCTTTCTTTGGCGACCGTCTCGTGCAGGTTGGACATCGGTACAAAGCACTTTCATTGGAAATGTCGGCTGGTGCGGGGCGGGCTGTCACAACACTATAATAATATCAGAAGAAATTTGATATAAAGAATATTTTGGAATATCATAAGGTAAAACCATCCGTGTTTGTGTATGGATCGGCCTTATGATTATCCTTTCATTTAAAGGGATTTTAAAAGTTAAACAAATGGTTGGAGTTTACTCATACCAGTCACATGACTGACCCAGAGTTTATTTTTGTTTTGTTTTCCCTAAACTCTTGGGTGACCAATTTTGTGCGGGCAGTCAAGTAGTTGGGATTTTAAAGATATACTTGGAAAGCAGGAGTAGGAGGCTTCAGGACTATATAGCCATTGTTTATTTCCGCTGTGTTGTTAGTGTTGTACTCGGATAATGGTATTGTATACATATACTGGTTTTGTTTCAAAGTTATGTTATTTAATATATTTATTCATTCCACTGTGAGGTTCGTGTTTACTCTGATGTTGTATTTATTTTCTTCTTCTATTCTAATTTTCTATCTTATAAATTCTCACCCTCTAACTTCTTTCTATTAATGATCTGGAATGTTCGATACCTGAATAATTGACCTGCATTTTGTGTTGATTTTCTAGGTAAAATCCCGTTTCGTGACACGAATTTTGACGCGCAGCTACGTCTTCGCATTTTGAATGCTATAAAATTAGTCTGGTTGTAATCAGACTCCAACTGTATACAACGTTATTTTTATTTTAAAATTATTCATCGGTTCACCGATTTTATTTAGTTCGTCCATCAACAACTACGTTTGATTCCAAATTTGAAATGTTAAATCCAATTTCACAAATATTTCCAAATGCACACATATCCAAGCCAATTTTCCATATATTCAAATAAATAAAGTTTTTAATTTGTTCAATGTCAACTACATTTAATTTTAAATTCAACCATTTATATCTTTTGGTCGAATTTAAACTCCAATTCAAATATTCAACCAAATTCAATTCAAATATTCAACAATAAATATTTGATTCCAAACCAACCTTTCTGAATAAAACATCGAGCTCAATTCGTACTCAAACCATATATCGATTTTTGATTTCTAATCCAAATATCAATATTAAATTGATTATTCATAGTTAAATCTTTAATTAATTCCATATTCCAGTTGTCAAATTTTCTAGGATGTTACAATCTCCTTCCTTTAAAAAATTTCATCCTCAAAAAGGAGAGTTTGTTAGAGTCAAACCAACGTATACGTCAAATTTGTGAAATTTTTCCACAACTAATATAACTATCATTCCTCTTTATTTATCCATCATATTCAATTTACTCGGAAAATCGAATTTCCTTTCAAAACCAATCTCTATTTAAATCTCAGTTTCTGCATAAGTTGGATTTATGCATCCCAAATTATTCCAAATCTCTTTATAAACCTCATCTGTCAATGTTTACTAATCCGTCGTTGTATTTATTACTTCTAATCCAAATTCAACCACATCTCCTTATATTCAATTCATTTAATCTTTCCCAACCACTCACTGAAGAGTGTAAATAACATCTTCTCTTCAAGTTACAAATTGTCATCATGAAATTTTTTAAAATCCGATTTTTTTTTTAACTTTTAAACATAACGAAATTTGTGCAAAACTATTTGTATTATTATTTCAGAACTATCGACTTGAAAATATTCTGAAATCTTCTTTCTTAACTAATTAAATTCATTTTAAATTTCATATTATTTATTTGGAAATTTTTGATAACTCGAAGTTTTTCAAGTCTATTGTCGTTCTCACAGATGTCAGGCATATGTTGGTCAGGCGTACGACTAAAATCTCCAAGTACTAAATATCCTTGCTTCAACTCCCAGTGAAAATATTTCAAAAATTCTTTTAAAAACAGATACCGAAAGTACCATTGTGATGCTGATATGTTGATTGTTTATGAATCGCAGATACACAATGGTTTCGTCAGGATTCCCCAGAAAACATCTATATCCGTAGGAATTCACTTTCCTGCTAATTTCGTCATGGACTGATCAACGGTAGATATTTAAGAATCAAAAGAAAATCTGAAGTCACTGAGCATTGGCTGCTCTATCTCAGAATCATGAAAACAAATTATCATGAGGATCAATCAAATTACAAAGACATGTCAAGTCACGAAGACAAATCAAGTCACTAAGATACAGTGTTGCATCAAACAGGTGGCTCTACATCACTAATACATCTCACACATTGCATGGATCCATTCAACCTTTTGTAACTCTAGTGGTTACATCTCTTTCACTTGTCGATATGCCATGTAGACCAAGGGTTCACAATTGTTACGCCTGGGTCCCCCAGGAAACATCCATACCCTTAAGCTTTCACAGCTCTGCGGATTACGCCATTATCACGACTATAGATCGCAGCAGACACAATGGTTATGCTTGTTTCCCGTAGAAATATCCATCTGCCATAGGCCATCTACAACCATGCAAATTATGCTACACGGTCATGTTCTTCCAGGATCAGAAAACTCATGAGTTTTACGTTCAGACAACCTGCTACCACCAACGGCACATCTCACAAGGCCCGAAATGCAAAGGAGAAGGAAGGTACTTTACTTATTTTTCTTTGAAACATATAATATTATGTACATATAGTACTCCTGTTATCTTCCGCATACCTCATTATAAAATTTCCTCAATACGTTTTCCAAATCATGTTTTCAATCCTACATTCTTATATAAATTCAATTATAAGATTTTATCTCAAAACCATTACCTTCCAATTCACTAAATTTTTATATATTTTCCATATAGATTTCGAAAATTCTATATTCAATATTTGAAATCGAATATCCACCAATTCCTTTCCCATTTCAAAATTTTAGTTTGATCTCTTAATCAACTCAACTATTTGATAACTCTCCAAACTCATATTTTCATGAATCCATTGGTCATAAGCCAAATTTTCTTCCAATTTTCCCATTATTACATTCATCGCTTAACTGAAATCATTATGCTCCCAAAATTTCAGAATTCTTCAATCTTATAATAAATTTCTCATTCAAAACTTATTACTCTTCTACATTCACATCTTCGGCTGTAAAATAGCAAGCGAACAACTTCCTAAGAATTTACCCCGGAGACCGAAACCAACATCAGATCGATACTCAGAAAATCATTCAACTTAACTAATCTCCGGTCAGTTTCTAATTTCCTTAACTCCGCTTCTTAATTTCTTATCAAATCATTTCTTATGCAAACCTAGGATTCAATTTACAGTTCTACTTTTTTTACAACAATCATTGATTATAATAATAATTCACATCTTCAAATATTTAACTTTAAAATATACTTTATTCATTAATTTGAATACATAAACAACTAATTAATAATATATTACATTTTTGATTAAAACGAAAAGTAAATAATATTTTCTTGAAATTCAACCAAATCGATTCCTATGCATAACCTCCTTTCGAATAATGCCTTATTCAATAATATATTCCTAATGTCAGAAAAATCTCATTTTATTTATATTCCGAACTTCAGAATAATCCCACCTTACTGGTCAACTCTATTTTTTTATCCCCAATTTCATTTTCAACATATTTACTTCTTAAAGGTAAATATTATTCCTTTTATAGGAACCTGGACTCATCACATCAAATAAGTTTTGATTCCATTCAAATATAGGTTCAAATCTCTTTAGAATATTCATTCACATCTCACTTCATTCATAAATTTTGTTAATAATTCACTACTTGTTAATTAATTAACAAGTTCGTAACTTACTTTCGAATTCATATATTTGATCATACATTATTGGTTTGAAACCAAACATAATTTATCTTGCCAAGCTCTGAATAATCTAATTAAATTAGTAATAAAATTTAACACAATCGAATTCCAATTATAAACCTCTTGATTTTATTTTCATTAACCTATATTCCAAGCATCAGATAAAATTCATCGTTTCATTTTTGAAACAATTTCAATTTCCCTTTTCCATTCAATTTCCCTTTTGCAAACGACCCCGGATTTCAACGAAACCACTTTTGTTGGATCTGTGATGTCAAGTTATTTCTAGGTTTCAAATTTCATAATTTTTTGAATCAATATGTGAGCGTGGCAAAGGAAAACGAGTTTGACCAGTTTTAGTTGATTTTAATCGACTGGAAAATGGCCATTTTTCAAACGATCTCAGAATTCGACGAAATTAGTTTTGTTAGGACCGTATCGTCAATACAAAGTTAGAAAATATTTTTCGGGAATTTTTAGAGTTCATATGTGACCCCGGTAAATTGAAATGTGCGTTCAAATTCAATATATAGAGTTATATTTTGATTTTGATGGAAACTGATCGAAACGATCGAATCAGCTTACGATGCATACCCCGTTGTGTTCGGAATGGGGGTAGCTAGCTATGGACAACAGTCGGTGGGCTTGATTTCAAGGTCGAAATAAAAAGTACCTTTTTGAAATAATTAAATAATATAAATTATAACACCTCTCTCTCTCTCCCTTTTATCACTCTGGCCCCCCGTTCAAAATGAATTCAGCACGAGCAAAAAAAAAGGGGGGGCGACGCAGCCGTCGCGAGCCCCACGGCGTCAGCGCCGCCGGAGGCTGGCCTCCTACCGCCCTCCACTTCCGCCTCGACCCCCCCCCCCTTCTCTCTTCCTACTTCAAATCGCTTCACCCCCCCAAACCCGAAAACCCTAAGCCCCGATCCCGATCTGAAAACCGCCACAGACCAGCAGCGAACCACCCCCCCCCCCCCTCTCCTCTTCGAATTGTAGAAACCACCTCTTCCATTTTAATTGTAAGTATTTCGATTTTTATATAGTTAAAGTTTTGAATTTTTATATGGTTAAAAACTGAATTTTTATATGTTTAAAAACTGTATTTTTATATAGTTAATCAAATAGAAAAGGTCGTATTTTTATATAGTTAATCAAATAGAAAAGGTCGTATTTTTATATAGTTAATCAAATAGAAAAGGTCGAATTTTTCTATTAGAAAATTTTGAATCTTTATATGGTTGAAATGGTGAAGTAAAAATGAGATTTTTATATATGAAGACATAGAGAATAAAAATATAATTTTTATATAGTTAGAAGGATAAAAATAGAATTTTTATCTATATAGTAGCGATGTAAAAATAGAATTTTTATCTATATAGTAGCGATGTAAAAATAGAATTTTTATCTATATAGTAGAGATGTAAAAATGGAATTTTTATCCGTATAGTAGCAGAATAAAAATATATTTTTTATTATGAAGGCAAAGTAAAAATATGTGATTTTTATATATATAGTGTGTACGGGCAACGAAATTGACGAAAGACGAGCACGGCGAAGATTTTCTACATATGAAGAGTCGAGGCGTTTGGTTTAGCTGGTCGGTGAGAACTTCTCACCTTTTATTTTTGTTTTCTAGTTAAAACATATACTAGGATGCAGACGGTGTTTAGTAGCACCCGACACCCGTCGTCCACAGACCACGGACGGCTTGTATGCTTGTTTGTTTGATTTTGATGTGTAGTTGATTATGTGATGTGAAATGAAATAAAATATTTTATAGTGGAAAATATTCTATAGTTAAAAATAGAATTTTAACGTGTATATGAAATGAAATAAATTAATATAAACAAATCGAACGATTTATTTATATACACACATTTGACTGATATTGATTGGGACGATAAATTTTACACATCGTCCAACTGCACAAATAAAATCTGTGTTTGATTGTTTGAAACCCCACACGGGTATTGGGATGATATATGACTACACTAATCCCAATAATTAGTTTTATGTCGATCGATTGATTGACAGACTGTTATAAGCGTTAAATATTTATATTTGATGCTTATACAGTGTAGAATGCACTTTGGATGATGGTTGATTATTCGTCATTGTTAATATATACATGCGTTGTATGGAAATCCATAGAATAAAATCTATGGTAATTGATTGTGCTCCATTCCAGTTTTGAATAGAAATATTTGAAATAGAAATAGAAATATTTGAAAATAGAAATATATGAAGCCGTGTTGATTAGGTTTGCGCCATTTTGACGTGAACGATATTTATATCGATTTTATTCAAATTGAAATGAATATTAAAGTGAATTAAATTGAATTGATTTGAAATTCGAAATAAACTGAAATGATTTGAAATTCGAATCGAATTAAAATTGAATAGAATTGAATTCGAATTAAAATTGAATAGAATTAAATTCGAATTAAAATTGAATAGAATTGAATTCGAATTAAAATCAAATTGAAATGAATTCGAATTGAATAGAAATCTATTTGAAATAAATTCAAAATCGAGTAGAAATTGAATAGAATTGAAAATGAATTCAAATTGAATTAAAAATCGATTTGAATTGAAATCAATTTGAAAACAAATTTAAAACGATTTATAAAATACGTTTTAAAAGGAAATCGACGAAGTATATATTATATATATTATATATATATATATAATATACTGGCCTGAATATAACGCGCCGCGTTGCGGTAGTTCGTGAATTTCGACCATTGACTTCGAATGGATATTGCGGGAGATCCGACCGTTGGATTCTCCTAAAACCGGAACCATTGGGTTCGTATCGAAAAGTGGTTTCTAACGAATATTAGAAATTTGAAATCTAACGGTTGGATTTGGAATTATGTCCAAATCAAATTTGGAAAAGGTGGATGTAAGTGTAGTTCGATGGCCGTTGATGGAAATCGACTGTACGGGCCTTGATAAAATTATTAAAAATAATAATAATTTGTGTAAAATCATAAGAAATGATTCGTGAAGAATTGGGATGAAAAACTCCATATTTGTAAAGATAAAAGTAGATTTTTATCGAAATGAACTAGTTTTGAACTAGGGTAATAATTTATTTTTAAAAATAAATAAATTGGATTTGAAATGATTTTGAAATATAACCAGGATTTCCAATAATTGAATTGGAATGGATTTGAATCGAAATTGTCTTTGGAATATTTCGATGTTGGATTTCGTGATGATACAGATATTGTTATTGGAATTTGAAAGATATATTAATATCGTTATTTCCAATATGATATTTTTTGGTCGTAGAATTTGATATTGAATATAAGCCGATATATTTTTTATTCAGAGCCTTGTATTTAATATCAAATGTGATTTGGGTTTGTCGTGAATGGTGTCTTCATTAACACTGTTCTTAAGCCCAGTGGAGAAAAAGATTAAATCTTTTTATTTAGATTTAATGAAGTGTACCAATTAAATAATATTTAATTGGAATTGAATTGGTATTGATTTTTGGGTTTATCGTGAACAGTGTTTTAAATAACACTTGTTCTTTAACCCGATAATTAATGGAAGGTGATTTTGGGTTTATCGTGAACCATGTTTTAAATGTCACCGATTCTTTAACCCAGTTAAAGATTAAAACAAAGTGGAGTTTTAATGAATCTTTAATTGGATTGAAAAGAACGAGAATGGAGTATCACCAGTTTTGCTCCAGGCGATAGTTAAATCTTTAATTAGATTTGAACGTGAAATGGTAATTGAATTTACCGATAACACCGTGGTGTTAGATATGAAGTACTACCAATTTTACTTCATGGGGTGAATAGGTTGGGATTGGGAAATAAAATAAATGATTACTTCGGTGTGGTTCACTAATCCCGACTAGTTTGAATTGATATTCAAAGGAAGATTAAAGAATAACTTTAAAGAATTTATCTTTGATAAAATTAATGGGAACCTTTCCCAATGTATAAGAATATTTGAATAAAGGGATATTCTAAATTGGAATGAGGCGTATGTTGTGTTTGTGTAACACTTGTTTATTATATACGCGAGTTATTCGGAAAGACCGGGTTTATCCCATTCTGAATAACTGATTCGACGTGGTGTCGAGGATAAAGACGGTGGTCGAAGACCGGAGGTCTTCAACATCATTTGGATAATTACTGATGATCTTGATTGGGCCGTACACCCAAGAGGAGGGAATCAATTAGTGATCGTCCAGACGTACTTGGATATCGATGGATATGCGGGGTACTAGGTGCCTCCGGTTTCGTTCAGACCCAGAAGAAACTTATAAATGGACTGTGTGCCTAACATTGGATTTTATTCTGTGTGGTTAATTTCTATTAAATATATATCTGTTTGGCGGCGAAGAATTTATTCTCTTGCTTGACGCCCTTCTCTGAGACGTACGAGCTCAGAGGTTATATATTGATGGATATCAAACGCATGGAGTGAATTGCCCGTGTGGCATGCCTAAGTGGCAATATGATCAAGGCTTCTGTTGAAAAGTAGAGTCTTGTGGTTGATGATCAAAGCACCGCCTGTGTGGCATAGCTTTGTGTAGAGTTGATTCGCGAGCCTCACACCTCGGTTGTGAACCAAAAAAGGGAGAAGGATCCAAGGAGGGCATGCGTCTCTTTCTAGCTAGAAGTGGCGTTAGTGGTTTTACACGCTCTGACGAGTTTGACTTATGTGGTTGTTGTTGTTGCGAGGCGCCTCAGATATATCGGTCGTTCTCGAACCGATGGAGTCATTCGTTGGCTCATTTACGCCCCATAGGGCGGGAAGACGTAGTGTTCAGGCATTTTAATCCACATCGGTGGACCGGCCCTGTGGCTCCTAAGGCTTGACAGAGTACTTGCCTGAGGCTCGGGCTAGAGAGTCTCGAATTTGGTAGAGGACAATCTTTTTCCTCGGTTCACAGATGGAAATCCAACTTCCAGTACGTGACTGTGCGGTTTTGATTGTAGAGCCTAGTATGGCGACATGATATATGGTACCCATGCCGTCTATGATTGATATTTATGATTGAAATTATTTTGACACTATACACTTATAATAGTATCAAATGATTTGTTTTTAACTATCAAGCATGCTTTGGCTATTATATGGGAAAACCCTATCCTCCGGCTTGTGTTGCATTGTGTGATGGGACCTGGGTCTTATATTAGCTTCATTTTTCTTTATTTAGCATTGCGCTGTTGTTTTATGCACTGGTGTTCTTGGGAGGAAACCCGTTCCGCGTTATACGGCGTGGTCCCTTTATTTACCTGACTTTAAAATAAAGATTAATAACTGTTTTAGTTCTCACACCAGTCCCGTGACTGACCTAGAGTTTATTTTTTTAACCTAAACTCTGGGTGCCCTTATTTTGACATGGGCAGTTAGTAGTTTTGGTTTTGCAGATTTATATTCACAGGATCCTGTTTAAAGCTGGAATGATATCTGGAAAGCTTTGTATCCGTATATCTCCTTCAGTTGTGTATTGTATTATTTTCCGCTGCTATGTAACGTGTTGTAATCTCTAATATTTTTCTGTTGTGTAATATTTATTTATACTATGTATATTCTTGTATTCTTATTGAATTGTTGTAATATACAATGAAATGTTCTTCCGTCTACGTTCTATTTTTCGTGTTCTCAAAACAATTAGGCGTTTCGAACTGTCTTGATCGGTTTAGCGACTGATTCAGATCGAGCGAAATCCCTTTTCGTTACATTTGGTATCAAGGCTTTGGTTTACAGAGCTCGAGAACAAGACACATTAGAACCGAACGAAAGAAGTCATCAGATATTGGATTAGTAAAATCCAATTAGAATTACTCGTTAGAGATAGGATCAGTAGTATCCTAGAACGAGTGTGAAGAGTATATTTTTCAAATGAAAACAATATTGTTTTGAAGATTTAAATCAATTATTCGTATTTGATTATTTATTTATATGTAATTTCGACAATCCAGTATATATAGATTTTGCATATACGTCTGATCCACGGGTATTCGAAGTTTTAATATACTGGATAGATATAGAATCACACTCTAGTTGCCCGGAGATGATGCTGATAATGACCATGGCATCATCAGTGTTGTGTTCGAGTGACGAAAGTGGGATTTCTATATGTTTCCTATTGACTGCTGTGAGAACCAAAATTAGATAGGGCTTATTGTTGTGATTTGGCATCAAAAATGTGATTTTTGGACTATATATCAAAATTATGAATTTGAAAAGATAATCAACTAATGATTGATGGTGGTGTTGTTTGATTAATTAAAACTTGAGCCATTTAGCAAATTGATCAAATAGTGAATTGTATTGAAAATTGGTCGCATTTGCTTGCATATACAATACTTACATTGAACAGGTCATAGCAAGGAGGCTAGAGCAGAAGAATAAAATTTGTTTGCCCGACAAATAGGTACATGTTTATCATAATTTACTGTTTTGTTTGGGTGATGATGATTTTATGAGCCGCTTGGCTTTTTCTTTTTCTTTTTGATTGAAGACGGCCATGGGAGGCTATATGAAATATCCCGAAGTCCCCGGTGCAGGGGAGGTTATGGCGAAATTTTTCGAAAAATTAGGGTGTTAGCCAAATTTTTGAAAAATTTGAAAAGTTCTTAGAAACTGCAAAGTTGAAGAACTTAAGACGTGATGAAAGTACAGAAAGTTGAGTTGAATTGTTAAACAACTTTCGGCTTCGTTCCTTTTCGGGGACGAAAAGTTTTAAGTGGGGGAGATTGTAATAACCAGGAAATACGAGCCAATTTAAAATTTTTGTTTTGGCAATTTTAGTGAATTTAGAATATTTAAAATGGATTATTTTAAATAATATAGACGAAGAATTTATTTTGAATAGATTAGAACGTATATATTTATATACGTCGTCGCTAGAATATAAGTATTTATTTATATATAAAAAAGGAATTGAAAATGGCGCGGTAGTTCGATAATTCGATTTCAAAATTCAAATGAATGTACTGGGTGCAAAATAAACCAGATTTTAATGAAACCAAAAATATTAAAATCTATTTGTGAATATCTTTCCAATGAATCCGAAAAATCAAAATTTCATAGCGGGAATCAAAAGATATGTCCAGTTGAAATTTCTGAATAGTCGCTATGGAATTCGGGCCCTTAAAAATGGAAATTTTGCAAATGACCCCAGATTTCAACGAAACCACTTTTGTTGGATCCGTGATGTCAAGTTATTGCTAGGTTTCAAATTTCATAACTTTTCGAATCAATATGTGAGCGTGGCAAAGGAAAATGCGTTTGACCAGTTTTAGTTGATTTTAATCGAATGGAAAATGGCCATCTTTCAAACGATCTCAGAATTCGACGAAATTAGTTTTGTTAGGACCGTATCGTCAATACGAAGTTAGAAAATATTTTTCGGGAATTTTTAGAGTTCGTATGTGGCCCTGATAAATTGAAATGCGCATTCAAATTCAATATATAGAGTTATATTTTGATTTTGACGGAAACTGATCGAAACGATCGAATCAGCTTACGATGCATACCCCATTGTGTTCGGAATGGGGGTAGTTAGCTATGGACGACAGTCGGTGGGCTTGATTTCAAGGTCGAAATAAAAAGTACCTTTTTGAAATAAACAAATAAATAATATAAATTATAACACCTCTCTCTCTCCCCCCCTTTTATCACTCTGGCCCCCTGTTCAAAATGAATTCAGCACGAGAAAACAAAAAAATAGAAAAAGGGGGCGACGAAGCCGTCGCGAGCCCGATGGCGACAGCGCCACGGGAGGCTGGCCTCCCAACGCCCTCCGCTTCCCCCTCGACCCCCCCCCCCCCCGTTCTCTCTTCCTACTTCAAATCGCTCCACCCCCCCCCCCAAACCCGAAAACCCTAAGCCCCGATCTCGGTCTAAAAACCGCCACAGACCAGCGGCGAACCCCCCCCTCTCCTCTTCGAATCATAGAAACCCCCTCTTCCATTTTAATTGTAAGTATTTCGATTATTATATAGTTAAAGTTTTGAATTTTTATATGGTTAAAAACAAAAAATTTATATGGTTAAAAACTGTATTTTTATAAAGTTAATAAAATAGAAAAGGTCGTATTTTTATATAGTTAATCAAATAGAAAAGGTTGTATTTTTATATAGTTAATCAAATAAAAAAGGTAGAATTTTTCTATTAGAAAATTTTGAATCTTTATTTGGTTGAAATGGTGAAGTAAAAATGAGATTTTTATATATGAAGACATAGAGAATAAAAATATAATTTTTATATAGTTAGAAGGATAAAAATAGAATTTTTATCTATATAGTAGCGATTTAAAAATAGAATTTTTATCTCTATAATAGCGATGTAAAAATAGAATTTTTATGTATATAGTAGCAATGTAAAAATGGAATTTTTATCTGTATAGTAGCGGAATAAAAATATAATTTTTATTATGAATGCGAAGTAAAAATATGTGATTTTTATATATGCAGTGAGTACGGGCAACGGAATTGACGAAAGGCGAGTACGGCGAAGATTTTCTACATATGAAGAGTCGAGGCGTTTGGTTTAGCTAGTTGGTGAGAACTTCTCACCTTTTAATTTTGTTTTCTAGTTAAAATATATACTAGGATGCAGATGGTGTTTAGTAGCACCCGACACCCGTCGTCCACAGACCATGGACGGCTTGTATGCTTGTTTGTTTGATTTTGATGTGTAGTTGATTGTGTGATGTGAAATGAAATAAAATATTTTATAGTGGAAAATATTCTATAGTTAAAAATAGAATTTTAATGTGTATATGAAATGAAATAAATTAATATAAACAAATCGAATGATTTGTTTATATCCACACACTTGACTGATATTGATTGGGATGATAAATTTTACACATCGTCCAACTGCACAAATAAAATTGCTGTTTGATTGTTTGAAGCCCCACATGGGTATTGGGATAATATATGACATACACTAATCCCAATAATTAGTTGTATGTCAATCGATTGATTGATAGATTGTTATAAGCGTTAAATATTTATATTTGATGCTTATACAGTGTAGAATGCACTTTGGATGATGGTTGATTATTCGTCATTGTTAATATATACATGCGTTGTATGGAAATCCAAAGAAATAAAATCTATGGTAATTGATTGTGCTCCATTCCAGTTTTGAATAGAAATATTTGAAATAGAAATATTTTAAAATAGAAATATATGAAGCTGTGTTGATTAGGTTTGCGCCATTTTGATGTGAATGATATTAAATTGAATTAAATTGAATTAAATTGAATTGATTTGAAATTCGAAATAAACTGAAATGATTTGAAATTCGAATCGAATTAAAATTAAATAAAATTGAATTCGAATTAAAATTGAATAAAATTGAATTCAAATTAAAATTATATAGAATTGAATTCGAATTAAAATTGAATAGAATTGAATTCGAATTAAAATTGAATAGAATTGAATTCGAATTAAAATCAAATTGAAATGAATTCGAATTGAATAGAAATCGATTTGAAATAAATTCAAAATCGAGTAGAAATTGAATAGAATTGAAAATGAATTCAAATTGAATTAAAAATCGATTTGAATTGAAATCAATTTGAAAACGAATTTAAAACGATTTATTAAATACGTTTTAAAAGGAAATCGACGAAGTATATATTATATATATAATATAATGGCCTGAATAGAACGCGCCGCGCTGCGGCAGTTCGTGAATTTCGACCATTGACTTCGAATGAATATTGCGGGAGATTCGACCGTTGGATTCTCCTAAAACCGGAACCGTTGGGCTCGTATCGAAAAGAGGTTTCTAACGAATATTAGAAATTTGAAATCTAACGGTTGGATTTGGAATTATGTCCAAATCAAATTTGGAAAAGGTCGTTGTACGTGCAGTTCGATGGCCGTTGATGGAAATCAACTGTACGGGCCTTGATAAAATTATTAAAAATAATAATAATTTGTGTAAAATCATAAGAAATGATTCGTGAAGAATTGGGATGAAAACCTCCATATTTGAAAAGATAAAAGTAGATTTTTATCGAAATGAACTAGTTTTGAACTAGAGTAACAATTTATTTATTTTTAAAATTAAATAAATTGGATTTGAAATGATTTTGAAATATAACCAGGATTTCCAATAATTGAATTGGAATGGATTTGAATCGAAATTGTCTTTGGAATATTTCGATGTTGGATTTCGTGATGATACAGATATTGTTATGGGAATTTGAAAGATATATTAATATCGTTATTTCCAATATGATATTTGTTGGTCGTAGAATTTGATATTGAATATAAGCCGATATATTTTCTATTCAGAGACTTGTATTTAATATCAAATGTGATTTGGGTTTGTCGTGAATGGTGTCTTCGTTAACACTGTTCTTAAGCCCAGTGGAGAAAAAGATTAAATCTTTTTATTTAGATTTAATGAAGTGTACCAATTAAATAATATTTAATTGGAATTGAATTGGTATTGATTTTTGGGTTTATCATGAACAGTGTTTTAAATAACACTTGTTCTTTAACCCGATAATTAATGGAAGGTGATTTTGGGTTTATCGTGAACCGTGTTTTAAATGACACTGATTCTTTAACCCAGTTAAAGATTAAAACTAAGTGGAGTTTTAATGAATCTTTAATTAGATTGAAAAGATCGAGAATGGAGTATCACCAGTTTTACTCCAGGCGATAGTTAAATCTTTAATTAGATTTGAACGTGAAATGGTAATTGAATTTACCGATAACACCGTGGTGTTAGATATGAAGTATTACCAGTTTTACTTCATGGGGTGAATAGGTTGGGATTGGGAAATAAAATAAATGATTACTTCGGTGTGGTTCGCTAATCCCGACTAGTTTGAATTGATATTCAAAGGAAGATTAAAGAATAACTTTAAAGAATTTATCTTTGATAAAATTAATGGGAACATTTCCCAATGTATAAGAATATTTGAATAAAGGGATATTCTTAATTGGAATGAGGCGTATGTTGTGTTTGTGTAACACTTGTTTATTATATACGCGAGTTATTCAGAAAGACCGGGTTTATCCCATTCTGAATAACTGATTCGACGTGGTGTCGAGGATGAAGACGGCGGTCGAAGACCGGAGGTCTTCAACATCGTTTGGATAATTACTGATGATCTTGATTGGGCCGTACACCCAAGAGGAGGGAATCAATTAGTGATCGTCCAGACGTACTTGGAGATCGATGGATATGCTGGGTACTAGGTGCCTCCGGTTTTGTTCAGATCCAGAACGAACTTGTAAATGGACTGTGTGTCTGACATTGGATTTTATTCTGTGTGGTTGATTTCTATTAAATATATATCTGTTTGGCGACGGAGAATTTATTCTCTTGCTTAACACCCTTCTCTGAGACATACGAGCTCAGAGGTTATATATTGATGGATATCAAACGCATGGAGTGAATTGGCTGTGTGGAATGCCTAAGTGGCAATATGATCAAGGCTTCTGTTGAAAAGCAGAGTCTTTTGGTTGATGATCAAAGCACCGCCTGTGTGGCATAGCTTTGTGTAGCGTTGATTCGCGAGCCTCACACCCCGGTTGTGAACCAGAAACGGGAGAAGGATCCAGGGAGGGCATGCATCTCTTTCTAGCTAGAAGTGGCGTCAGTGGTTTTACACGCTTTGATGAGTTTGACATATGTGGTTGTTGCTGTTGCGAGGCGCCTCGGATATATCGGTCGTTCTCGAACCGATGGAGTCATTCGTTGGCTCATTTACGCCCCATAGGGCGGGGAGACGTAGTGTTCAGGCATTTTAATCCACATCGGTGGACCAGCCCTGTGGCTCCTAAGGCTTGACAGAGTACTTGCCTGAGGCTCGGGCTAGAGAGTCTCGAATTCGGTAGAGGACTATCTTTTGCCTCGGTTCACAGATGGAAATCCAACTTCCAATACGTGACTGTGCGGTTTTGATTGTAGAGCCTAGTATGGCGACATGATATATGGTACCCATGCCGTCTATGATTGATATTTATGATTGAAATTGTTTTGACACTATACACTTATAATAGTATCAAATGATTTGTTTTTAACGTATCAAGCATGCTTTGGATATTATATGGGAAAACCTTATCCTCTGGCTTGTGTTGCATTGTGTGATTGGACCTGGGTCTTATAATAGCTTCATTTTTCTTTATTTAGCATTGCGCTGTTGTTTTATGCACTGGTGTTCTTGGGAGGAAACCCATTCCGTGTTATACGGCGTGGTCCCTTGATTTACCAGACTTTAAAATAAAGATTAATAACTGTTTTAGTTCTCACACCAGTCCCATGACTGACCTGGAGTTTATTGTTTTAACCTAAACTCTGGGTGCCCTTATTTTGACACGGGCAACTTGTAATTTTTGTTTTGCAGATTTATATTCACAGGATCCTGATTTAAAGCTGGAATGATATCCGGAAAGCTTTGAATCCGTATATCTCCTTCAGTTGTGTGTTGTATTATTTTCCACTGCTATGTAACGTATTTTAATCTCTTATATTTTTCTGTTGTGTAATATTTATTTATACTCTGTATGTTCTTGTATTCTGATGGAATTGTTGTAATATACAATGAAATGTTCTTCCGTCTACGTTCTATTTTGTCGTGTTCTCAAAACAATCAGGCATTTCGAACGGTCTTGATTGGTTTAGCGACTGATTCGGATCGAGCGAAATCCCTTTTCGTTACAAACAACCTTCTTGTTTGAATGAATATAAAACAACTTGAATATATAAGATACATAGGATATTCCATGGAGAAAACTATTTTGAGTGTCAACAACGTAGTTATATTGATCATACTTCAGTGATAATCTATAGATATGAAATTTCAGTTACTAGTATTGTCAACAGTTACTATTTCTAAGTGAGTGGACGCTGACGCCCATTACCTGTTACGCATGAATTAAATGGAGGGTAGAGGCAGCAATCTTAGTTAAACAGCATAAAAGAAAATTTATAAAAGATTTAGATGAACTTAGTACTCCAAATTTAACTAGGATAGATATATGCTCTTGTTATAACTTCATAACCAGTTTAATATGCGAGCTACAATTTGTAGTAAACATGTTCATGTTTCCGAATGGACCAAAATACGTAAAGGCTTAAGTGCATTAGTGGGCTACATGATGACACTTGAAAAGGGGTCAGGACCATCTAAAGATGGCCCGGTCCAATATCAGTGTTAAAAGCAACAGTCAGGGAGTATATAAAGCACAAGACAAGTCAACCAGCACCCGAGATGTTCAGGTTGGAAAAGGAACCGGTCACAACTCATGGTTCGCAAAATCGAACGCCGATGACACATACATGCATACATAAATGAGTGGATACGCACATGTATATGTATTAGGCCACGTATCCGTTATCCAAATAAAAGAAAGATAGAGGGACAGTCAAATAGCAATCGCGGCACCGTGAACATTTGGTAAATACGTATGCCATAAATACGTATATACATATACCAGAGTAAATATATATGCATGTATGAATTGGCCACCACATATGTACCCATAACTGTATATGAATCATGGTAGTGCAAATCTGAGTATAGATGTTTGATGTTAATACATATATACATATACATAGTATATATATATATATATATATATATATGAACATATGTAACAGCCTCCACATTTATACTCAACGCATTCCAAAAATTTCAGCGAGAAATACCCGAAGCAAGAAACAAGACAGTGAACAAGACAACCGAATGCAGCAGTGGACGACCCTCAATCAATTTATCCAGTGAAAATCGAAGTAGATAAACTTGTAACAAACTTAATCGTAAGGTAAACTTAATCGTAAGGTCACGGGCTGGCGGCTTCTGGTTCAGGTGGCACGTGCCACTACTATGGTGTCGTCAGGTCATTGATGTCAGACTGTCCACTGGAATCTTTAAGAAGAGGATGGCATCTAACTGGCAGGCTCGCAGTCAGCTTCAGCATTGGTAAGGGTCTGTTCCCGTGTGGTGGAGTTCAACTGAGGCGTTGGCGGCATGATTAGCAAAGGCTGCGACAAGGAGAGTCGGACAAGTTGAAGGTGAAGTGGGGACAACAGTGGAGCAAAGCTGGAAGTAGCAAATTGATTTGGGGAAAAAGATTTTTTTGGTTGGTGACAAATAAAAGGAGGAGGCGAACTTTACGGTGGAGTAGCTGGGTGGATTTTGTGGGAATAGGTTCATTTGGTGGCAGCCATTACTGGAGATTTGGTGAATGAAGCAACTTTCGGGGGACATTAAATTAAAAAGAGGAAGAAATGATTTTACTGAAGGAAAATGGGAACAGGGAGTGTGATTTATAAAAGTAAAATGGAAGATAAGAATAATGTAAAACCGTATAGGGTTAGGGTAGCGGCGTTTCAACAGATAGGTTCGTGCAGATATAATTGGAGAAGGTTTTATTTAAAATTAATTTAATATTAAATCTTACTGCGAATACCATAGAACGCTCTAATTTCGTACCTCCCACACGCTCTCTCGATGTAACGAATTTTGACGCGCCGCTTCGTCTTTGCGTTCTGAACCCAATAGAATTAGTTTGGTTGTAATCTGAATCCATTTGATGTACAATGTTATTTTTATTTTTAAATTATTCATTGGTTCACCGATTTTATTTAGTTTGTCCATCAACAACTCCATTTGATTCCAAATCCGAATCGTTAAATCCAATTTCACAAATATTCCTAAATACACACATATCTAAGCCAATTTTCCATATATTTAAACAAATAAAATTTTCAATTCGTTCAATGTCAACTACGTTTATTTTTAAATTCAACCATTTATATTTTTTGATTGAATTTCAAATCCATTTAAAATATTTATCCAAATTCAATTCAAATATTCAACAATAAACACTTCATTCCCAACTAACCATTCTGAATAAAATATCAAGTTTAATTCGTACTCAAACCAAATATTGATTTTTAATTTATAATCCAAGTATCAATATAAAATTGATTATACATAGTTAAATATTTAACTAATTCCATTTTCCTGTTGTCGAAATTTCCGGGACGTTACAATATATATAATTTGATGAGTAATATATATATATATCCAAAATATTTTAAAATAGATAATGATGAATTTAAAATTCAAATAGAAGATAAAATTATGGGGATAAAGAATATTGTAATTAAGGAAAGAGATTAAGAATATACGCAACGTATTTTATAATTAAACAACTTTGCACCATATACGTTCATTGGGCGTTTCAATGACTAGGAGGTCGACCACTCCCTAGGAGGGGTGTTGACCGCCCAGGTCGACCGCCTGGCAGCTGAGAAACCCAATGAATCTATGTTTGGTTAGGGTTTTCTAGGGGAACATATATAAATATATGGCCAGGATTACATTTGAATAATCTAACAGCCTACGCTTACACAAGCAACTATATATAGGACCTCAAACCTCACAATAGAACCCTAGCCACTCTCTGATCTCTACCTCTATATTATCCTACTGCCATTGCTGGATTCTAGAAAGGTTAGGAATTTATCTTCTATTCCACTAACCTCAATTCTTATCTTTTATCTAACCTAAATTCATAGAGATTTTATTATGAATTCTGGAATTTAGTTTTATACATGAATAAGATTCTAAAGATGATTCTTACATACATATTAGGAGGACTGGAGCACTTCTATCACGAAGACTGAATACAGAATCGAATCTACAACAAGAATCTTGTTTGTTCCTTCTTAGATCTGTGAGTGGAATATCGTGTTCTTAGCCATATTCTATTTTTTAATAGATTAACATGTTGATAGCTATGTCTAGGAGGATTTGGCAGCGATAATATCGATACAAATACCCCCTAAATCCTCTATTTTGTGCTTTGCGAAGGAATTGTCAATATTTGGGTTTTGTGGATTTTGGTACTTAATATTGAATTAAGAATAAAAAAGGGTGTTATGGTTCTACTTTATGTAAATATTTGATTGTAACCGAAAAGAGTTTAAATTTGGTTTGTTTAATGATTTGATTAGGTTTGGGTTCTATTTTGAATCCAAATGTATTCATACTTGAAATATATATAATATAAACATTTTTATGTGCAAAACACCAAAAAGGGGTAAATTAGATAAAGTGGAGCTTATAAATACACACACACACACACACAAATATATATATATATATTATGTGTATGTTGTTTTTAATTCTTAATCCATTATTGAAATCATTCCAATAAGCTTAAAATGCAAGTTGAAATTTGTATGTATGTTGTATTCTCCATTCACTGTTATATGTTATCATGCGTAAATTGTGGCAGTCAAGATATGGAAATTAACTTGTATGCCTTAGTCTAGATAATTTGACAATTTGTATCTCGTTAGAATGTTCTCTCGTTCATACGAACATTAGCATTAATTGTGCGGTATAATTATTATATTAATATAGTGTAATCAACGTAATATTAACGAAATAAATGTGATTAGGATAGAGTTTGAAATGACCCCATATATGCATGTTGATTGGTTGTGTGTGTATAGAATGGCTTTAAATATATTAATAACGACACACGAACATGAGATTAATTGCCATTTGTGGTAGAAGCCTGCCCAGAACCGACCAACAAATCCATCAACCACAAGTAGGACCAACTAATGTGAGAGGTCTAGGTGTCTTGGGACATTTAAACTTTGTACACTATGATACGAGGTTAAACTTGCTTGTGGTTGAAGCCTGCCCGGTACCGCTCGACGTATTCATCATCTACGGGTTTACGGTTTAATGTGAGAGGTCTGGTGTGTGTGTATATATATATAAGTCTATTGTATATGAAAATAGGCAGGTCTACTACACCTTGAGATGGTCTTAAGTCGCTGACACTCTACTTTTTTAATTTTTTTTCTTAAGTTGTTTGGGCTAGGATCCCTCCGAGGGTTTATTCCTTGGAGAGGAACTAAATTCAAGGTGTAAGGACCTGTAACTTCCCCGGTAAGGAAAGAGCGGATACTTTGAGAACAACACACAAAAGAACGCAGACAGAAGAACATTTCATTGTATATTACAACAATTCCATTAGAATACAAGAATATACAGAGTATGAATAAATATTACACATTCGACAAATATCCGAGATTACAATAAATTACATAGCAGCGGAACAAAAATACACAACACAACTGAAAGTAACACACAGATACAGAGCTTTCCGAGCATCGTTCCAGTTGTAAATCAGGATCCTGTGAATATAAGTCTGCAAAACCAAAACTACTAGCTGCCCGTGTGGAAAATAGGGGCACCAAGAGTTTATGTTAAAACAATAAACTCCAGGTCAGTCATGTGACTGGTGTGAGAACTAAAACAGTTACTAATCTTTATTTTAAAAGAGAGTAATTCAAGGGACCACGCCGTATAACACGGAACGGGTTTCCTCCCAAGAACACTAGTGCATATAACAAAACAGAGCAATGCTTTTTGGAAAAATGAAGCTATTATAAGACCCAGGTCCCATCACACAATGCAACGCAAGCCGGAGGATAGGGTTTTCCCTTATAATAGCCAAACATGCTTGGTACGTTTAAAAACAAATCATTTGATACTATTATAAGTGTATAGTGTCAAAACAATTTCAATCATAAATATCAATCATAGGCGGCATGGGTACCATCTATCATGTCGCCATACTAGTTCTACAATTAAAACCGCAATATCACGTATTGGAAATTGGATTTCCGTCATGAGTCGAGGCAAGGGGCAAGCTCCTCTCCGTTCGAGACACTCTAGCAAATGTCTCAGGACCCCACTATGATCCTTGGAATCGGTTGGGCCGGTCCTCTCTAACTTTTGAGGATTAGTTATTCCTGAACACACATTTCCCGGTCCTAACAGAACTAATATCGAGGCGCCTCATCCAACAACCACACAGGTGAAAAGTATATAATTGTCATCCAGTTTAAGCACTGACACCACCACTAGCTAGAAAAAAACGTCGTGTTCTCCCAACGGTCTGTATCCCGTTTTTGACTCATACTGAGGTGTGAGGCTCGCGAATTCACGCTATACACAAAGCTGCGCCACACAGGCCGTGCTTTGATCATCAATCACAAGACTTTGCTTTTCAACAGAAGCCTTGATCAATTGCCACTTACGCGTGCCACACTGGCAATTCACTCCATGCGACTGATGTCCATCGATGTATAACCTTTGAGCTCGTACGTCTCAGAGAAGGGCATTAAGCAAGAGAATAAATTCTCCGCCGCCAAACAGATGTATATTTAATAGAGATCAATCAACAAAGTATAAAATCCAATGTCAGACACACAATCCATTTACAAGTTCGTTCTGGGTCTGAACGAAACCGGAGGCACTTTCCTCGCATATCCATCGATCTCCAAGTACGTCTGGACGATCACCAACTGATTCCCTCATCTTGGGTGTACAGCCCAATCAAGATCATCAGTAATCACCCAAACGATGTGGAGACTTATGGTCTTCAACCACCGTCTTCATCTTCAACTTATCGCCGAATCGGTTATTCAGAATGGGTATAAACCCGGCCTTTCTGAATAACCCATGTATATAATAAACAAATGTTACACAAACACAACAAACGCCTCATTCCAATTCAGAATATTCTTTTATTCACAAAATCCCATTCTTAGGGAAAGGTTCCCATTAATTTTATCCAAGATAAATTCTTCTAAATTTATTCTTTAATCTTCCTTTGGATATCATTTCAAACCATATTATGGTTTTCCAAACTAGTTGGGATTAGCGAACCACACCGAAGTAATTATTTATTTTATTTCCCAATCCCAACCTATTTATCCCATGGAACAAAACTGGTAATACTCCATAACTAACACCACGATGTTATCGGTAAATTAAATTACCATTTCACGTTCTAATCTAATTAAAGATTTAACTATCACTTCGGATCAAAACTGGTGATACTTCATTCTCGATCCCTTTTCAGATTTGATAATTTAAATTATCAATTCACATTTCAATCTAATTAAAGATTCATTAAAACTGGTGATAATTCGTTATTTTATTCAACAAATGAATATTTATTCTATTCAACACATGAATATATATTTCTTTCAACACATGAATATTCTCAACACATGATAATTTATTCTATTCTAATATTCTCAACACATGATCACTATCAACACACGACTATTTATATTATTTAATATATTTTATAAAATTATGGTATCTATTGTTTGATTTTCAAATCAGACTCCAACTGTAAAGTAGTAAGAGAATGATTCCCTAAGTATTAATGCCGAAGGCCGAAACCAATATCAGATCAATACCCAGGCAACCACTCATCTTATCTATTTTCCAGTTAGTTTCTAACTTTAAATATGATAAAGATGTAAATCTTATTGTTAAAATATTTCTTTCAACACATGATTATTTATTCTATTCAACACATGAATATATACTTCATTATATTCTTTATTTTCCCAATTGGAATGAGGCCCAATCAATTACCATATAATGTTAATTATATGGTTTCCATACAACACATGTATATAATCACAACAATAAATAATCAATCATCATCCAAAGTGCACCACACTGTATAAGCATCAAATATAGATATCTAACGCTTATAACAGCTTGTCAATCAATCGATCGACATACAACTAATCAATCGGGGTGAGTGGACTTCAAATATCATCCCAACACCCGTGTGGGGTTTCAAATCAACAAACACATTTTTTTTATTCACACACATGCATTAAAAAAAATATTTTTAACAATAAAATACTTTTAACTATATAAATATTTTATTTCATGTCACACAATCAATTTTCAAAACACAACAAACAACCAAACATACAAGTCATCCATGGTCTGTGGATGACGGGTGTTAGGTTCTACTAAACACCGTCTGCATCCTAGTATATATTTTAACTAGAAAAGAAAATTTAAAGTGAGAAGTTCTCACCAAAGCTAATCCAAACTCCACGACTCTTCATATGTGGTAATCTTCGCTGTTCTCGCCTTTTGGCACTTTCGTTGCCCGTAGCCACTACATATATAAAAATCACATTTTTATATTGTAGTTATGTATATAAAAATCACAATTTTATTATCACTCTATATGGATAAAAACCCTATTTTTACATCGCTACTATATAGATAAAAATTCTATTTTTACACCGCTACTATATAGATAAAAATTCTATTTTTACACCGCTATTCTCTATATAAAGATTTCGCCTTTTCAAATATAAAGATTTAATTTTTATTTTATCACTATAAAAATCACATCTTTATCTCAACATATATATAATAAAAATTAGATTTTTATTTCGCTATATTTATAAAGATGATATTTTTACTATCTTACCCATATAAAAAATATATTTTTATACTCCTACAATATAAAAGATTATATTTTTATACTTCTACAATATAAAAGATTATATTTTTACCTTTCTATAAACCATATCCTTTCGCTAACAAAAACCCAATCTTCTCACTAAACAAAATCATAGCTTTGTTGAGTTAAAAATCATATCTTTGAACGACAAAGATCTTAACTTTATCCATTTACTATATTATAAAAATCGTCCCTCTATTTACACGAGTCAATATAAAAAAAATCTAATTACATGATAATAAATGAATAAATAAATAATAATAAAAACTCACTATCAACTGATTTTTGAAGGAGAGGCTCGCCAAGGTGGAGGTATTGCGCTGGAGAACAGCGCGGTGGGGCTCAGGCGACGGGGTGGTGGGTTGATATTCGGCGGCGGGCGTCTGGGGTTTGGGTTGGTCGGATTTTTTTGGTGATTTGGGGGTTTTAAGCGAGGAGAGAGAAGGGAGTGAGGAGTGGGGGAGGAAGGGAAGCGGGGGAGGGCTGGGCGTCGCCAGCGGCGGGGTGTACGACGGGGCAGACGAGGTGGCAACGGCGGTTTCAGGAGGGGAAGGGAGGAGAGGTGGAGGAAGAGAAGAAGGGAGGCGAGGGGTGCGATGGTGGCGCCACCCTAGGGCGCGGTGGCGCCCCGATGGGAGGAGCGACGGCGCTCCTCCCCTTTCTTCGTCATCTTTTTTTTTATTTAATTTTGAAATGAATTCTAACGGGGGGGGATGAGGAGATAAGGGGAGAGAGGGATTTATTTTTATTTTAATTTCAAAAAGTTGACTTTTTTATTCGACCTCGAAACGAGACCCACCACCTGTCGTCCATAGCGTTTCACCCCTATTCCGAACACAATGGGATATGTATCGTATGCTGATTCGATCGTTACGATCAGTTTTCGTCAAAATCAACATATAACTCAATATATTGAATTTAAACGCGCATTTCAATTTACCGAGGTCACATACTAACTCGAAAAATTCCAGAAAAATATTTTCAAGCTTTGTATTGGCGATATGGTCCTAACAAAACTAGTTTTGTCAAATTCTGAGACCGTTTGAAAAATGGCCATTTTCCAGTCGATTAAAATCAACTAAAACTGGTCAAACGCGTTTTCCTTTGCCACGCTCACATATTGATTCGAAAAATTATGAATTTTGGAATCTGGCAATAATTTGACATCACGGATCCAACAAAAGTGGTTTCGTCGAAATCCGAGGTCGTTTGCAAAATTTCCATTTTTAAGGGCCAGAATTCCATAGCGACTATTCTGAAAATTCATTTGGACATAACTTTTGATTCCCGCTATGAAATTTCGATTTTTCGGATTCGTTGGAAAGATATTCTCAAATAGATTCTATTACTTTTTGTTTCGTTAAAATCCGGTTTATTTTGCACCCTGTACATTCATTTGAAGTTTGAAATCGAATTATCGAACTACCGCGCCATTTTCAATTCCTTTTATAATTAAAATAAAATTTTATATTCTAACGACGACGTATATAAATATTTGTTTGAATTCTATTCAAAATAAATTTCTCGTCGTTTTTATTCAAAATATTCATTTTAAATATCAAAAATCGCTAAAATTGCCGAAATAAAATTTTTAAACTGGCTCACATTTTCTGGGTTGTTACATTCTCCCCCACTTAAAACATTTCGTCCCCGAAAAGGAACGAAGACGAAAGTTGTTTTACAAACCAACTCAACTTCCTTTATTTTCATTACGGCTTAAGTTCTTCAACTTTTCAGTTTCTAAGAACTTTTCAAATTTTTCAAAAATTTGGCTAACACCCTAAATTTTAAAAAAAAAATCGCCATAACCTCCCCTGCACCGGGGACTTCGGGATATTTCATATTGCCTCCCATGGCCTTCTTCAATCCAAAAGAAAAAGAAAAAGCCAAGCGGCTAACCAATCGGCTCATAAAATCATCATCACCCAAACAAAACAGTAAATTATGGTAAACATGTACCTATTTGTCGGCAGACAAATTTTATTCTTCTGCTCTAGCCTCCTTGTTATGACATGTTCAATGTAAGTACATGTATATGCAAGGAAATGCGACCAATTTCAATACAATTCAATATGTGATTCTATTAGGCTAAATGGTTCAACATATAATTAATTCAAACAATAATCAGACAACACAACCATCAATCAATTAGTTGATTAGAACTTCAAATACATAATTTTGTTATTTATACAGAAAATCATGTTTTTGATGCCAAATCACAACAATAAATCTATCTATATTTTGGTTCTCACACCAGTCTAATGGAAATACATAGATATCACACCTTCGAAACTCGAACACAAAGACTGATGATGTCGCGACATCACCAGAATTGTCCCAGGGCGACTAGAGTGTGATTCTATATCTATCCAGTATATTAAAACTTCGAATATACGTACATGACGCGTATGTGCAAAACCTTTATATAGTGGATTGTCCAAATTAAATATAAATAAATATTCAAATACGTATAAAACGATTTAAATTTCAAAACAAAATTGTTTTCATTTGAAAGATATACTCTTCACACTTGTTCTAGGATACTACTGATCCTATCTCTAACGAGTCATTCTAATTGGATTTTGCTAATCCAATATCTGATGAATTCTTTCGTATGGTTCTAATGTGTCTTGTTCTCGAGCTCTGTAAACCAAAGCTCTGATACCATTGTAAGGACCCGTAACTTCCCCGGTAAGGAAAGAGTGGATACTTTGAGAACAACACACAAAAGAACGTAGACAGAAGAACATTTCATTGTATATTACAACAATTCCATCAGAATACAAGAATATACAAAGTATGAATAAATATTACACATTCGACAAATATCAGAGATTACAATAAATTACATAGCAGCGGAAAAACAATACAAAACACAACTGAAAGTAACACACGGATACAGAGCATTCCGAGCATCGTTCCAGTTGTAAATCAGGATCCTGTGAATATAAGTCTGCAAAACCAAAACTACTAACTGCCCTTGTGGAAAATAGGGGCACCCAGAGTTTAGGTTAAAACAATAAACTCCAGGTCAGTCATGTGACTGGTGTGAGAACTAAAACAGTTATTAATCTTTATTTTAAAAGAGAGTAATTCAAGGGACCACGCCGTATAACACGGAACGGGTTTCCTCCCAAGAACACTAACGCATACAACAAAACAGCGCAATGCTTTTTTGAAAAAATGAAGCTATTATAAGACCCAGCTCACATCACACAATGCAACGCAAGCCGGAGGATAGGGTTTTCCCTTATAATAGCCAAACATGCTTGGTACGTTTAAAAACAAATCATTTGATACTATTATAAGTGTATAGTGTCAAAACAATTTCAATCATAAATATCAATCATAGGCGGCATGGGTACCATCTATCATGTCGCCATACTAGTTCTACAATTAAAACCGCAATATCACATATTGGAAATTGGATTTCCGTCATGAGTCGAGGCAAGGGGCAAGCTCCTCGCCGTACGAGACACTCTAGCAAATGTCTCAGGACCCCAATATGATCCTTGGAATCGGTTGGGCTGGTCCTCTCTTACTTTTGAGGATTAGTTATTCCTGTACACAAGTTTCCCGGTCCTAACAGACCTAATATCGAGGTGCCTCATCCAACAACCATACAGGTGAAAAGTATATAAATGTCAGCCAGTTTAAACACTGACACAACCACTAGCTAGAAAGAAACGTCGTGTTCTCCCAACGGTCTGTATCCCATTTTTGACTCATACCGAGGTGTGAGGCTCGTGAATTCACGCTATGCACAAAGCTGCACCACACAGGCCGTGCTTTGATCATCAACCACAAGACTTTGCTTTTCAATAGAAGCCTTGATAAATTGCCACTTACGCGTGCCACACTGGCAATTCACTCCATGCGACTGATGTCCATCGATATACAACCTCTGAGCTCGTACGTCTCAGAGAAGGGCGTTAAGCAAGAAAATAAATTCTCCGCCGCCAAACAGATGTATATTTAATAGAGATCAATCAACACAGAATAAAATCCAATGTCAGACACACAGTCCATTTACAAGTTTGTTCTGGGTCTGAACGAAACCGAAGGCACTTTCCTCGTATATCCATCGATCTCCAAGTACGTCTGGACGATCACCAACTGATTCCCTTATCTTGGGTGTACAGCCCAATCAAGATCATCAGTAATCACCCAAACGATGTGAAGACTTCCGGTCTTCAACCACCGTCTTCATCTTCAACTTATCGCCGAATTGGTTATTCAGAATGGGTATAAACCCGGCCTTTCTGAATAACCCACGTATATATTAAACAAATGTTACAGAAACACAACAAACGCCTCATTCCAATTCAGAATATTCTTTTATTCACAAAATCACATTCTTAGGGAAAGGTTCCCATTAATTTTATCCAAGATAAATTCTTCTAAATTTATTCTTTAATCTTCCTTTGGATATCATTTCAAACCATATTATGGTTTTCCAAACTAGTTGGGATTAGCGAACCACACCGAAGTAATTATTTATTTTATTTCCCAATCCCAACCTATTTATCCCATGGAACAAAACTGTTAATACTCCATAACTAACACCACGATGTTATCGGTAAATTAATTTACCATTTCACGTTCAAATCTAATTAAAGATTTAACTATCGCTTCGGAGCAAAACTGGTGATACTCCATTCTCGATCCCTTTTCAAATTTGATAATTTAAATTATCAATTCACATTTCAATCTAATTAAAGATTCATTAAAACTCCACTTAAGTTTTAATCCTTTCAAAAATCAATATCCTATCTTTAACTGGGTTAAAGAACCAATGTCCTCTAAAACACGGTTCACGATAAACCCAAAATCACATTCAAATTCAATTCCAATTAACATTATTTAATTGGTACACTTCATTAAATCTAAATAGAAAGATTTAATCTTTTTCTCTATTAGGCTTAAGAACAGTGTTAATGAAGACACCATTCACGACATACCCAAATCACATTTGAAATTAAATACAAGGCTCTGAATAGAAAATATACCGGCTTATATTCAATATCAAATTATGAAACCAACAAATATCATATTGGAAATAACGATATAAAATATATCTTTCAAATTCCCATAACAATATCTGTATAATCACGAAATTCAACATCGAAAAATTCCGAAGATAATTTCGATTCAAATCCATCCCAATTCACGTATTGGAAATACCTGGTTATTTTTAAAACCACTTTCAAATTCAATTTATTTATTTCAAAAATAAATTGATTTTAATTCTAGTTCAAAACTAGTTCATTTCGATAAAAATCTATTTTTATCTTTACTAATGTGGAATTTTTCATCCTAGTTCTTCACAAACCATTTCTTATGATTTTACACAAATTATTGACATTTTTAATAATATTATCAAGGCCCGTACAGTCGATTTCCACCAATGGCCATCGAACTACACTTACAACGACCTTTTCTAAATTTTATTTGGACATAACTCCAAATCCAACTATTAGATTTCAAATTTACAATATTCGTTAGAAAGCTCTTTTCGATACGAACCCAACGATTCTGGTTTTAGGAGAATCCGACGGTCGGATCTCCCGCTACGTCAATTAGAAGTCAATGGTCGAAATTCACGAACTGCTGCAGCGTGGCGCGTTCTATTCAGGCCATTATATATAATATATATATATATTATATATATTTCATTGATTTCCTTTTAAAACGTATTTTACAAATCGTTTTAAATTCATTTTCAAAACAAATTCAACTTCATATTCAATTTCAAATCAAAATTGAATATTTCATATCATTACTATGATAATATTTTCATAACGTTATATTTTGAAATCAATTCTTTTTCTATATTCATTATAAAAACAAATATAATCGATATAAATATCGCTCACGTCAAAATGGCGCATCTCTAATCAACACAGCTTTATATATTTCAATAAATTCGTTATTTTATTCAACAAATGAATATTTATTCTATTCAATACATGAATATATATTTCTTTCAACACATGAATATTCTCAACACATGATTATTTATTCTATTCAACACATGAATATTCTCAACATATAAGCACAGTCAATACACGACTATTTATATTATTTAATATATTTTATAAAATTATGGTATCTATCGTTTGATTTTCAAATCAGACTCCAACTGTAAAGTAGTAAGAGAAGGATTCCCTAAGTATTAACGCCGAAGGCCGAAACCAATATCAGATCAATACCCTGGAAACCACTCATCTTATCTATTTTCCAGTTAGTTTCTAACTTTAAATATGATAAAGATGTAAATTTTATTGCTAAAATATTTCTATCAACACATGATTATTTATTCTATTCAACACATGAATATATACTTCATTCTATTCTTTATTTTCCCAATTGGAATGAGGCCCAATCAATTACCATATAATGTTAATTATATGGTTTCCATACAACACATGTATATAATCACAACAATAAATAATCAATCATCATCCAAAGTGCACCACACTGTATAAACATCAAATATAGATATCTAACACTTATAACAGTCTGTCAATCAATCGATCGACATGTAACTAATCAATCAGGATGAGTGGACTTCAAATATCATCCCAACACCCGTGCGAGGTTTCAAATCAACAAACACATATTTTATTTTTATTCACACACACGCGTTAAAAACAATATTTTAACGATAAAATACTTTTAACTATATAAATATTTTATTTCACGTCACACAATCAATTTTCAAAACACAACTAACAATCAAACATACAAGCCATCCATGGTCTGTGGATGACGGGTGTCGGGTGCTACTAAACACCATCTGCATCCTAGTATATATTTTAACTAGAAAAGAAAATTTAAAGTTAGAAGTTCTCACCAAAGCTAATCCAAACTCCATGACTCTTCATATGTGGAAATCTTCGTTGTTCTCGCCTTTTGGCACTTTCGTTGCCCGTAGCTACTACATATATAAAAATCACATTTTTATATTGCAGTTATGTATATAAAAATCACATTTTTATTATCACTCTATATGGATAAAAACCCTATTTTTACACCGCTACTATATAGATAAAAATTCTATTTTTACACCGCTATTCTCTATATAAAGATTTCGCCTTCTCAAATATAAAGATTTAATTTTTATTTTATCACTACAAAAATCACATCTTTATCTCAACATATATAATAAAAATTAGATTTTTATTTCGCTATATTTATAAAGATGATATTTTTACTATCTTACCCATATAAAAATTATATTTTTATACTCCTACAATATAAAAGATTATATTTTTATACTTCTATAATATAAAAGATTACATTTTTACCTTTCCATAAACCATATCCTTTCGCTAGCAAAAACCAAATCTTCTGGCTAAACAAAATCATAGCTTTGTTGAGTTAAAAATCATATCTTTGAACGACAAAGATCTAAATTTTATCCGATTATTATATTATAAAAATCGTCCCTCTATTTATACGAGTCAATATAAAAAAATCAAATTACATAATAATAAATGAATAAATAAATAATAATAAAAACTCACTGTCAACTGATTTTTGAAGGAGAGGCTCGCCAAGGTGGTGGTATTGCGCTGGAGAACAGCGCGGTGGGGCTCAGGCGACGGGGTGGTGGGCTGATAGTCGGCGGCGGGCGTCTGGGTTCTAGGTTGGTCGGATTTTTTGGTGATTTGGGGGTTTTAAGCGAGGAGAGAGAAGGGAGTAAGGAGTGGGGGAGGAAGGGAAGCGGGGGAGGGCTGGGCGTCGCCAGCGGTGGGGTGTACGATGGGGCAGACGAGGTGGCAACGGCGGTTTCAGGAGGGGAAGGGAGGAGAGGTGGAGGAAGAGAAGAAGGGAGGCGAGGGGTGCGGTGGTGGCACCACCCTAGGGCGCGGTGGAGCCCCGATGGGAGGAGCGACGGCGCTCCTCCCCCTTCTTCATCATCTTTCTTCTTCTTTTTTTATTTAATTTTGAAATGAATTCTAACGGGGGGAGGGGGGCTGAGGAGATAAGGGGAGAGAGGGATTTATTTTAATTTTAATTTCAAAAAGTTGACTTTTTTATTCAACCTCGAAACGAGACCCACCGCCTATCGTCCTTAGCGTTTCACCCCCATTCCGAACACAATGGGATATGTATCGTAGGCTGATTTGATCGTTACGATCAGTTTTTGTCAAAATCAACATATAACTCTATATTTTGAATTTGAACGCGCATTTCAATTTACTGAGGTCACATACTAACTCGAAAAATTCTAGAAAAATATTTTCTAGCTTCGTATTGGCGATACGGTCCTAACAAAACTAGTTTCGTCAAATTCTGGGATCGTTTGAAAAATGGCCATTTTCCAGTTGATTAAAATCAACTGAAACTGGTCAAACGCGTTTTCCTTTGCCATGCTCACATATTGATTCGAAAAATTACGAATTTTGGAATCTGGCAATAATTTGACATCACGGATCCAACAAAAGTGGTTTCGTCGAAATCCGAGGTCGTTTGCAAAATTTCCATTTTTAAGGGCCAGAATTCAATAACGACTATTCTGAAAATTCATTTGGACATAACTTTTGATTCCCGCTATGAAATTTCGATTTTTTGGATTCCTTGGAAAGATATTCTCAAATAGATTCTATTATTTTTGTTTTCGTTAAAATCCGGTTTATTTTGCACCCTGTACATTCATTTGAAGTTTGAAATCGAATTATCGAACTACCGGGCCATTTTCAATTCCTTTTATAATTAAAATAAAATTTTATATTCTAACGACGATGTATATAACTATTCGTTCGAATTATATTCAAAATAAATTTCTCGTCGTTTTTATTCAAAATATTCATTTTAAATATCAAAAATCGCTAAAATTTCCAAAATAAAAACTTTAAACTAGCTCGCATTTTCCGGGTTGTTACACAAGGGACTCACCCTTATTAGATTTGATGTAAGTCTTTAGGCCCTCCTTCTCTAAAAGTGGTTAGGCATAAATGGTAACGGAGGAGGGTTGTTCAAGGGGGATGTCCACTTCCTCTAGAAGCTTATAGGTACTCAACTAAGGACAAGATTGGTATATAAAAGATATGTGGTCATTGCATGCTCTCCAACTGTCTAAGGGAAGTCTTAAGCGACATAGGTGTTCTACCGTAATACCAGTTAAGTAGTAACATTTATAATACTACTTCTCATATTACAATCGAGAGTATAGACTTAAGAACTTTTACGTGTTAGGACGGGGTTGTAAGGGGCTAGGGTCTGCCTTAGAGTTATAAGAGATCATGTGATTCCACCTTTAATAGGTCCATAAGTGACTGAAAATTACCCTTTAATAGGGACTTAAAAACTTTGACGTATTAAGTACTTGGTGTTTGTGTGAATGTTGTGTGTTGCGTAGACATACCTTAACATATGTAACCTGCTAAAAACTAAGGTATGGTCTTTAAGTAAACACCATATTTCAATTGCACATAACTTTATGTTCTGACCCCTCTCCTTAACATATCCAATAGTTCAGTAGATTGTGTAGAATTCATAGATGAAATAATGATGGGAGTTGAAGATGAAGACGAATTCATTTGTAACACACCACCTCTGCTAGGGTCACTCACAAAGGGAATGCACTAGGTTTGGTGAAGCATTATCGAGGTAAACATGCACAGAAATATTACAAGACAGAACATATATAAAACAACGGAAGTAAAACAAATTTTATTACCTTATAAAATAAGGTCTAACGCCTTTTACATCTGAATACATCAAAACCTGTCTTGGCGTAGTAAAGAAGCATAAAACTATTTCATAAATTATTCCCCAAGTAAAACAGTAAAGTAGCCATAGCCAAGAAAAGTCCAAGCCATGCGTGATGACCTTCAAGCAGAAGAAGTCCGAACTAGATAACATTGTTTCCTCCCTGAAACCTGGGGGGAAACGAAAGACAAAGAGTGAAACACCCCACCTCCGTTAGGGTCACTCTCAAAGGGAATGCCCTAATTTTGGTGGAGGTTTTATAAGTATAAGTCACAGATATACAAGACAGATATAAGAACACATATTTTTGAACAACGGAAAACAACAACTTTTATTTCATCAAAATACGTCTTACATAAACCATGCCATAATTGTCTTACAATACTTCCAAAATCATAACTGTCTTGATTGCATTATTTAAAGAAGCATAAAGAAAACATAAATAAACTGCAAAAGTCCCATAATTGCTGTCCAAAGCCATAGTCCAAAATGAAAAGATCCAAGCAATACATTCTTTCTCTTCAAGCTGGATATGAAGGCTGGTCAAGCTGCGGTATTCCCTCCTTGTGGACCTGGGGGGGAACGGAAGAAAAGAAGACGAAAGAAAAGTAGAGTCAGACATAAAGCTTGAGTAAGTCTAGGACTATTCAGTCTATGAATAAAGAACTGGGTATGATAAGTATATACTAGAAATGGGAAAGCACCATAAACTTAGTTAAGTTGTCTAGGGTCGAATATACTATCGTACCCCATATTAATCTCCGTACCCATATAAACTAGTTCCCAACAGGCACCCCATAATCAGGGTGAAGTGATCCTTTTTCTGATGATCGTCTCCTACTCGCATAGTTACATGTGTCTTACGGCCCCCGATGTTGTAGTTACCTATGCTGGTCCCACCATAGGGTGTATCAAGTCCCATGGTTGTGGCCCGACACAATCCTAGAATGCACAGGTATACTACTGGTGCCCAGTGCCTTATTTTTCTGCGCTGGAGTGTGTGCATGCCCGCACCCGGTTAGAACCTACACTGCTGCACCACCGCCGTCGATTTGACCTCTTACAGTCAACCCAGTAATCGTGCCCCACCCTGCCTAGTTTCAGGGTATCATGATACGCCTTGTAGGGTTACTGCTGAAAAGGGTCCCCCACTACTAGGTTTTCTATTTCTAGCCAACATGCTAAGTTGGTTAAGTGTTTTATAAACCTAACCTCCAATCAGTCTGTTTTGTTTAGCATGTCCCATTTTGATTAAGTATTAAGATAATTTACTTAATCCTATCAATCTTGACTCAGCCTTAATTGTCTTATTAAAGCCTCGACCTCTCACATTAGACGGGTATTGTTGTGGCTGCCTGTTGCCGGTTAGGTCCGGGCAGTCTTACGCCACAACTCAGTCTAACCTCGGGTCCTTATTGGGCTCCGTGTTTAACCACCCACATTGGATAGGTATTGTTGTGACTACTAGACAGCCGGGCGGTTCCGGGCAGGTTTACATCACAACTCAATCCAACCTCGGGTTAAACACATCGTATTTTCTACATTTACATATTTTGTCTCTTTTCTTTTCATACGTAAATATTTGCGGCCCATTATTCAAATTCATCATTATTGATTAAGATTTATTTATGCCACTTAATTGTTTTTCAAGGTTGTTGGCGTGCGTCAAACATGCCAACACATATGTTCTATATTTTAGCCCAAACGTCATTACCCCCGTTTTATACGTTCGCTCCAATGTAAGGTGTGTTGGGTTTAATACTTAAACCCAATTTAGCCATATGAAAAGGGGAGGCTATAACATGGTGTTTATAAGGTAACATAAAAAGGGGAGTGTGAACGCATGAACTTGCAACATAACGATTCAATTAACATAAGGTAGGCATATGTGAACTTGCAATTGTAACAATATATAATATAAGCAATACTTAAACATGAATCATTCTATTCACATAATCATGGTATAAAAAAAACATGAACCATTCTATTCATGTAGTCATGGCATAAATAATACTTAAACATGAACCATTCTAATCATATAATTATGGCATAATCATAATTGAACATGAGTCCTTCTATTCATATAGTCATGGCATAAACATAATTGAACATGAATCCTACTATTCATATAATCATGATTTTTATCCTATCTATGTAACTTGTAAGTGGGATGTAATTCTAGTGTAATTCTAATGTAACTTATGTGCCAAATATATTATCATATGATTATGATAACAACATAAGCCTAAAAACATGTTTTCAACTAGGCATAATAACAAACATAGTTTAGTCATGTTCATAAAATTAATACAAGCTTACAAAGATGCTCGCTTTTGTCACTATCACAAAATCATGATTTTTATACTTGAACTATGATGCCAATTCCAACATAACCTTCATACGAATCATAATACTTAAGTGGATCAAATTACACTAAAGATGACCATAGAATTATACGTCATGTTGGCATAACAATAAATCATATACTTGCATGAATTTCAAATAAACTATTACAACATATAGTTGTTATTTTCAACATGAATCATATACTTGCAATTATCAAATGGGTGTTGTAAATAACTACCACAAACATGTAGTTTCCAATATGAATCATATGCTTGCATGAATCCCAATTAAAATTCCACAACATGTGGTTGTCAACATAAACCATATACTTGTATGAATCTAATCGTACACCATAGCATTACCAAATCGTTTAGAATCAAAATAACATACAAATATAAGTTATTATCGCCACAATTCCATTTCGTTGTTAACTTCCAACGCAAATCGCGTACTTGCAAATATCCAATCGTATACCATAATATTCCCAAATCGTTTAGCATCAAAGCAACATACAAATATAGATTATTATCGCCACAATTCCATTTCTTACTTTACACAAATCAACACAATTATTTAATTCACATCGGAATAGCACTCTACTTACAACGTATGACGAATCTTCAATTCAGGAATCTGAATTCTGAATTTGGAGATGCTATCCTTTGTTGTAGGCGTTGCTTTAATTTGATTAACGTTGCTTTAATTTGATTAACATTGCTTTAAGCTTCTGATTTATCCCTTAATTGTCTCTCTATTTCTGATGGCTATCCTTAGTCTCTCCTCAGCAGCATGACGGTCTCATCTCCATTTTAGTTTAAGTGAATTAGGGTTAGTCTTAGGTCCCTTTTATAGAGTTTGTGAGTTGATTTAGACCGTCGTTGAAGCTTGGTTCAATAATAGCCGTTCGTTCAAAGGAGAGACCAACCAGGAGCTGACACCTAGCCCTAGTGACAAGGCAAGGCTCAGAAAATCGACCAAACACAGACTAGGCCAGCCAGGGTGGGCTGGGTTCGACCTGGCTCAGGGGCCAGGTCGACTCCCCAGTCGAACCCCAGGTCGACTCTAGAGTCGACCTGCCTGGGGCAGGTCGACACCTAGGTCGACCTGGCCTGGCAGGTCGACCCTAGGGTCGACACCCAGGTCGACCTGGTGGGTTTGGGCGGGAATTTTCCCGCCTACTCTGATTGGGCTGAAATTCAAATCTGTTTTCGAAATTTGAATTTTCTGAAACTTCATCGGGCCATAATTTGGTCATACGGGCTCCGTTTTTCGAATACTCGGACTCTATTTCGCGTATTTTTCCGAGACGAACGCAATGGCATATCTCGTTTCCCTTAATACTTTGATTTGAAATTTATTATAATTTAATTTGTGAATTTCACTGTTATAAAATACACGGGGTGTTACATTCTCCCCCACTTAAAAGGATTTCGTCCCGAAATCTTCAAATCCAGGAAGAATGTACATCCTAACATCCATCTACTCATCCATCAAACACGAGCATCCATTGTCCTTAAAAGACTTCTAATGCTTCATGATAATATGCGAAGTGTGTGTGTACATGTACTTATCTAATGCAAAATCAGGCGGTCTACTGATTCAGTTAACCTCCTTAATGCGAATTATGTAAGTGCCATGAATCCATTATGTATGCAAGTCCTCCTATTCATGATTCTACATGAGTGCACAATCATTCATACAAATGCAACATCCATATGACAACACATTAAAGTTCAACCATATACGAATGCAAACATATTTGCATAGGCAATATGAAGTGATTGAGCCGATCTAAAACCTAGATTGTGTGTGTATATGCAACCACGAGCAACCACTAGCAATCACTTGCAACCACTTGCAATCATCATCCATAACATGTTTCAATTACATGTTTTCATCCAAAGGGTTTCTACCTAAAAGATAGGGTCGAGGAGATATACCTAAAAAGAGAGATAAAAGCGCAACTTAAGGAAAAAGGAAAGATCAAAGATGTACCCTCGAAAAGAAAAGGGTAGGCAGCGCGTATTTTAGCTTCAGTTTCCCAAGTTGCATCTCCTTCGGCGTCGCTCTACTGAACTTTGACGAGCTTGACTTCGCGGTTGCGTAGCTTCTTCACTTCCGTTCCTAATATGCGGGTCGGAACTTTCCTTATGGTTGCTTCACGTTCCACTTCAGCTTCTTCTAGGATATTTGGCTCTACCACTTCAGCAGACTCATGTAGACATTTTCGGAGATGTGAAACGTGAAAGACGTTGTGAACTCCGGCCAATTTTTCGGGTAGCTCTAATCTATAGGCCATTTTCCCAATTTTCTCAATGATAGGGAATGGCCCTACGAACCTTGGTGCTAGCTTTCCTGTGGTTCCAAAATGAACAACGTTCCTTAGCGGAGATACCTTAAGAAAAACTCTGTCTCCAACCTCAAATTCAAGGTCGGTCCTCCTCTTGTCGGCGTAGGACTTTTGTCTGTCTTGGGCTGTCTTCATCCTTCTTCGTATTAAGTCTACTTTTTTTGAAGTCTCTCGAATCATATCTGGTCCAAGTATGAGCTTATCAGTAGACTCCCACGAACAAGTGGGTGATCGGCACGGTCTTCCATATAAAGCTTCGAAGGGCGCCATTCCGATGGTTGCTTGATAGCTGTTGTTTTAGGCAAATTCTACCAAAGGAAGATGGTCTTCCCACATCCCTCCGAAGTCAAGGATGCACAGTCTTAAAAGGTCCTCCAAAACTCTGTTCACTCTTTCTGTTTGGCCGTCGGTTTGGGGATGATAGGCTGTGCTCAAGCATAACTGTGTGCCTACCGCTTCTTGCAGACTCCGCCAAAACTCACTTGTGAAGATAGGGTCTCGGTCACTAACAATGCTGATGGTATTCCATGGAGTCGAATGATTTCCTTGAGGTAAAGAGATGCTAGGGATGAGGCAGTTCTTTTACTTTTGACAGGTAAAAAGTGGGCGCTTTTATTAAGCCTATCCACTATTACCCAAATGCTAGTGTTGCCTCTCCTAGACCTAGGCAGCCCATCGACGAAGTCCATTGAGATGCTATCCCACTTCCACTGCGGGACCTCTAGAGGATGTAGCAGACCGCCAGGCTTTTTCTGTTCCGCCTTAACCTGTTGGCACACCATACACTTAGAGACGAATTCTGCCACGTCCTTCTTCATGCCATTCCAAAAGAAAGTTCTTTTTATGTCCTTGTACATTTTATCGCCGCCTGGGTGTATCGTCATCTTGGAGTGATGTGCTTCCTCGAGAACCTTCTTTATTAAATCCCTTGTCTGTGGGACGCATAGTCTTCCGTCTCGCCTTAGCCAACCCTTATCGTCGATGGAATATCTATTGAGGTGACTTGAAGTCTCATCCCTAATTAGCCTATGATTAACATAGAAATGTGTTTATTTTATGCTCGTATATTTTATCTTTTGTAAATAAATAAATGATACTTTGGTTACTTTTGTATGTTTTTACAGGATGTCAAGAAATGCCTCCTCCGTTTCAAATTAAAGGCCAACTACAGATAAAAAGCTACCTCCCCGTACTAAAGTCATCTCAATCACAAAAGACGTCGTAGCTCACTGGTAAATGCATAGAGATTTGTACTGAGAGACCCGAGTTCGATCCCCATCAAGCTCACTTTTTGCCAAAGAAACGGAGCGCGTTCACACTGGCCCCTTTGCTTTGAGGAATATTTGGATTAGTGTTATGTTATATATATACATACACATATTCATGTGTATGTATTTATGATGTGCACCAATTAACATTTCAGCAAAAGCCATATTCTTATCATGGAATTAAATTCAAATCATTCAATTTCAATTAGAAGAATTTCTGATTGAATTGCTGCCAAGAAAAGATCAATTGGGAAGATTTTATCCTTTGTTGCCTTTGGAGTCTAATAAGCATCCTTATTTGGAAGAATTAATTATATGCAATCTTTTATCAATCAATTAGCCATATGGGAGAATTGAGAGATATGGAAAATATTTACCATGATATGCCCAGATTTTCTCCAATCAAGCTGAGTCAAGGAAGGCAAGAGATATTCATGAATGAGGAGGCCCATTTATTCATAGACCTAATTATGGTTTTCCCATTCTCATCTATAAATATGGGTTGTAACCATTGTAAAAAATCATCCATTCTTCTATACTCTCTTTTATTCTAAACAAAGTTTTTTCCATTCAGTTTTATTGTTCTTTTCTAACAATTTGTGTTTCTATTCAATTAGTTTTGATAGAACACAAATAGTTATTGTTATTTCTGTTTGCTTATTAGAATTAGTCGTTCGATTAGATTCAACGACAATTCTAAGTTTAATTTCTGTTGTTGTAGTTGTTAATTGTTATTTTCTTTCTAGTTAATTGTCTTTCAGTTTCAGTTGTTAAATTTTGGTGTTGATCTGATTAGATTCAGATCAACAGTAAAATCATTAGCGTTAAAAACATCCTCAGAATTCGTCTAACTCGCCCAAGAATAAATAGATAATAATTTTTAATTACACCTCCCTGTGTTCGACCTGTATGCTACACACCTGTACGCTTGCAGTAATTATTTAAAATATCGCGCTTTTCTAATTCATAGATTAGCGACGATCAAGTTTTTATTTATTTATTTATTTATTTATTTTATTTCCTTTTTATTTCTCAATCTCCTTCTTTTCTTTTATAAATTCTTTCTTCTTTTCAATTCTAAAGAAAAAAAACCTTTCAATTTTTTCTTTATTTCTTTCCATATTTCCATTTCTTTTCCCAATCTTCTACGTTCTCTTTCTTCGTTTACAAATCAGAAAAAAAAGAAAATTTTTGTCATTAAATTCTTCCCATTGTACAAATTCTTGCCATTTTCTTATAATTTCTTCTCACAAATCTCCTTCTGTTGCAAATCTCTTACATTTTTTTTTAAAAAAAAAACAAATTTCTTTCTAAATTTTCTCGTTGTTGCTGAATAATTCCATTACCCAAATTTCTTTCCATTTTGCAATCACCTTTTTAGTTTTCACATCTTTAATTTGCTTGCTATTTTCTCTCATTGCTTTCCTTTTATAAAAAAAAATTGCCACTTTTTCTTTTAATTTCTTACCAATTTTTTCAGTTTCTTTCCTTCTTTTGCTTTCCTATTTTCTATACACCCCTTTTCGTCATTTTACAAATTTTAAAAAGAAAAAAGTTACCAATTTTCACCTATTTCTTTCCTTTTTATTTCTCAATCCCATTCTCTTCTTTTCAACATATTAATAAAAAAAAACTCTTTCCTTTTGCTTTTTCGTTCCCTGTTTTCAATAGAATCTCCTTCCCTCTTTCTCTTTTCATTTATTTTGTTTCCTTTTACTTTAGATTTATTTTCTTCTAATACTATTCCTTTCCATTTTTTCTGAAAAAACTCTTGATTGGCAGATTTGATGTTATTTATTGACATTGCAATCTCCAAAAACAAGAAAAAAAATATCTTGCTAGTTTTGTCTTCTATTCCTTTTTTTTTCTTAATCTCTTTCCTTGTTTTAACAATTTCTTAAAAAAAAAAATCAAAATCAAGATCAAGCGAAGGAAGGAAAACAAGCAAGACCGAAGTGGAGAAATTCAAAAGTCAAACAATTGCAAATAGTTGAAGTCGAATTGTTGGAGCGGTTGCACACCAAGTGGGGTGTGAATGCGCTAGCGCTTCCCATTTTCACTGGAGGACTGCCGATCAAGGTGAGAAATTTCTTTTAACTCTACAGGTGCTCTGCTGCAAAGAAAAAAATATATAGACAATTGTTGTAAAAATTTTCTGCAGGGGCAGCGACTTTGAATGTACAATTTTTAATTTTTGCAATTATTTTGTGTGATTTCTGCATTTTTTTGTATTCATTCTGTTAAGGGCAATACCCCAATTCACATAAGGTGAGGGATTTCATCACCCTTTCCTTAGCCCACATATTGCATCTCATCGTAGAATCTGACTAATAATAACGGTTAGACGTTGGACTTAAGGGAGTCACGGGCTCATATAGGGCTTAATTATATTGTGATAGTTGATTCATTTGGAACGAATTATTTCTTGGTGTCTAGACTACGGCAGAGAAATAACCATTTATAAATATTACGGTGATTCGTAAATATTATATCGGTTGTTAATCTGAAGGTACTTAAACCTTCGGCTGCATTGCTAGGGTGATTCCTGGTGCACCGATAAATCCTGTCCGTTAACTGGCTAAGAAATCTTTTGATCTAAGTAATCAAACGTGTCACTATATAATTTTGGGTTAGGAGCCATTAAGGACAGAAAATTTCATTGTAGCTAATTTCTGTGCTTGCATTTAACAACAATGAGTGAAAAAAGTGTTAGCCAACAAAATTCTCCTAGGGGTTCTCGAATCAACCAAAATTTTCCAACCGAATTGGATCAAAATCGAATGAATCAAAATTTTCCAAACTTTGGGGATCATAATGAAATAAATCAAAATTTTCAAAATCTCAATATCCAAGTGGATAGACCCTTGTCTCTTCGTGATCGATGTTATCCTACTAGGACCGTTCAACCATCTGTCATTGTGTTCCCACCAACTGAAGGAAACAATTTTGAGCTAAAACATTCTTTTATCCAAGGGGTACCAAAATTTACTGGGTCTGAAAATGCTTATGAATTTCTAAGTGAATTTGAACTGTATGCGTCCACAACAAAAATGCAACAATTATCTAACGAATCGATTAAGCTAAGGCTAATCCCATTTGCATTACTTGAAAGCGCTAAAAGATGGCTAAATTCTCTTCCAAAACATTCTATAAGAAGTTGGGATGAATTTGTCACTATATTCTTGAAAAACTTTTTTCCTTTCCATAAAACTCTCAAAATTTGAACTGAGATAAACCAATTTTGTCAAAATGAGGGGGAAACTTTTTCAAAAAATTTTGAGAGATTCAACCAACTACTGTATAGTTGTCCTCATCATGGAATTCTAAAAGGTCACTTGTGTCAAATTGCATATGAAGGGCTTAACTATCAGTCTAGAACTCAACTAGAATCAATGTATGGAGGAGACTTTATGTCTAAAACAGCCGATGAAGCTTGGCGGTTCTTAGAAGATTATTCTGAAAAGGTCATGCAGTGGGAATCGATTCGTGTTCCCATTCGTACTTCTACTAGAGGAGTGCATGTCGTGGACCCAAGTCAAATTCCCTTAGAAAATCAAACTCCTCAAGCCGGAGAAGGGTTACCCCACTATTACTCTCAGGACCAAGCCAATGCTATAGTTCAAAATAACCCTTACTCAGCCACGTACAATCCTGGTTGGAGGAACCACCCAAATTTTTCTTGGTCGAACCCCAATAATTCGGCTAACCCATCTCACATGCAACCCTTTATTCCCAATCCGAATTACCAAGCTCCTTCTTCCAATTCTCAAACCTCTCAAGCTGTACCTCAATCCAAACAACCCTATAGGCACCCCAATTTTCAATCATCGAACTTATCCTCTCAATCTGGTCAATCGTCACAAGATTTTGTTCGATTAGAGAAACAGATGAACTCTTACGAAGCTAAAATAAACTCGCAAGACGCTAAAATGGACCAAATGATGAATATGATAAAGGAAATGGCGAAAAATAATGAGAGGGGAAAGTTGCCGAGTCAACCTGAGGTGAATCCAAAATATAACTCTCGTGCTGTAAATTCTTGTGAGGACGAAAACCATAATCCAGTCAATGCTATTACAACCCTTCGATCTGGTAAGAGGATGGATAATAATGTGGGCAACCCTGGCGAACTTTCTAACTCGACCCCAATCCCTAATCTTGATGATCACCCATTGGCTTCGAATGCCAATTCTTCTAAACCTCAAGTTCCCTTAAATGTTGGCAATCCCAACAGTTCTTCTCCCAGTGTCGGCAAACCCGACCCACCTTCAAAAATTAATGTTGGCAATACCAACATTCCATCTTCTACAACCTTACCACCTTCTCTTCCCTTGGATAAACCTTCTTCTTCGAATGATGAAACTCATCACAGAGTCAAAGAACCAGTAGCTCCTTTTCCTCATAGACTCAATAATAAGAAGATAGCGGCAAATTTCGATAAAATTCTGGAAATTTTCAAACAAGTCCATGTGAACATTCCTCTTTTAGACACCATTGAACAAATCCCTCAATATGCTAAATGTATTAAGGAATTGTGCACACAAAAACGTGCGACCAATGTCCCAAAAACCGCCTTTCTAACTGCAAATACAAGCTCTGTTCTTTCGAATCTTACCCCAGTCAAGAATAAAGACCCTGGCTGCCCTACGATTGATTGTAAAATAGGAAACACTCACATCTCTCGTGCCCTACTCGACCTTGGTGCCAGTGTCAACCTTCTCCCTTATACTGTCTATCGTCAACTTGGACTAGGGGAGATTAAACCAACAAACATCACACTTCAACTAGCCGATCGATCTGTCAAAAAGCCATTGGGAATTATCGAAGACGTCTTGATACAGATCGAACAATTTTACTTCCCTGTCGATTTTATAGTTCTAGAAACAGAGCCTGTCTCAAATCCCAACGTTCAAATACCATTGATCTTAGGACGCCCTTTCTTAGCAACCTCTAATGCTGTCATTAATTGTAGGAATGGTCAGCTTCGACTTTCCTTCGGGTACCTAACCATTGAGCTAAACATCTTTAATCTCAACAAGCAACCTAGGGATTTTGAGATCGATGAAATTGACATGATTCAAACCACAGTTGATGAAACCTCTAGTGACACTTCTGAAGCATTTAAAATGTGTCTTGACCATTTCGACTCCGATTTCGACGAACTCGAATACATTTCTGAACTAAACAAAATTCTTGACTCCGACACTTCGTCACCTGAATCTAACCAAGGAATGTTGACCAATGTTGATACACAAGAACTTCCTAAGTTAGACCTCAAACCCTTGCCACCAGACCTTAAGTATGCCTACCTAGACTCTTCAAAAACTTTTCCCATAATCTTGGCCTCCGATCTTACCGAGGACCAAGAAGAAAAACTTTTGGATATCTTGCGGGAAAATAAGGACGCCTTGTTGTGGGAAATTAGCGATATAAAAGGAATTAGCCCATCAATTGTGGAACATCGCATACATTTAGTTGATGAGGCTAAACCCACCCGTGAGGTTCAAAGGCGATTGAACCCAAACATGAGAGAAGTGGTCAAGGAGGAGATAATCAAATGTCTAGACAATAACATCATCTATCCCATCTCTGATAGTACTTGGGTGAGTCCGGTACAAGTTGTACCAAAGAAGTCGGGAGTCACAGTGATCAAAAACGACAGTAATGAACTCGTCCCAACAAAAATCAAAACCAAATGGCGTGTGTGTATTGATTATCGAAAGCTTAACTCAGCCACACGAAAAGACCATTTTCCCTTGCCTTTTATTGACCAAATGCTCGAACGTTTAGCAGGACATGAGTACTACTGTTTTCTCGATGGATACTATGGCTATAACCAAATTCCTGTTGCTTTAGAAGATCACATAAGACCACCTTTAATTGTCCCTTTGGAACCTTTGCTTATCGTCGCATGCCTTTTGGTCTTTGTAATGCCCCCGCGACTTTCCAAAGGTGTGTGATGAGTATTTTCTCTGATATGGTGGAAGAATTCTTGGAAATATTCATGGACGATTTTTCAATATATGGATCATCTTTTTCCCAATGTCTCACTCATTTAGAACTCGTCCTTAAGCGTTGTAAGGAGAAATCACTCGTGCTTAATTGGGAAAAATGTCACTTTATGGTAAAAAGGGGGATAGTTCTAGGTCATGTCGTCTCCAAAGATGGCCTAGAAGTCGATAAATCCAAAATCGATTTGATTGCTAATTTACCTCCTCCTAAGTCTGTCAAAGATGTTCGTTCATTTCTTGGCCATGCAGGATTCTATAGAAGATTCATTAAGGATTTCTCAAAAATTTCAAAACCTCTCTTGAATTTACTTGCCAAAGACGTAAAGTTTGAATTTTCCAATGATTGCAAAACATCTTTTGAAACTCTTAATTCAATCTTGACCACAACTCCCATCATTCAACCTCCTGATTGGACTCAACCTTTTGAACTTATGTGCGACGCTTCTGACTTTGCAATTGGAGCCATCTTGGGTCAGCGAATTGATAAACTCCCTCGAGTCATTTATTATGCTAGCAAAACCTTAAACGAGGCCCAATTAAATTACTCAACTACTGAAAAGGAATTTTTGGCAGTTGTCTTCGCTCTAGAGAAATTCAGACCATATCTCATAGGATCCAAAGTCATAGTTTACACTGACCATGCTGCCCTACGATATTTGCTTTCTAAAAAGGATGCCAAGGCCCGCTTGATTCGTTGGATCCTCCTTCTTCAAGAATTCAATATAGAAATACGAGATAAAAAGGGTTCTGAAAATGTCGTAGCTGATCACCTCTCTCGAATTGTGCACGAAAATGATAACAACACCCCTTGGTACGCTGACATTGTGAATTATCTTGTCACACAACAAATGCCCGCTGAATGGTCGAAACAAGATAAACAAAAATTTCTCTCGAAAGTTCGAAACTTCTATTGGGACGACCCATATCTTTTCAAATACTGTCCAGACCAAATCATTCGAAGGTGTGTGCCCGATCATGAACACCAATGTATTCTCTCCTTCTCACATGACCATGCTTGTGGCGGTCATTTTGGAGCAAGAAAAACTGCTGCAAAAGTTTTGCAAAGCGGTTTTTATTGGCCCACACTCTTCCGTGACGCTTTCGAATTTTGCTCTAAATGTGAGCGATGTCAAAGAACGGGTCGAATCTCTAAGCGAAACATGATGCCTCTCAACCCCATTTTAGTAATTGAGTTATTCGATGTTTGGGGCATCGATTTCATGGGACCATTCCCTAATTCATTTGGGAATCTTTACATCTTACTTGCGGTAGATTATGTCTCAAAATGGATTGAAGCCATTCCGACCAAAACCAACGACAACAAGGTTGTTGTCAAATTCCTCAAAGAAAACATCTTTTCACGCTTTGGCACACCTCGAGCTATCATTAGCGATAATGGCACTCACTTCTGTAATCGTGCTTTTGAGTCCTTGCTCAAGAAATACTCAATCACACACAAGCTGTCAACACCTTACCATCCACAAACTAGTGGACAAGTAGAAGTTTCCAATAGACAAATCAAGCAAATTCTTGAGAAAACCGTGAATTCCAATAGGAAAGATTGGTCTGTAAAACTAATTGATGCACTTTGGGCTTTCCGCACTGCTTATAAGACCAATCTAGGGATGTCACCATATCGATTAGTCTTTGGAAAAGCCTGCCACTTACCTCTTGAATTAGAGCATCGCGCTCTTTGGGCCATAAAATTTTTGAATTTTGACTTAGAAAAGGCCGGCTCACATAGGAAGTTACAAATTTCGGAATTAGAGGAATTAAGAACGAGGCGTATGAAAATGCGAAAATCTACAAAGAAAGAACCAAAGCCCAACACGACAAAAACATACTTCGTAAGGAATTCAACGTAGGTCAAAAAGTTCTTTTATACGACTCTAGACTTCAGTTGTTTCCAGGAAAACTCAGATCTCGATGGACTGGACCTTATGTCGTGAAAACAGTATATCCTCATGGAGCGGTTGAAATTGAAAATCCTAGGGATGGAAAAGTCTTCAAAGTAGACGGTCAACGACTGAAACCATTTTTGGAATTCGAGCAATATGACGAAGATGACTCTATCGATCTGCATGATCATCCACCATGAAATCAGGTGGTACACGTTCTTTTTCTTTCATTTTTCTTTTTCATTTTTTTATTTTATTTTTGTTTTTCTGCCTTAGACAGTTGGGACACTGTCTCAATCAAGGGTGGGGGGAGTCTGCATTTCATCCATTTTCATTTTTCTTTGTTTTTATTTCTTTTTATTTTCAGCCATTTAAGTAGGACCATCATACATTTTAGATTGTAGTAACATACCATAATTTTTTTTTTTGAAATACGACTCATTTTCAATTGATACAGCAAAATAAGTTTACAATTTTTAGTCAGTTGATAGTATTTTTCTCTCTCAACTTAGATCGAATAGGAAATATAATGAAAAGTTTAATTTTGAGGGATAATAGTGTAACCAGTACATAGGGAGATTCTTAGGTGATGGCCATGAAATCTATTCTATATTGTAGACTTTGTTTAAATAAGTGGAGGACTTAAAATACTTATATTGGCTTTTCAAATCTTTAAAACTAAGTTGTGTTAAGTTGAATTCGCGTAACTCTCTTTTGTGCTTATATTTTCGATAATAATAATAATAGTATTCCAAGGGTATCCAACATTGCTTGTATATCGAGCGTTGGTGTGCAAACCCACCAAGCTCTATCCGACACGTTGTTGACAAAGTCAGCGTTGGAATATCTTGGTCTCATCCTATGAGATTGGGCACCTAAGGATTACCGACACGTTGTTGACAAAGTCAAAGTTGGCCTGCACAATCCGCCAAGCTCTTTACCTACTCTCCGTTAGTCCGCGAGGCAGTGCATGGGTGGTAAACCTTGGTCTTTTTAGTTAGGTGTATGTACTTAATCATAAATCTTAAAATTTTATAGAATAAAGAATAAGCGATGATACCCAAACACTTCTTGACCTTATTGATTTGACTAGTCATACATGAGAAAATTAGAATACCACTTTGCAAACTGTGCCAAGCAAACTAAGAATTTATTTCATGGCTGCACTATGTTATCGAGCGAACTAACTGGCCAAAATGGAATTTAACATTTGAAAACTTGATTTATATTGAAATTTTGTGACAAGTCGAGGTATCTAAAATAAAATCAACTGATTAGAAATTATTAACTTAATTTGTTGTACCACTTTCCTGAAATAAGTCGTGTTTTCATCTTTCGTTTTTATTTGCATATGTCCATTGCATTCATGTAGTTTCATTAGAATCATAGCATACTGCATTTGGATTTTGTGGGTAGTATCCGCTGAAAACCCTCACGAGACACCACTCGTCCTACTAGGGACACCTAGAGGTTTAACGGCTTGTTGCATGCGCTCAATGCAATCGTGTTTCCTACGAAAGTGTGACCTATCTAGTTAGTTTTTCATTTTCTTTTTTTTACTCGAGGACGACTAAAAGACAAGTGTGGGGGTATTTGATTAACATTGAAATGTGTTTATTTTATGCTCGTATATTTTATCTTTTGTAAATAAATAAATGATACTTTGGTTACTTTTGTATGTTTTTACAGGATGTCAAGAAATGCCTCCTCCGTTTCAAATTAAAGGCCAACTACAGATAAAAAGCTACCTCCCCGTACTAAAGTCATCTCAATCACAAAAGACGTCGTAGCTCACTGGTAAATGCATAGAGATTTGTACTGAGAGACCCGAGTTCGATCCCCATCAAGCTCACTTTTTGCCAAAGAAACGGAGCGCGTTCACACTGGCCCCTTTGCTTTGAGGAATATTTGGATTAGTGTTATGTTATATATATACATACACATATTCATGTGTATGTATTTATGATGTGCACCAATTAACATTTCAGCAAAAGCCATATTCTTATCATGGAATTAAATTCAAATCATTCAATTTCAATTAGAAGAATTTCTGATTGAATTGCTGCCAAGAAAAGATCAATTGTGAAGATTTTATCCTTTGTTGCCTTTGGAGTCTAATAAGCACCCTTGTTTGGAAGAATTAATTGTATGCAATATTTTATCAATCAATTAGCATCATGGGAGAATTGAGAGATATGGAAAATATTTACCATGATATGCCCAGATTTTCTCCAATCAAGCCGAGTCAAGGAAGGCAAGAGATATTCATGAATGAGGAGGCCCATTTATTCATAGACCAAATTATGGTTTTCCCATTCTCATCTATAAATATGTGTTGTAACCGTTGTAAAAAATCATCCATTCTTCTGTACTCTCTTTTATTCTAAACAAAGTTTTTTCCATTCAGTTTTATTGTTCTTTTCTAACAATTTGTGTTTCTATTCAATTAGTTTTGATAGAACACAAATTGTTATTGTTATTTCTGTTTGCATATTAGAATTAGTCGTTCGATTAGATTCAACGACAATTCTAAGTTTAATTTCTATTGTTGTAGTTGTTAATTGTTGTTTTCTTTCTAGTTAATTGTCTTTCAGTTTCAGTTGTTAAATTTTGGTGTTGATCTGATTAGATTCAGATCAACAGTAAAATCATTAGCGTTAAAAACATCCTCAGAATTCGTCTAACTCGCCCAAGAATAAATAGATAATAATTTTTAATTACACCTCCCTGTGTTCGACCTATATGCTACACACCTGTACGCTTGCAGTAATTATTTAAAATATCACGCTTTTCTAATTAATAGATTAGCGACGATCAGCCTATCAATCGTCTCCACAAGCTGAGGGTCCTCTCGTTGTGTTGTCCCTATCGAGTCCACTAAAGTCGGGCGTACATCGAGAGATGCTAGCAAGCCTGGTACAAAATCGGAGGAAGGCCTAAAGTCGAAGCTGGCTATAAACTCTAGGCTTTGTCTTTCAACAAACAGCGGGCTTAGGGTCAGTTTCTTTTGGCTCAACGCGTCTGCCACTACGTTGCCTTTGCCCGGAGTATAGGAGATCTCGAAATCATACGTGGCAAGAAACTCCATCCACCTCTGTTGCCTCAAGTTAAGGTCCTGCGAGAAAAGGTATTTCAACGATTTATGGTCAGTGTAAAGTTCAAACTTCTCACCTAGGAGATAGTGTCGCCAAGACTTGAATGCAAAGACGATGGAAGCTAACTCAAGATCGTGGGTCGGGTAGTTCTTTTCATGCACTTTCAATTGTCTCCCGCCATAAGCTACTACCCTTCCTTCTTGCATTAATACGGCGCCTAACCCTGTCCCACATGCACCTGTATAAACGGTGAACATCTTGCTTCCATCTGGCAACGTCAAAACTGGGGCCGTTGTAAGAGCCCTTTTCAGTCATTGGAAAGCAAACTCGCAATCCAAGTCCCAATTGAACACTAGATTCTTCTTGGTCAACTTTGTGAGCGGAGCTGAGATTTTCGCAAAATCCCTTATGAACTTTCGATAGAAACCAGCTAGTCCTAGAAAACTTCGGACCTCAGTTGCATTCCTTGGTGTCTTCCAATCCTGTACCGCCACTACCTTAGCAGGGTCCACTGCTAACCCTTGTTTGGATACTATGTGCCTAAGGAACCTCACTTCTTCTCTCCAAAAGTGGCATTTGGAGAATTTGGCTTTTAGCTGATGGACTCGCAGAGTTTCCATGATTGCCCTCAAGTGCTGAGCATGTTCCTCTTCATTCTTTGAGAAGATAAGGATATCGTCTACGAAGACCACTACAAACTTATTGAGGAAATCTCTGAATACCCTACTCATCAGGTCCACGAAGTAAGCAGGTGCATTTGTCAAGCCGAAAGGCATGACAAGCCATTCAAAGAAGCCGTCTGGGGTTCTGAATGCCGTTTTATCGATACTATCTTCTACCACCCTTAGCTGATGAAAACCGGTCACTAAATCGAGTTGGGAGAAAACAGACACTCCTACAAGCTGATCAAACAGATCATCAATTCTGGGGAGAGGGTGCCTATTCTTTTTCGTTAGCTTGTTGAGCTACCTATAGTTAACACATAGACGGAGTGAATCATCCGCCTTTGTAGCGAACACCACTGGAGCGCCCCATTCTGAAATACTCCTCCTAATGAACCCCTTTTCTAGAAGCTCTTTAATCTATTTACTAAGCTCTTTCCTTTCCCGTGGAGCCATGTGTCTAACGGGCAACGCAACGGGCTTTGCATTATCTACAAGGTATATGCGGAAGTCTATCTCCCGCTTCGGAGGCAAGCCCTTCACCTCTTCGAAGACATCCGGATATTCCCGGACCACTCTAACTGATTGCAAATTTTCAATGGAGGCATCTAGTGATTCAAGGTAACTAAGCATAACCGCATACGAGGGATTACAAGAAATTTCCAAAGTATTACCGAGCTGGGTTAGGAGCCTAACAACCCTTTTCTCACAATCGAGGATGGCCCCATTACTGGATAGCCAATCCATGCCCAAAATCAAACCATATCCCGAAAAGCCCAAAACAAAGGCACTACAATTAAATTCTACGCTTAGAATAGAAATTTTCAATCCCAAACAGATCATAGACAAATGAGCTGGGCCCCCAATTGGGTTTGAAACAATTAAGGGGTCCTCTACCATACTAGTTTTTAGGTGCAGAGATTCTACTAAAGCAGACGAGATAAGGGAGTGTGATGCGCCAGAATCAAATAAAGTGCGAACGGGGTGATCATAAAGGTAAACTACACTTTCTACAGAAGTATTTATACCTCGCTGTTGCAGAGGTGGCGCCTCTAGCACATGAACTTGTGCCCCTGAGGTGGATCCAGCCCTCTGCCCCTGTCCACGTTTCTTTGGGCAGTCCTTAGCCATGTGGCCTGTCTCATCGCAAGAAAAGCACCCACCATTCATCTTGGCCTTCTTTTTCCGGCAATCTTTCACTATGTTCCCCACTTTGCCACAGAAATTACACTTCCTCTTTTCTTTGTTGCCTTTCCCGCCCTTCTTAAAGTCTGTCTTCTTAGGCTGCAAACCCTCTTTCTTCCCTTGAGAGTTTTCTGCCTTTGTCTCCTTCTTGCCCTTATCCTCTTCGTTCAGCAACACCATCTGTACCAACCTTTCATACATAGCTCCCATGGGTATATGGGTCATGGCCAAACTGTGTAATGGCTCATTCAACCCTTTGACAAAACGGAGAGCCTTCTTGTGCGGGGTGTTGACTAGGTCCAGTCCGAACCTAGCCATCTCATCGAACTGATTAACATACTCTTTGACTGTCTTGTTCCCTTGCTTAAGAAATAAGAATTTTTCCAACTGCAAACTCCTTTCCGCGTCTGAGAGAAATTTAGCCTCAAACCTTGCCCTAAAGTCCTCCCATGTTTCCACTGGTCTTTCTGCATTAGTGACTTCCCACCAGTAGGAAGCCTCACCTTTAAGTAGCCATACTGCCAGTTGTACTTTCTGTGTATCCTCTACCTCAAAGATGATGAATAAGTCATCGGTTTCTTTCAGCCAATTTCTAGCTGCCACGAAGGACTCAGTTCCATGAAAATCCTTTCCTCCCATAGCTTTAAAATCTTTACATATCTTAGCAAAGGTGTTTCCCCGCGGAGGAGGTGGAGGAAGAGGTGCTGCTGCAGCTGGATGATTTCCTGCAGCTGGGGGAGGAGGAACGGTAGGACCTGGCTGAGTAGCCCTTGCTTCTAAGAACTGTCTAAACCAACCAGGTATTGGTAAAATCTCTGGCAAGTTAAGTTCTTCGGACATGCTGAAACAAAAAGGATAGATTCAAAATGAAGGATAAGAGATAGTTCCTATGGCTTTGGGGGGACTTTGCCTTTTAAAATTAAATAATATTTTATCTTAAAAATGCTTCTTTAAATTTCCTTTTTGAAAATAAATTTTCAAAACTTTTTATCTTATCTGGTAAACCTAAGCTCTGATACCAAGTGAAACACCCCACCTCCGTTAGGGTCACTCTCAAAGGGAATGCCCTAATTTTGGTGGAGGTTTTATAAGTATAAGTCACAGATATACAAGACAGATATAAGAACACATATTTTTGAACAGCGGAAAACATCAACTTTTATTTCATCAAAATACGTGTTACACAAACCATGCCATAATTGTCTTACAATACTTCCAAAATCATAACTGTCTTGATTACATTATTTAAAGAAGCATAAAGAAAACATAAATAAACTGCAAAAGTCCCATAATTGTTGTCCAAAGCCATAGTCCAAAACGAAAAGATCCAAGCAATACATTCTTTCTCTTCAAGTTGGATATGAAGGCTGGTCAAGCTGCGGTATTCCCTCCCTGTGGACCTGAGGGGGGGGGGGGGGACGGAAGAAAAGAAGACGAAAGAAAAGTAGAGTCAGACATAAAGCCTGAGTAAGTCTAGGACTATTCAGTCTATGAATAAAGAACTGGGTATGATAAGTATAAACTAGAAATGGGAAAGCACCATAAACTTAGTTAAGTTGTCTAGGGTCAAATATACTATCGTACCCCATATTTATCTCCGTACCCATATAAACTAGTTCCCAACAGGCACCCCATAATCAGGGTGAAGTGATCCTTTTTCTGATGATCGGCTCCTACTCGCATAGTTACATGTGTCTTATGGCCCCCGATGTTGTAGTTACCTATGCTGGTCCCACCATGGGGTGTATCAAGTCCCATGGTGGCGGCCCGACACAATCCTAGAATGCACAGGTATGCTACTGGTGCCCAGTGCCTTATTTTTCTACGCCGGAGTGTGTGCACGCCCGCACCCCATTAGAACCTACACTGCTGCACCACCGCCGTCGATTTGACCTCTTACAGTCAGCCCAGTAATCGTGCCCCACCCTGCCTAGTTTCAGGGTATCATGATACGCCTTGTAGGGTTACTGCTGAAAAGGGTCCCCCGCTACTAGGTTTTCTATTTCTAGCCAACACGCTAAGTTGGTTAAGTGTTTTATAAACCTAACCTCCAATCAGTCTGTTTAGTTTAGCATGTCCCATTTTGATTAAGTATTAAGATAATTTACTTAATCCTATCAATCCTGACTCAGCCTTAATTGTCTTATTAAAGCCTCGACCTCTCACATTAGACAGGTATTGTTGTGGCTGCCTGTTGCCGGTTGGGTCCGGGCAGTCTTACGCCACAACTCAGTCTAACCTCGGGTCCTTATTGGGCTCCATGTTTAACCACCCACATTGGATAGGTATTGTTGTGACTACTGGACAGCCGGGCGGTTCCGGGCAGGTTTACATCACAACTCAATCCAACCTCGGGTTAAACACATCGTATTTTCTACATTTACATATTTTGTCTCTTTTCTTTTTATATGTAAATATTTGCGGCCCATTATTCAAATTCATCTTTATTGATTAAGATTTATTTATGCCACTTAATTGTTTTTCAAGGTTGTTGGCGTGCGTCAAACATGCCAACAAATATGTTCTATATTTTAGCCCAAACGTCATTACCCCCGTTTTATACGTTCGCTCCAATGTAAGGTGTGTTGGGTTTAATACTTAAACCCAATTTAGCCATATGAAAAGGGGAGGCTATAACATGGTGTTTATAAGGTAACATAAAAAGGGGAGTGTGAACGCATGAACTTGCAACATAACGATTCAATTAACATAAGGTAGGCATATGTGAACTTGCAATTGTAACAACATATAATATAAGCAATACTTAAACATGAATCAGTCTATTCACATAATCATGGTATAAACAAAACATGAATCATTCTATTCATGTAGTCATGGCATAAATAATACTTAAACATGAACCATTCTAATCATATAATTATGGCATAATCATAATTGAACATGAGTCCTTCTATTCATATAGTCATGGCATAAACATAATTGAACATGAATCCTACTATTCATATAATCATTATTTTTATCCTATCTATGTAACTTGTAAGTGGGATGTAATTCTAGTGTAATTCTAATGTAACTTATGTGCCAAATATATTATCATATGATTATGATAACAACATAAGCCTAAAAACATGTTTTCAACTAGGCATAATAACAAACATAGTTTAGTCATGTTCATAAAATTAATACAAGCTTACAAAGACGCTTGCTTTTGTCACTATCACAAAATCATGATTTTTATACTTGAACTATGATGCCAATTCCAACATAACCTTCATATGAATCATAATACTTAAGTGGATCAAATTACACTAAAGATGACCATAGAATTATACATCATGTTGGCATAACAATAAATCATATACTTGCATGAATTTCAAATAAACTATTACAACATATAGTTGTTATTTTCAACATGAATCATATACTTGCAATTATCAAATGGGTGTTGTAAATAACTACCACAAACATGTAGTTTCCAATATGAATCATATGCTTGCATGAATCCCAATTAAAATTCCACAACATGTGGTTGTCAACATAAACCATATACTTGTATGAATCCAATCGTACACCATAGCATTACCAAATCATTTAGAATCAAAATAACATACAAATATAAGTTATTATCGCCACAATTCCATTTCATTGTTAACTTCCAACGCAAATCGCGTACTTGCAAATATCCAATCGTATACCATAATATTCCCAAATCGTTTAGCATCAAAGCAACATACAAATATAGATTATTATCACCACAATTCCATTTCTTACTTTACACAAATCAACACAATTATTTAATTCACATCGGAATAGCACTCTACTTACAACGTATGATGAATCTTCAATTCAGGAATCTGAATTCTGAATTTGGAGATGCTATCCTTTGTTGTAGGCGTTGCTTTAATTTGATTAACGTTGCTTTAAGCTTCTGATTTATCCCCTAATTGTCTCTCTATTTCTGACGGCTATCCTCGGTCTCTCCTCAGCAGCATGACGGTCTCATCTCCATTTTAGTTTAAGTGAATTAGGGTTAGTCTTTGGTCCCTTTTATAGAGTTTGTGAGTTGATTTAGACCCTCGATGAAGCTTGGTTTAATAATAGCCGTTCCTTCAAAGGAGAGACCAACCAGGAGCTGACACCTAGCCCTAGTGACAAGGCAAGGCTCAGAAAATCGAACAAACACAGACTAGGCCAGCCAGGGTGGGCTGGGTTCGACCTGGCTCAGGGGCCAGGTCGACTCCCCAGTCGACCCCCAGGTCGACTCTAGAGTCGACCTGCCTGGGGCAGGTCGACACCTAGGTCGACTCCCAGGTCGACCTGGCCTGGCAGGTCGACCCTAGGGTCGACCCCCAGGTCGACCCTAGGGTCGACCCCCAGGTCGACCTGGTGGGTTTGGGCGGGAATTTTCCCGCCTACTCTGATTGGGCTGAAATTCAAATCTGTTTTCGAAATTTGAATTTTCTGAAACTTCATCGAGCCATAATTTGGTCATACGGGCTCCGTTTTTCGAAAACTCAGACTCTATTTCGCGTATTTTTCTGAGACAAACGCAATGGCATATTTCGTTTCCCTTAATACTTTGATTTGAAAGTTATTATACTTTAATTTGTGAATTTCACTGTTATAAAATACACGGGGTGTTACAAAGAGGCGAAACAAAACGGGGTCAGTCATAAAGACTGGTAAGTCCTATCTACTTCCAATATAAAAACAGGTAAAGGTAATATGACATGCATAAACTGAAAGTAAACATAAGGATGACTACAAGATAGATAAACTAAACTAGGGTAACAGGCTGAACTACTGTAGCAAGATAAACTAAGATATCATGATAAACTACGGTGTCATGATAAATCAAGGTATCACATCGTCAGGTTTCTATCAAGTATACTATCCCAAGGTATCTATCCTGTATAACATCCCACGGTATCTATCATGTATATTTCTCCTGGTTCTAACATGTATATTTGCTCTACACCTCTCGTACTAGTATCCCAACCCGCGTCATGTGTTAACTATGAATGTCCCTTGCCCAATGTCATGTAATGGTCCATGTCAACCTAATATATAGCATATGTAGGTTTTCCCAACTCGTATGTTTCTTTCCATGTATAAGTTCAGTCCTTTACCGTAGGCCATACGGGCTTTCCCATGTAAATGTTCTATCCTTGAGGTTATTTTGGACTGCTACCCTTGATCTAGTTATGTTTCCTTACCATGAACTATCACGCGTTCACTTAGGATTTATGCCACCTAGGACCACTAGGGATTATGCTACCTAATGAACGTTTTCGTGTCTCGGTTTGGGTTCAACCACCTTGGGCCACTAGGGATTATGCCACCCGTCAACCACGCCCTTTATCCCGCGTATGTATCGTGAATCGTTTTCCATGTCTAGACACATATGTTCCTCAATGTGCCATCCGAGTTCCGTGCCAGGGCAGATCAAGAAATACAGAACACGGTCGGGAGCTTTAAGTCGTCTACTGATGCAGATATCAAGGTCTGTTTTTGTACCCGTGGCTATGGTCCCACGTGACCCCTCCCTCAACTACTGAAAGGCAATCCAAGAAAAATCATGTATGAGAACTACACTACGGCCCATCGATGCCCACTCCCAGATAGCCAACCTCACCCATAACTCGATAGCAAGTATATGGTCTGTTGGGAGTTCTCTTCCTTTCTGTACGTATACGATTGACTAAAGATGGTAGGTAGTTGGCGATGTGCTATCCAGGGCAAAAACAATTATCGTCGACTCCACGCTAATCCATCCTAGTCTTTAGGTCGCTCGCATAGCAACCAAGGCATACTCTTGGCTCTTCTACCGCAGACCTTAAGCTCTGTGAGGCCGGGTTTCATGGACCACCTACCACCTCACGGAGGGATACCAAGAGTACCCTCACGTCCCCCGAAGCTACCGCTTCGTCACCCAGTTCGCTGGAGCTTTTTATCCAAGTCAGATAAGTTGCTCCTCCTTGTATACTAAGCGATGACCTACCGTATCAGGTTACTCATCTATTTATGAACTAGTCCCATGTCCTTGGCTAAGAATTATTACTTAGTTATCCTTAACTAAGGTTTACCACTTAGCTTCTCTTCCCACTATCCTTGTTAACTACGATTTTCAACCTAGTCCCCTGAGCTAGGGTTTTGTCTAATGGGTTAAGTGTTGTCATTCAAGTTCATGACTTAACCCGCTCACGAATCATGTCAAGATTGGCTAAGTACTCAAGTTCAAGGCTTAGCCCTACAAGTTGGTTAAGTGTACCAAGAAGCTCATGACTTAACCCTATCAAGTCAAATTGGTTAAGTATTTATTTGTCTTAACCCTATCAGATTATCATGTTAGATTGATTAAGCATAGATTATCTTAATCCCATCAGATTATCGAGTCGGATTGGTTAAGTATGGGTTAGCTTAACCCCATCCACTAATCGTATTACGATGGTTAAGCCTAATTTTAAAAGGTCTTGTGACTTAACCCTATCAGGTCCATATATTAGATTGGTTAAGTGTAGGTTACTTAACCTCATCAAATCATCATGTATAATTGGTTAAGTATAAGTTACTTAACCCCATTAAATTATCATTTTAAGTTGGTTAAGTATTGGTTAATTAACCTCATTGAATTACCAAGTTTAGATTGGTTAAGTGTTTAACTTAACCCCATCGAATTACCGTGCTTAAATTAGTTAAGTGAAGGTTACTTTACCCTACCTGATTACCGTGTTTAGATTAGTTAAGTGTAGGTTACTTAACCCCATCTAATTACCAAGTCGGATTAGTTAGCGTAAATTGCTTAACCCCATCCCCTAATTGTCTTGTATGGTTAAGTGTCATTAAGAAATCAAGCCCGGTCCCACTTAACCTACCCATTCGTGTCATATCGGTTAAGTGTCATTAGTCAAATGTACTTAACCTTATCATGTGGCATTAATTTAATTAATGCACTCTCAACCTCTCACATTAGACCTTGTTGTGGTTACTAGTTAAGCCGGGCGGGTCCGGGTAGTTTTACACCACAACCTAGTCTAACCTCGGGTCTTAAGCGCGACATGACCAACTTCTCACATTGGATCCTATTGTTTGTAGCCACTAGTTAAGCCGGGCGGGTCCAGGTAGATTTATGCTACAAACTCAACCCAACCTCGAGTTGGCCACTTTCATGTTTGGTCTAGTGTCATATTACACTTACAACCCCCGTGTCTAGTTTCAAGTCCCATGTTTACCCCACATGTCATGCCCCCATTTTGGTTCAACTTACATGTCGTGTTCACATGTAACCTCAAGTCAAGTTTTCATGTCATATTCATGTCAAGATTTCGCGTCATGTTCATGTTTATCTAACTACCCCAAAATCGTGTTTTCACTTGAGTGAAAGCGAGTCAACATAGTAGGTATACTATGGCTACATATAGACCCCAAAACATGCACGATGCCACAAAAGGGATTGGCTCCAAACATGCATGGTATCATAAGGGGGTTTGGCCTTAAAACATGAATGATAGTGTCATATAGGGATTGGCCATAAGCATGCATAATGTCATAAAGGATTTGGCCACAAACTTGCATATTATCATAGGAAATTTGCCCACAAACTTGCATGTTGTCATAACGGGATTTGACCTTACATAAACATGATATCATAAGGGGGTTGGTTTCATTTACATGCATAAGCCCTAAAGTCTAATTTATGCAACTATTTCACAAGTCAAAGTGGCTCTAAGTGTTCATGCTATCATACTACAAGTAAAGGTCCAATCTTGCATGGCAAACTAAGTCCAATGCAACATGAATAGCACGGTTTAGTCGCTAAAACATAACCCAAAGTCATATGTTCATGATAAAGGAGAAAAATAGGCTCGCATAGGTTATAGCATTCATGTTTAACCACATTTTATTCCATGCCATGATTAAACTACCGTTAACATCTCGAAGTAGCTAGAACTTACATAGCGAGGCTTAGAGGGTGCGCATGAATCGTCTTGAGGACGAAAGGTGACTCCTTTGATGAAGAACCGTCATGAAATCGTTGTAGCAACGTTGATCGAGCCTCGATTTGGTGTAGCAAGCTTGCACCTTTCGATTCGGATCCGATTTGCATGCATAGTGTCTTGGAGTTGGAGATGGAGGCCATGATCACTTGGCATTTGGGCAGCACTTCGTGGCAAGAGTGATTTGTGAGGGTTTAGGGTAGGCTTAGGGGTCTTTTTATAGATATTAGGAGTAGTTTAGGCCGTTAGATTAACCCTAGGATAGATCCAAGCCCTCAAAAATCATCACAAGCCTCCAAAACAAGACCCAGGAGCCAAAACAGGTGCACCAGGCTGACCTGGCCGACCAGAGAGGTCGACACCCAGGTCGACCCCCAGGTCGACTCTAGAGTCGACCTGGTTGGGGGGGAGGTCGACCCTAGTGTCGACCCCCCTGTCGACCTGTCTGGGCGGGAATTTTACTGCCCAGTCTGTTTTGGCTGAATTTGAAATCTGAATTCAAATTTGAACCGTTTTTGAACTTGAAATTTTCTGAAAACTTTGACGGGCCATAACTTGGTCATACGGACTCCGATTTTCGAAAACTCGGACTCTATTTCGCATATTTTTCCGAGACGAACGCAATGGAATAGCCCGTTTCCCTTGATTCAGATTTTATAATTAAATTCTGCCTTGATTCTCGTCTTAGCATGTTGTAAAAATCCGGGTTGTTACATCATTAAGCTATTATTAGTTGTTATTGTTGCACTTCTTATGGAAACATTTGAGAATGAATTTATTGATGTACCCATGGAACAAATGTAATCTTGACGGTTATGTTGGAATTCCATGATTTTTAAATAAAGCGGTACATCTTATTTCAGTATTATATTTTCTCTTTTCGCTGTGTGATATTTCCATTTGAAGTGTATATATATATATATCTGTGTAAATGTAATTCCTTACAGGAACCAACGATCCGTTTAAAATGGTTCTAAGTTTCGATGGGCCTTTTCTGGGTTGATATTTAGGCCCATTCTGGGCGAGTTGTTATACATCATATGTCACAATATATGAAAACAAACAGTAATAATTTTTTTGGAATACAGTTGGATCCCTCCAACGTGTTTCCCTGCACTCAGAGATGTTAATCAATACGAATAACATTAGTTTCATTTAAATATGAGATATCAAAACAAATAGAATCAATATTTAACTAACGAATTTTATATATAACTACATCTATAATTTCAATCTATTTATAAGCAATTCATCCAAACAACTATCGTACAACATTCACTCATCATATATCAACACTAAATAACGTTTATAGTATTATAAAAATTGACAGTGTTAGTGAGTTTACTTTGGTTGCTAATCGTTGAATAACGATAGCGGTCGATAGATAGAATCACACATTTTATTTCGCCATAAATTGTAACGAGTTCCAAATTGCTCCAAACTAGTTCCATTACATAGACCGCATCCGTACAATTCAAATGGATCATGTTTCGTTGAATTCAGATAACATATGAGCAAGTTATGAATTTTTTAGGTTGTATACGTATTTACAAGTATTAACTATATTACATAATAATTGATCAGATATAATATAAACTCTAATTACTTTAGTAATCCATGTATTTCCCTCTAAGATTTCTTCTTCCCAAACCTAGTAATACGCACGATCCACTTCTTCATAGCCATTAGCATGTATTCTCATCACCCATTCTCCCTCTCCTCTCTCTTAAACTCCAAACTAACTACACCATTATCCATCTCTTCAAACTCTCCTCCCGATCATACCACTTGCACAATATTTGATCATCTCTCCGAAATCTTGTTCAAACAAGTATTCATCATAACTTACAGGAGCAGTCACGACAATCATAGTCACAGAATTTCACCCAAAATTCATATGATGTGCAAAATCATACCATGAATCCAACTACGAACTTTGTTTCACGCATTGAAGCGCCTACATCCCTAAGTTTTCAACCCTAATACATGTTGTGGAAAACAACGAATGGAATTTGTGCCGAACCCATAACAAAGCATGTCAAGATGAAGCCTATGCTTATACAAGTTTATTAGATCAAAAATCACATGATTTCGAGTAGTATATGATTTCTTCAGTTTTATTTTGAGCTTGGAATACACGATTTCCTCATTTTGAGCGGCAGCTGTTATGTTTGAATATCAGGAGAAAAAGTTAGGGTTCGGAAAGGCCAAGTGGTATATATAGGATAAGTTAACTTCTACGGTAAGATTCCTATATTATTATAATAATTTTTATTGTATCCCGGTCTATATTTTTCGTTTAAAATTCAAATGATTACATGCGATATCCAATTTCAATGAAAATGGACAAACAACTATAGTTTGAACGAAACTTGTTTCATCGAAATCTGAGTCTGTTTGCTCACACAGCGTAATTTTTACATCAAACTATCAATCGACTTACATTTTAATTTCGCACGGTCACAAAACAACTCTGATTGGCACAAAATTGAAATCTAGCAATAATTAATCGTTACGGATTTAATAAAATTTGTTTCGTCGAAATCTGAGGTCGTTTGCTAAATGGTTATTTTTAAGGCTTGAATAAAACCAATAAAATATTAATTTATTCTAAAATAACTCAATTAGATAAAAAAAATTAATATTATCGTTATATCCAAATGGAATATCATACAACTCCAAAATAAACATACT